>VXBZ01001084.1:305037-385035 GCA_013399135.1 Heliornis fulica | reverse complement strand
CGCCTCTAAGCTGATAAATCCTCTGTTTTTTGCATTGCATCAGGCACAGTCTGTGACTGTGGAAGATACCGCAGAGTTGTTGGACAACTGAACATCAATGTTGCTCGTCTTAACACATCCATCAAGTTTTTAAAGAACGGTAAGGATCCTTATGCATTTGATGGTATTTATTTGGTTCATGTAACATTTATCATCACTATTCTTCTACCATTGCTGCTCTGTGGAAGCATCCAAGTAAAGAGAGAGGGTCCTGCTGTGTGAGGCAGTCTGAAAACATACAGAAAAGAGACGGTCTTACACCTGTAGGAATACAAGCAGCTGATGAATAAAAGCCAAAACAACACAGAAATGTTCAACAGCACAACAGAAAGAATCATGAAAAGCACAGAACACAGCTTGCTAACCACCTCTGCACTATCTCTCTGCTCAGGCTCTGCAGCCACTCAGGGAATGAAAGGAAAAAGTTTGTGCCAATCTGCTCGAGAGAGGCAGGAAAAGCATTAGGAATCTCTTGGTTCTCTTGTGCTGCCCAGGAAGGCTGCAGGCACAGTTCTCCTAGGCTTCCTGCAGTGCATGCATCATTTCCCTGTAACAAGAGGCCAACACCCACAGACACAGGTTGCAAGAAGCCAAGTGCGCAGGCAGGGCTGTCAGGTGGAGAGTGCAGAATGCCCCCACCAAAATGAAGGAAGAGTGTTTCCTGACATAGCAGATATTTGAGAAGGTCCCACAACAGCTCCAGGACTAGGTCAGAAACCTAGAAGTGGCTGAGGCTGTGGGCATCTAGCACTGATGCCCTCATCTATAATCCTCATCTATATTATTAAATTCAATAACGCTGAATGCTGTGATATCAGTAGTGGTCCTCTATGAACACCTAAACTGTGCCTGAGGTTACTCATGAATTGTTTGGGAAAGTGTTAGTTACCTTGGTGTGTGCCTTTCCAACTCCTGTCATTCTGTGATTCTGTGATTCTGTGAATTCACCAGCAGGGACAATCAACCTCCAACTGTCCAGACACACTCCTCGGCACTGCTTAATTCACTCGATACACTCTGCCCCAGATGTTTGCCTTGAAAAGCTGCTAAGCAGCCAAAATTTCCTTCCCAGTCAATGTCACTTAGCAGCTACAGCAGCTCTGCATATCAGGCAGTATTTAAAATGTCTTATTTTAGCAATCACATTGGTTTTCCTCTACATCAAAAGGGCCGGAAAAGCTATCTATACCTCTGCGTTTCTATCCCAGGGCATTCTTTCACAACTGTATTCAAAGACCTGCAAAGCAATGAGGGTGACACAGAGTTAGATACTACTAGTTGTCCATTTAGCATGCCTTCATTTGATTAGTACTAGGTATCTGTGAAATAAAACTGGTGTCACAGGAGACACACGCCAATCAGGACTCAAAGGGCCTTGTCCTAATGTGGGGAAGGTGCTTGTCACTCCCATAGTAGCATCAGTGTCTGATCATGCCTTCATTGTTCATCACAAATTCAGCGGTGGGAATACTTTTCCTCTCTCCCTTTTATTAACTCTAATGTAAAAATCATCTCCTTGTCATATTGGAACAGAAGCACCTTCGATACCTGTTGAAATGCCATTAAGCAACTTTCCCCTCCTCCCCCTTTATAGTTATAGCAGGCATCAGGGAGACAGATGAGAAATTCTATTACATCGTGAAAGAAGAGAAAAACTACAGAGAAGCCTTGATCCACTGCAGGGACAGAGGAGGAACACTGGCCATGCCTAAAGATGAGGCAACCAATGCCCTGATTGCTGACTACATCTCCAACAGTGGTCTCTTCCGAGCCTTCATTGGGCTGAACGACATGGAAAAAGAAGGACACTTTGTGTACGCAGACAGCAATCCACTGCAGAACTACAGCAACTGGAAGGAAGGAGAGCCTCATGACCCAGCTGGCTGTGAAGACTGTGTGGAAATGCTCAGCACGGGAGAGTGGAATGACTCTGAGTGCCAAGTCACCATTTACTTTGTCTGTGAGTTCCTGAAGAAGAGGAAATAAAGGTGCTGCAGAACATACCTGGAACTGGCTGTACATACAATAACCCCTCCTCATTCATGCCCTGTAGGGAAAGTTGACAACCAGGGACAGGGCTCAACCCAGCCTTCACCTCACTGGTTAACCAAGGGCAACTACTGTTCAGGTGACAGTGACCGCAAAATCAGTTGTAAATTTTTATTTCATTTCTATGTGGTGTTATTTAGGGGTGAATTTAGAGCATGCAGAGGTGAGTGTCATTTCACTAATGCCAGAAAGAGTCACCTGACTGGTACACTAATCACCAGTATGCTTTGCAAAGTGCACGCTGGGAAAGAGTGTGATCTTGACTCATTTTGACCTGCACAAGAAGTCCTGGTATTTCCCTGGAGACTTCAGAGCTGGGAGAACAAATGGTGGTTTCTCTTTAAAAAAATCCTTATTTTCTTAGAATCATAAAGCAATTTAACTTGAAAGGGATCCCTGAAGGTCATCTGTTTGAATCTTCCAGGGAAAGCAGGACCAACTTCAAGCTTAGATTACAAGTTGTTAAACTCCCCTTAATTTGTCTGAGCCAAAAATTTTGGCTCCTTCCAACTGTGAAGAATTAACCCAGACATGGCACTTCTGCATGCAAGCCTGCACAGCTCATAGGCAACCTGGGAATGGATGGGGTTTTTTTCCTAGTATCTGTGAAAAGCACAGAGAACTCTGGCACAGAGAGAACAGTGCAAAGGAGGCAACTCCACTGCTGTAGGCTGCAGGGTGGCACATGTAGTATCATCTCTACCAAAGCGCATTGCTGGGTAACAAGTGACTCTAGGAACATCTTAACTCCCTAACACCAGTGACATTTGATGCCTAATGCTAAAATGAGCTGTGTCTTTGTGATGCAGGAAGCAGCTACAAAACAGGCTTTATTCCCCAAGAACCTGCATTCAGGTGTGGTTGAGCAACTTAAGCCAGAAGCTTCAGAGGGATTCTCCACAAATGATGAGTACTAAGGGTGAAGGCTTTGCTGCCAGTGCTCAAGTATTCAGATCTCCATGCCGGTTTGCCCACAATGGATCCCATTTTCCTACCTTTGATAATACCTAAGGACCTCTTTTTTCCAAACACAGCAATCATTTTGCCTTCAGAAGTGAGCCTGTTCTTAGTTGTGGTTCATGTTTCCTCACAGAGGAGATGCCAAAAGAAACCCCAGGGTGCCTGCAATGATGGTCTATAGATTTTCTTTCACTTGACACAAAAAATGTAGGATTGCTGTCTGGAAGCTAAGGCGAGTGCTAGACACTTGGCACAGTGCAACAATGTACCCTGCAGGTCACTCTGAACACTGGTCACATATAGTCTCCCTCTGGGTATAGGAAGAGCTGGACATGCCATCAGCTACTAATACAAAGGGTAAGGTCCAAGTCTCCCTTTGATTGCGATGTACAGCACGGCAAAGGCAACTATACAGCAGGCATACTTCCTCAACCTCACCCTCAACAAGGAAACCCTCCAGACCATGAAGCTGGTGGTTAGCTTGACTCCATGCTCATCTCTGAGCAGTGACCAATGCAGGAGCACCCCAAGAGACTCTCTGACTCAGAACCATGTTTGTAATCCAGTTTCTCTGTCACCTGTTCCTCCAGAAAACCACTTGTTGCCACCAGCAGTAAAATATCTGTGTTGCTACGCACCCTCCAGGGAACTAATCAGACATGTGAGTGAATAGGTGGGACCACATTTCTTATCACTCCCCAACTATGCTATGAAAATATTTGGGCAAATGAGTTCACTTAGCAGAATATAACTCATCCTGAATTGTTGTCTCTTGGTAATCCCATTCCCCAAAATTAAGCAGAATTACACCTTATAGAATCTATAGCAATAAACTCACTAAGTTTAACACTTTGGGTTTAGAATCATTAATGGATAATGATAAAGAGTTAACGCCCATTTCAGGCAAAGTTTCTTGAAGAGCAGTAATGCCTTGTACAAGTTTAAGGCCAGGGCTGCCAGCTGTGCTCACAGCAGCTCAGGTTTTACCAGTCGTGGCATAATGACACTCCTGTGGGTAGGCAGTATCACAGATATCCTCTCCACCCCCAGTCTTCAGTTCTGACCCAAAAAAGTCACCAAAACATGCTTGTCAGACTTGGAGTCCAAATTCTGGCCACTCTGGGACCACTGGCTGACAAAATCCAGAGGTCTTTTTAATGCTACAGTCAGCATGACCAGGCCCTTCTTCTGTTCTTCAGGGGGGGGAAACTCAGAGCTTGGAGCAGGTGGGGAGGAGGAATCCTTTTTCGCAGAGCCAAGCTCTGCCTGAGATTGGACCAGGCACTGTCTTTCATGTACAAATTCATGGAATAGCTGTCTGAACTGAAACTCTGGTCTCTTAGGAGATGGTGAGATACGAGTAATCTGGAGCGTGCTCCCTGTATGGAAGGAATGACTGTAACTGTCTCTGGCTGCATGGCTGAGGGAAGTGAGAGAGGAACTTGTGTTGGGTTTCTGCAATGGAAAGGCTGGAACTGCCCATTTCCTCCATCCTCTACCTCTCATACCCCACCAGCTTCTTCCTTTCTGAGCAGGAAAAAGAAACAAACCTCACCCTTGTATCCCCTACGTATGCATGCAAAACTGGGCAAGGCTCTAGCAGTCAGAAGAGCAGACCTGGGGTGGCTCTTCCTTTGCTAACTACAGAAGAGGGACAGGAGAAGAGCACAGTACAGACGTTCAACCTAGGATACGTGAGATCAGGTGCTCGTGCAACCCACTCCTGCAGCAAAGTTGACATAGCTGCTAAGAAGCCTAACTCACAGGCCAAGCCAAACAAGCTATATTCACAGGAAACCTGGCAGGTAGGTCCATACAGCTCTGCACCATGCCATGCAGACTCAGGTTGAGCCTGCACTAACTCAAATATTATAGCTGGGATTTAAAAGACAAGAAAATTTGTTACACTTAAGAATTGGGGCTGTGTCACAGGTTTCACTGCTAACCAATGAAAATTTGCGGTGGGAGGTAAAGTACCTTTGGTTTCTACATGAAATGAATGGAGCCAGGAGCAAAAGAAATAGTCTCTGACTATTCAAGATTTATTGTCTGTTAGAGCTCAGCACCTAAATCATTTTATCCTATCCCAATATTAAATTTTCCCCATGTTTTTCTTGTCACTATACCCAGTCTGAAACTTTCTTGTTTTGATTCATGCTTGCTGTTTCTTCACAGAACCACAGAAGGGTTTGGGTTGGAAGGGACCTCAGAGATCATCTAGTTCCAAACACCTGTCATGGGAAGGGACACCCTCCACTAGCCCAGGTTGCCCAAAGCCCCATCCAACTTGGCCTTGAACACTGCCAGGGAGGGGGGAGCCACAGCTTCCCTGGGCAGCCTGTGCCAGAGCTTCACCATCTTTATAGTAAAAATTTCTTCCTAGTAACTACCCAAATCTACACTCCTTCAGCTTAGGGC
This sequence comes from Heliornis fulica, assembly GCA_013399135.1. Taxonomy (NCBI): domain Eukaryota; kingdom Metazoa; phylum Chordata; class Aves; order Gruiformes; family Heliornithidae; genus Heliornis; species Heliornis fulica. Next base: position 379,569 of record VXBZ01001084.1, on the reverse strand, counting down.
CATTATCCCTTGCCCTTTCACTCCATGCTCCTGTAAACAGTCCCTCTCCATCTTTCCTGTAGGCTTCCTCATTTAGGTATTGGAAGGCTGCCCAGGACACAGATTGTGGGCTGCAAGCACGTATTGCTCATGTTGAGCTTCTCGTCAAACAACATCCCCAAACACTTCTCAGGTTTGCTCTCAATCCATTCTCCACTCATTCCTTAGTTTGCATGATATCTTGTCCACTCACCTTTCACAACTGTGGAGAGCCTGGCTTTCTCTTCTTAGTCTCCCTCATAACTTGGCAGGCTGCTATGAGGTCCACCTGAAACCACCTCTTCTCCAGGCTGAACAAGTCTGCTTCCCTTGGCTCCAGCTCCAAGCATCCTGGGGGCCCTCTGCTGAGCTTGGCTCCAATTTTTCACTGCCTGTACTGTACTGGTGGGCTCAAGAGGACACAGTGTCTGTATGTGGTCTAACAGGTGCTCAGTGAGAGGATAATCCCTTCCCTCAAACTCCTGGCTGTGCTCCCTTGAACACAGTCTGGATGCTGTTAGCTGCCTTTGCTGCCAGGGCACGCTCCTGATGCACAGGCAGCATTCTGTCTGCCAGGACTCTCTAGAGCCTTCACAAAGTAAAGTCAGCCAGCCCCAGTTTGTGTTACTGCAAAGTCTTGGCCTTTCAAGACAAAGGAAACTGCTGAATTTCATAAGGTTCCCACTGGCCCATTCCTCCAGCCCATCTAGGTCCCTCTGTATGGCAGCGCTCCGCACCAGTGTGTCCTGATGAAAGTTGACTTCATCACCTCTTCCCAGCAATTTATAAAGATGTTACACTGGGCAGGCTCAGTATACAGACCCCTGTAATCACTCCTGTCCTCCAGGTAGAGTACCACCCATCACCCACCCTCCGAGTCCAACCATACAAGCAATCTTTACCCATCTGGTTGTCCATCCATCCAGATCATAACATCCTAACTCTGATGGAAGAATGATGTAGGAGAAGGTGCCGATAGACTTTCTAAAGTTGAGATAAGTGACATTCACTGCTTTCCCTTCATCCACAATTCCAGTCATTTTATTATAGAACACAATCAGGCTGGTCAGGCATGATTTACCCTTGGTAGATCCATACTGGTTATTCCCAGTCAGGTTCTCCTCCTTCAAAGTAGTTCAACTGGCTGAAATGTTTATTAAGAGATGCAGTTTAACATTGTGTATGATGATAAAAATAGTAAATGAATCATAGAGAGAGGGCTGGTTATTTGAAAAGCGTTGCTCTAGATCATCTTGCTTTAATGTTTTCACAGGTACAAAATCCACGGATTGCCATTTCTTTTTGTCTCCTTATTTATTGAAGTCAGACATTACCTACTCCACACATGTAAGAGAATAAGATCAAAGCAGTAGCTTAATCTGGGTTGCTTTTACGCTTGCGTGGCAAGGGAGAACAGCAAACGGTGAAAGAATTTTCTGCCTACCTGCTGCGCGCATCGCGCCCACTGTGGCCCCGCAGCCCCACCCACCCCTGGCCTGGAAAGGTTTCTCCACATCGATGTTTCAACACAGGCAGGAAAAGTTTCACTCGATTTTCATTAGGTGGGTGGGACCTGCATCGCCCTGTTTTGCAGACAGTCCTTAGCAGCCTACTGAAGCCCAGCTTCTAGTGACACAAAAATCTCCGTGACTGGGAGGTGCACGTGTTCACGTGCATTTCTGAGTTCCAAAGCCCTAAGACCCTGAAATCCTCAGTGCCGCAGTTATGTGTCAATCCCATGAAATTCCTGTGCCTGGTCAAGCACAGCCCTACAGATGTTGAGGCAGTAAAGGGTCTGTAGATGCTCATGATGTACGTCTGCAGAGCCGTGACCTTCTTGTATGATGCAGTTTCAGTGTATATCTTCTCTGCCACCCAGCTATGAGCTGCATTTGCCTTTGCTTATGGTTTAGTTGTTGGGTTTTTTACAACTATTATTTTGTCTCACTGTTTCAGACATATTTTAGTACTTAAGAGTACCGCAAACAGAAGTAGCATCTTTTCCAAAATAGATTTTAATCATAAATCCCTAGTTCTTTTTTTTTGCCCTTATTAGATGTTTCAAGCTTTTGCTATCTTATTAATCTCTCAGCAGTGAATTGTTTAGCAAGAGATGTTAATTATCCTAACTTCCTACAATAGAAGCCTTTATATCAGTTGCCCCACAACATTCCCTGAGCACGTGGGGCACTCTACCATGTGGAGCGTGGAAGGAGCAACAATGATGACCAGTCAGGGGACAAGTAAGTAAACCACTGCAGAAAAATGTGAATGCAGAGTTGGCGGATGCATAGCATGTGAACTTAGGAATTTATTTCCCACTCTGAGCTAGTTTTTAGGTCTTGAAAATGCTTTAAATCTTGTCAGAGGAAACGTATAAGGCTGTCCATAGACCCAAAACTAAATCTCAATTCAATAGCTCAGGAACCCCAGAGCTTTCTTCAAGTTCATGTACGCAAAAGAGAGCACTTTCTCAGGACCTGAAGAAGTAGAAATACATTTTCTGCAAAACCAAGGACAATTACAAGCCTTTCCTTATGGAAGGCACAGTTTCCCCATTTCTACTTTATCAGATATGAACATTTTCCAGTAGGTAGGTGCATACCAGTGGACCTATTAAAGTTTAAGCAAGCAATGTATATGGCTACTCTCCACTGTTTTCTCCTTGGACAGGACAGTGTGTGACAGATGGCAGTGACTGTGCATGCCATGCCACTAAAGGATTCTCATAACAGATAATAATAACAACAACAACAACAAAAACAACTCTGCTTCAAAACTATCCAAGTAGTCATGAGAATTTGGAAAGCAGAGTTGGGAAGGCTATGGAATAAAGAAGGTATACTTACTATCCTCCCCAGTTGTTCTAATTACATTAACTTGATTCAGGACATAGCTCCTCTGAAGACACAGGGATTTGATTTGCAATTTAGAGACGTTACACTGCATATTCTATCACCAGTCCCTATACTCATCCTCTTTGGGGCATACAGGTCATTTTCTCTATACATGAAGAAAGGTATTAGCCAATTCCTATTTTGATAGAGCTGAGGCTTACTAGAAAACCTGGAAAGGAGAGCCAGCTGCTTGTACTGATCAGCATAAAAATGGGAAGTAAAGGAAAGATTTAGAAAAGGTTGGGGAAAAAAGCACATATCCACATTGGTCTGTCTGGAAAACCAGTTCAGGGGGAAGGAGCTGGAAGAAACACACAATCAGATGATCTATTTTCAGAGGCCTACTTTAGTACCAAAGAAACTGTTCCCCAAAAGTGGCTTTTTCTTTCTTCTTTGTAATGGGGAGTGGGTGGGTTGGTGGTGGTGTCTAGGCAGGCAGTTCAGAGATACACATAGGTACCAGGTCAGCTGCATCCCACCCTGGTTTCTTTCACTGTGCACCAGAAACCAAGAAGGACTTCATGTGAGGTTAATGATTTATTTCTGAGCATAGCTAGACATAAACACTACCAACACAACACTAGTCCTGTAAAACAAATTACATCTTCAAAGGGCCATATAAACACTAACTACACAGCAATTAGGTGATCCTATTAGTAAAATAATGCACAGAATACTGACTTATTTCTTCTCCTGCTTTATGTAAAAATAATGAGCTGTGCTTTTCAACCACTGATTCATCCTTCCAAATACCCATGGATTAAAATTTAAGCTACTTAAATAGTTCCACAAAATTACTGGTGGGCAGTAAATGGTGAGGTTAGTATTTTAAATGCACTGCTACATACTGTAAACATTCAGAGGGGTATGTGAAGAGAACATCCCATCGTGAATCAGGTTTCAGAGTAGAAGAAGTTTGTTTAAAGGTGCAGGGAAGCTGCTGTTTTAAGTTTGTTTGGTTTTATTTTCTCATTGCTGCCTTGTAAATGAACTACAATGCTTTCCCAGTAGGCAATTCATCACTCTTTTCCCTTGCCTCATCCAACATCTCTAAGAAAATGTGCAAGTCCACTGTCAGGAGTTAGTTACTGTAGAGGACAGAAACAGTCACTACCCATGAGATGTGTGTACAAGGTGTGTAAAGATGTTGGGGGAAAAAAGCACAAAATCAGACACTAATGAACAAAAGAAACTATTAGCAGCTGTGATTGAATTAAAATATTCATTATCTGCGTGAGTAAATTCTGTGGTTTTCACATTGAAATCATAAAGGGAAAGTGTCTTTAACTTATTTTTCACAGTCTAAACCACATCTTAGCAGTGTATGCTTCAGCATGACAGCACGAACCACTCACCTTCCTCAATGAGTTGTAAGTTACAGGATGCTCGTAGAACCACAGATTGTTTTCTGCTGAGAAATTGCATACATGCTGTGTGTAATAGTTATTTCTTCATGAAGGACACCAGGCTAACAGGAATGCAGTTTAACTGGTTTAGGATTTATGAAAGGAAAGAAAAAGGAAACCTCAAGCCTGTTTGCTTTCCTGTGAATCAAAACCTACTTGATCAAATGTTTAAAATTACTAAAACATTGTGAAAGAACCCATGGCTGGGTTCAGGAGGAACTGAATTGCTGAGATAGGCCTGAAGAAACACGTTCACAATAAATCCACATTTATAAATACCTGTCAGTTTGTTGCATTTGCAGCTGAGATTCCTCAAGCCTCTTCCTCAGAATGGGAATCCTTTCTCCAGTAACAACAGATTTTCCCAAACTCATGGTCTGTTGAAATAAGGATACTGTTCTCACCTGTAACTTCTGATGTTGCTCCAGCACATGGTGAATCAGAAGTTGTTACTACTTGGAACTTGCCGTCACTATCAGGGCTGTTTTTCAGAGGATGTAAACACATCAACAGGCAGCATTTCTCAATCTGACATCACAACACTGCGCTTTAGAAATAGGGTTCATGTTCTGTAAGGGGCATCCAGCTCCTGCAAACACATGAGTGCCCAATGGGAATTCACTGCAGAGTACATGCAGGCTCCTAACCTGAAGTTCAAGGTTACAGAACATGTATTTGTGCTTACTCTAAGTAAGAAAACATGAGACAAATGCTGTTAGGTCGTGACCGATTCATCTCTATTATAGAGACCCTTGGAGTCTTCTAAGATGTAAAACACCATAAATTTAGCTCAACAAAATACATTACAGATACCACTCATTTCCCTAAAATACCTGTACATAAGAACATTCAAACATCTCTTTATGCACATTTTGAATTTCATAATGAAATCAATATTCTTTCACTACAAACAGGTAACTCTGATGATTTGATTTTCCCCTTTAGTTAATAATGGGCACAGCAGCACAGTGTCTAGAGGTTCAGAAGCATGGCTCAGACCAAATGAAGAGCTTCTTCCAGAGGTTGCATCAGAACTTATCTAAAAGAAAAATCATAATAATGGTTTTCCATCAATCACCTGAAAAAAAGAACTGTATATTCCATAAAGAAGATAGAACATGACAGTGTATCTGGCTGTAAGTTTTGTTTTTATTTTTAAACTGATCTGTTAGTATTGAAAATTAATTTCAGCACAACTCTAATCCATTAAAGAGAAAAAAAAAAAAGAACAGTTTTGCCTTGGTCTGGCCCCCTACATCACTTTCATTAGTTGAGATGCAAAGGAGAGACAGGGAAACCACAGCTGGGGGGATTGGCTTCATTTGGCTGCAGCTCAGTCACAGTGGCTTCTGTGCAGCTTGAACTACCATGAGAAAGTTCATGAACACCGGAGGCACAGGACTCTCAGAAGACAGTTTTGAGATGAAGCACAGTCAGTAGAAAGATTACAGGTCTGCCAGCAATTCAGCTGTTGAAGAGCTCCCTCTGCGCCTTGTAACTCCAGTAGTTACTGTAAGCAGCAACAGATGATAGCAGTGTAAGACCCTGCTGTTTTAAGCGATCTGAAACTAACTACAGATATACAGAGGTTACTTATGGATTCACTTAATTATGCCTGTACTTAAATTCAAATTGCTATTTACCATCATGCTAACAGTCATCAAATATGGGCTAATTATGGGTTTACATTCTAACACCAAGATAAATTATTTTTATTTATAAATGAATAAACTGAGTGCTATGAAATCCATAGGCTCACTTCTTTTACAAGAGTAGTTTTATTCTATTTCAAAACATTATAAAACATATGCATATAAGCATATTTTAATTTGTCTTTCTGCTTCTCATTCCTGAATTAATTCATCACAAAATTAAGCCACCACTGTCTTCTGCCCAATTATCCTTTGCCTTCTATTGGATTTTTAGCCAGGAATTTGCTCAATAAAACAAACAGTCCCCAAAAGCAAACACAGTGCAACAGAGAGAAAAGTGACTCCCTGTCAGCACTGACAGTTCACCAGAACACTAGATACTTAGTCCTGACCAAAAAGAGATAAGATCAGAGGCCAGTGCTTTATGATTAAAGGTTAGTACACCCAGCCCTGACTGATGACAAAGTGAAAAGAGCCCCATCATACCAGCAGTACTATTGGCACGCTGCTGTGACACAGCCAGCATTGGCACCCTTTAGCAAGAATTTAGTGTTCCTCTGCAGTCAAGTGAACTGCACCTCTTTTACACCATGGAGCAGGAGAGCACAAAAATGAAAACCAGTAAGTATTATTGCCGTGCATCTACGCATTTCCTTGGGCAATTCTGTCTTTAAAAAATAAGCATCACTTACTCATTTCTTATCTACAAGAATGTTATGTTCCAGTTTGTACCTTTGAGACTTTCCCACTCCCTGCTGGGGATGATCCATTCAACCCATTCTTCCTGCTGGCTCAACTATTATTCCAAGAGCAGCAAACTGGCTTCTTGCACCATTTTCTACTTGGTAGCTTTGCTCTGTTCTGTCACTTCCCTACCTACCCACTAGCCTCCTGTACTATGTGCATTCAGGATCCTCCTCTGCTATAGTGAGATGTTGCATTTTTCCCATTTGCTGCACCCTCACACATGTAAGAGGAATTTCTTGTTGTAAATGAAAGGAGAATTCACCTTTTAACTGCATATTATAAGATACTGCTAGAGAACTGCAGTGCCATCAAGTCAAACAAAGTGCTGGCATCCTTAGGAACATGAAATTGATATTATCAGAACAGGTCAGTGACCTCAGTCTGGTCTCAGTAACCCAAGCCTACTTCACCAAGGAGGTTCACTGCCATGACACCAGTCTCCCTTAACCAACAGCTAAGCATCCCCCTACCTTAAAAGCCACCCTAGGACCTTGATGGTTAGATGTGGTGCTGAGGCACATGGATTAGTGGTGGCTTTGGCAGGTTAGGGTGATGGTTGAACTTGAGGATGTAAGGGGTCCCTTCCAACCAATCCAATTCCATGGTTCTATGATTGACCAAGGAGAGCCAAAGAAGCCTAGCCAACACCTTTCGTTTCGGCTCTGGGCGCAGAAGACACTGCAGAAAGAGGCGGTATCCAGACTGTCACTTCAACCTTATGTGCCAGCCAGAACTCACTCCTTAGAGCAGCTCTGAGACAGCTTTGAGCTACTCTGGGGTCAGATTTGGTAACTAGTCCTCCCTGGCACAAGTGGGCCAAACAAGTGGCATGTTTATCTTCATCTCCTCTTTCCGGCAGGCACCCAAAGCTCAGTTTAACTGGATCAAGCAAGTGATTTCAACAGCAATTTTTCCTTTAGTTTGATGATGCAGAAAGGGGCAGTATGCAATCTAAAGCCTGGCCCTGCCAGTTAGAAGAAAAAAAACCCCAAACAACAAAAACCTGTCATGCTGCCTTCCAAGAAACCTCAACAATGTGGTGGTATTTGCACACCGATTCATAGTATGCACCAGTCCAATCACAAGGCTGAAGCTCTGTTACCACTGAGTAAATACACTACACAAATGACACTAAAGGCTTTCCTTATCAGTCATCTTAGGCAAACCAGTTTTATGCCCACTTAATTTAACTGCCTAAATGGGAATGGCTCCTAAGTTTGCATCAGTATGAGATTAGAACCCTGCATGCAGTTTTAAGGTACATGTTAAATTAATTCATCCATTAAAAAAAACCAACCAACCAAACAAAAAAAAACAAAACAAAAAAAAAAAGAAACAGTCATGTTTTACACAATCAACTTTGGGCTTTCTGTCTTTGATATTTAACTAACTATTGGATTAAGAGTCTGTGTTCTTTCTTCAGAAAATGCAGCTTTGCAGATCTAAAAGAAACACAGAGGGGTTTGGGGGGCAGCTTCCCTCGATTGAGAAAGTACTTGGAGTGAGCAGCAGACCCTAATATTATCAGAAAAGCCTTGCTCAGCTATGCTCTGGCTTAGGGAGACCTGTTTGCACAGATCTGCAGGGGGTAAACAGAGCCACATGGGGAGAAAATAAGGTTACTGTCTTTGGTTTTAAAGTTCCCAGCCCTTTGGCAGAGCTCCCCCTGCGCACACTGCAACAGCAAACATTAGATTAGCAGCCACATCTGCTTCCAGAGGGTTTCTGACAAAGCACTCAGATCAAGTATTATGGACTATCAAGTCGTATATTTACATTATTTTCACCTATTACTCTGGTATCCTTAAAACTTTCCATTTCTTCCACAAGTGTTATGCCATACGCCACAGAATCACAGGCCGTTAGGAGTTGGAAGGGACATTGAAAGATTATTTAGAACAACCCCCCTGCCCGAGCAGGATCACCTAGATTAGAAATCTTGATTCTGTCACAAAAAGCAGTCTGAATCTCACTACACAGAACTGCTGTATGTAATTTTTCATATCCAGCACAATGTATGTCTGTATTTATTAAAAATAATAATTTGTCATTTCTAATTTCACGTGTGATGGTTAACAGCTGGCTACAGATTTTCATAATGTAATGCATTTTTCTAATGATTGGCCACTTGGAGAAGGGGAGAATCGTAACATTCAGAACCAGATATTTTATTTCAATATTTATTAAAGATCTGTACATTGTACATCATCATACTTGGAACTGAAATAATGAATAATTTTTATAATCTAAGAATGATAGCAACTTTTTTTGCAGTTCTGCAACAAAGCCAACTTTATGTTAGGCTACCAAAAGCATAAGAACATGAAGGGGAAAGTGCTTGAACTTTGTGTAAAAGTTAAGAGAAGGTTTTAGTCTTTTTGGTTGTATACCAAGACTTCTGTGTCCAGTGAATCAATGTACTTGTTGACTCTGGTAGACTTGAAGCAGCATCACTAGTTTACCCTGTAACAAATCAAGATGCAATTAATTGCATTAAAATGCTATTAAAAAGCAGTCCAAAACAAACATTCTTTTGCCACGGAAACTTAAAAATGCAAGGCTGATACTCCTATCTCAAAGAATCCAGATTTCTAAAGATTCAAACAGTATTTGAATTGGTATATGAAAAATCCCATATAGCATTGAAGGGAATCCTACCAGTAAAAATAACTTACACAGCAACTTTCATTTAAATCATCAGGATTTAGGGACAAGTATTGCTATAAATCTGCTTTAAGGCTATTGATATATATATGCATCTAACATTGAAACATAGACTTTGCTGTGAAAATCTGAAGTTCAAGAAAATCCATGTTAAAAGGAATGTGCAGGTTAAAATCATTGGTATTTACATGAAAGATAGAATGACTGCACATGATATGTAATCATAAGTAAAATCCACCACAGCTGGGGTTCACACAGATTCATTCACACAGGATAATAACATTGGAAATGTTTATGGCCAAGTGTTATTTGTACTTCCTCTGCATAAGATAAGGATAATCACTTTTCTTGTTCCGAATCATAAACTGATCAACTGCATTTACCACCCACTGAGCTTTCTCCCTCTGCAGGGCAGTCTCAACAGATTTATGACCAGACTGTGAAGTTAATTGGACATATGGTCTCCAGAATGCAACCTCAAGAACAAACCACCTACACTTCATCACTTAGGCACAAGTCTGAATCCCATTCCCTTCCAAAACCACCCCCCTGTCAGGGCCTGTAGGCATGTGCCTCCAGAGCCTGGAGCTGTTCCCTTAAGATAAGCAGATGGGACACAAGGTTCACTTTTAAAATTGGTCATGAGAGGAATACGAGGCATCAATCTTATCTCAGAAAGGAGGGGAGGCCAAGTTCAGGGCCTTCCTCAGCCTAGTGGGGATTTGATCCCACACCTCCCACTTCTTAAGAGCACAAGAAACATCCAGATACAAGGGGCACAGGGATGAGGGGAGAGCACAAGAAACAGTGCAAACTGCTGCTTTTTCCTTGTTCAGCAGACATAATTTCTAAGCTAATTGGCTATTACTGTATTTTAGAAGCATCCCAAATCTATTTATGTGCTAGGTGTGCTGGAAGTACAGATGACTTGTGTTTAGAGGAGCCGACTGCTCCCTACCTCAAGCTCAGACTGGGGTGGGTATGACACCAGCAATTCAGCATTTATTGTCACCATCACAAAAACGGAGAAACATCATGCATCTAAAAATAAAGGGATACAGTGTTAATGCCCATGCTGTTTCAAACTCTGGAGCAGATGCATAGAACCCTTAACATGTTATCTTTAAAACTGCAGCTGTATGTGTTGAGATAAACACCCAGAAAAATTGCAGGACTTAACACTGGCTGAAACTGCTCAGTAACCCCAGTGACAGGACACTCCATCCCAGCCACACAGGGAGAAACAACGAAACTGCTGGGGGATGCCACACCCTGTACAGTGGGATGGGATTCACGCTAAGGAGCATGAGAAAATGCACTGTGCGTGGTCCGACGAGCATGTAGCACTACCTCTCTAGACCCTCACCCACCCAAAACTTTCATATCAAACACGCGTTTTCTATTACTTTTAAGTAGTTACACACAGCTGAGTCAGGCTGAGCACAAAGCCGGTACACGTTGAATGGTGTTTGTGTTTCTAATGGGCAATCTAGTTGGCGTCTTAAAAAAACAAAAAAAAAAAAAAAAAAAAACCAAAAAAAAAACCTCGTAATTTTGGAGCCTGGAATATCTGTAAACGGAAGGTAAACACCCACCTTTTGCAAGGCGGCATTCGGAAAGAACTCCCTAAGCCTGGCTGGATCTGACTCGGTACTGCGAACGAGGCGGGAAACCGGCAGCCCCCGGCCGAGCAGGGCACGGCCCCTCGGGGGAGCCGGGCCGCAGCGCCCTCCGGCTCCTCCTCAGCACCGGGCACAGCGCTCGGCCGGGGGAAACTGCCCGGACCAGCCCGCCCCGCCGCGGCCTCAGCCTCAGGACAGCCCGAGGGCTCGGCCGGGCGTGGTGAAGCAGGGCAGGTTCGGTCCCCGGCAGCTCAGGGCGAGGCGGGGCNTGTTGCCCAGGGGAACCTCTTCCATGCCGCCGCCTCCTAACCCCGCTGCCTACTTCCCGCCCCCCCGGGTCACTTTGCCCTCCGGCCTGGAGATCCTGCGCACCTACTCGGGAGCCGTCATCTTCCTGGAGATCGTGAGTGCGGGGGAGGGGGGGACGGTCGGGGACCGCGGGCGGCTGCCGGCCTTCCCGCGCGTTTCTCTACCCTCATGGCCCCGCCACGGCTTCGCGCCTCGTTGCTCCGCGCCTGTCTCCTTCCAGCGGAGGCGGCGGTGCCCGGAGCCGGGGCGGACGTGCCTCTGCCGGACGAATAGCAGCCCCGCGCTCCTCACCTGCCATTTTGTGAGTGGGAAAGGTGCGGGTGGCCGAGGCTGCGGCAGGGTGGAGCCACCGGGCTGCCCCGGCCCTGAGGTCGGGTCTGGACCGTGGGACCTGTTTTCGCTCCCTCCGGCCTGCCCCGGCGTGCTTCCCCAGCCCCGGACGGCTGGCACGGGGAGACCCAGAGAGATACATGGGGTTCGCGGGGTTGTTCAAGCCTCGGAGGACTTTGAGCCGCGTAGTCCCGGACCCCAGAACCCGCCATAGGTCACACCTTTACAGTCGGGTTTGCCCTGTGTGTTACAGCCCTTCATGGATAATTCCATGTGCCTGTGAGACCTCCAGTGTACACGGAGCTGAGGACCTCGGAGCTAAAGCTGAGCCTGAGGCCCGGCAGAACCGCGGCACTAATTAGCTGAAGAAAAGCAGGGGTAGGTGGGGGAGAAGGAACCTTGGCAGAACTCATCAGATTGTATTAGCTTGCTTCTTTCTTGGGGTCATAGCAGAATACTGCTTGGGTTCCACCCAGCCTCTGAACCGGGTCCTGCCCTCCACCCTGTAAAGCTGCACCCAAGCAGAGAGCTTGGAATATGTCCAGGAGCTCAGTCAGGCTGCAGGGACGTAAGGTGAATCAGGGTAGCCGACCAATTATACATGTGACAGCTCGGCTGGACAGGTGTAGCAAGAGGGAAATGGCACGGCAGTGCTGAGATTAGCAGTCTGCAGTAGGTTTCTGAATTTACTTTAAAAGAAGCCTGAAAGGTTGCATTTTTAAAATACCAAAAACACTTAATGTGTCTCCGCACTTTGTTTAACACTTTCTGCTATGCCTTCTGTTTCCTGGCTGCCCATCACTGTCTGGTCTCTGAGTAACAGACTTGCACCTGCAGTATTGTGAAACTAGAGAAAGTTTGGTGCTTCGTAGCAGCTAAAAAAGGAGTGCTAGAAAACAGCTTGCATGCTAACGCGTAAACCCTTGGGAGCTTTGAACATTGCAGCGGCATCTTAACATAGATGCCGCTGCAATGTAATATGAGAGAGGAACCAGCTAATTTTATAGCAGGCCTCTTTTCAAAGGTATTTCTCATTCTTGGTTCACAACAAAGTTCTCTGATTCTGAAAATGTGGTTGTAAACCTGTAGGATTTAAACAGGAAAGTAGTAACTTGCTTGAAAATTGATTGCAGCTGTCACTACACAGCAGGTTGCATTATGAAGTTAAATCTGTAATAAATGAATATATTTCTGATTGCAATTATGATTTTTTCCAGTTGTTATTTTCTGCAATTACTGTTTTTTATAAAGAGGTAGGTAGGGTTTGCAGGGAGACATAGTACCTTCCTTAGGCTAAGAGCTGATCAAACCAGGCAAGCCTTAGAGAATATAAACTCTCTGTTAGCCATTCATAGCACAGCATCCCCACCACTCGTTTGCTGTGATTAGTATGCTGAAAAGAAAATTGGTGTTGCTGAATTCTTCCCTCAGTTATAATAGTTCTGGAAAGCTGTGTATTTTTTCTCATCATTGCAACATAATTTACAACTTGCCATATTCTGTATTCTATTTTTCTTTTCTGCTTGCTTCCTTAACGTGTTTGCTTTCAGCTTTTTATTACAAATGCATTGAAAAAGAGGATGCAATTTCCTCTATTTTCTGTATCTCATCAGATTAGGAATAAACATTTTGAGATTGAATCCAAATCTGCTGTGTGTCCTTGCCATGCTCACTTTGTATATAGAGAGAGATCTGTGTTTGTGAGAATCATGTTTTCACATTCCTTATTATTTCTCCCAAAATGAGAGTAAGTGTAAAATTTTCATTAGCAGAACACAAGTCACTGGGTTTGTAAATGCAGTTTTCATTACTATTTTAAGAGCTTTTAAGAATTTCAGAGTGGCTTCATTTTACCTCTACTTAGTGCCTGTATTTTCTGAGAACGGCACTTGTTCTCTGAGTACTTCTCAACACTACTTCTGAAGTGTTTCCTTTTGGTTTCTAAAAGTAATCTGAGGACATGTTGATGTGTGATACTAGTTCTTGGGTAGAAAGGACTGAATAAAAACTATCTCTCAGTTCATTATCTCTATTCCTTTCCTTGCAGCTGTTTGGAACGATAGTCTGGATTTTGGTAGCTTCTACCCGAATTCCACTGCCACTGCTGCAGGGATGGGTAATGTTTGTAGCAGTGACTGCATGGTTCCTGTCCATTGTGTTCCTGTGTGTGTTCCTCTTCGGTTATGCAAACAGGATTGCTGTCAACTGGAACCAGGCGGTAAGATTTTTTTTGAGTTTTTTTTTTTTTAAGAATTCCCTTTTTTTTTATAAACTGAAAATTATTTTATGTGAAGTGCTGATCCAAAGTCTTAATGCTTGGCCTCTGTTTCAACAGAAAGTTTTGTCTAAGCAAAGAAATTCAAAACTGGAAAAGGAAAGAGTAGGGCTACAAGGATGACAGACGAAATACATGACTTTACTTGCCCACTGTGAGCACGTAAAACTCATGAGCAGCAGGAAGGCAACTAGTTTAACAAGGCATGACAACAAATTGATTTAAATGGCCAGAAATAATTGTGGACTGGAAATTGGAAAATATTTTCTGACTATTAGAGAAGAGGTAGCAACACCCTGTGAATAACAGGGGGTTAGAAAGATACATCTAATATTGTAAGGGAAGTGATATATTTTTGAAAACATTATGTGATGTAGCAGTCTGAGGTAGCACATACTGGACTAAAGCATCCAGGATGTCTCCTCCAGTTGTCTGCTGACTTTTGGGTCAATTCCTTAAAGCTAGGACAACATGGGTGGCTGTTAGACCTTGGATAGTCAAAAACAGCATAAACTGAAGTATGATATTGCTTAGCGTCCTTTTAGGACATTTAACATTTCTTGTTCTTAGAGGAAGTCTGGTGAGACTACAGATAGTATACTCTACTCAGCTTTTTCTCATTGTGAAGACAAGACTCGAGTCTTGCTGTATGTGATGACTTGTGCCAGTAGTTTTCACAGACTGCACCTTCCTCATGAAAATGAAGGAAGCTGTTGGCTCCATTTTTTTAATTATTTTTTTTTACTAACCACATGCATATCACAGGTTATTGACCACTAATTCATGTAATCCTTTGTTGTCATTAACTGTTTTTTACTTTGAGTTTTTAATGCTCAAGTTGTTGAGCATGACATGGTATCACTCGCCTTATGTTACTGGAGTGAATAATAAGAGGTAGCAAAATTGTGATCAGAATGGGAATTTCAAAAAAAACCAAACACCTTACAAAAGGAACAGAACTTAAAAAATACTAAGTATGGCTGTTTGTGACTGCTGATGGCCTTTAGCATTCACATGGCTTAGTTTTCCTATTGACACTTCTATTGGTCAGAGCTGGTATTGCATTCTTCAGTATCAACATGTGTGGCTATTTATCTGTTCAAATTATTCACAGACAGTCTCTTAAAAGACAAGATCTCTAAAGGAAATGATAGAGGTCCAGGAGTTTGGGGCTCTACCTGATAATGTCAAAGCCCATCAGTGGTATTAGAGTGGACTCTTAAAAAAAAACTTGTGCACTTTGGTAGTGAATATACAAACATAGTGACAGCTTTCCAGCACAATGCAGGCAGTAATTAGGCTAATAATGAGTTACAATTACAGACACCTTTACAGGGTTTTATGCTGCGACATCCTCACAAATTATGATGCAACAAAGCCCTTGAGCATGTGCATAACTGAAGTAAATTAATAGTGTCATGGGTTTCATTGAAACTATTTGCCAATTTACAATCACATACATCTATTTAAGAGTTACTGGGCGACAGCATAGCCTCTTAGAGATTGAAAATGCTGTACAAATTTTCAGCTTACAACAATCGTGTGTCTTACACATTTGCTACTTGGTGCTGGCAGTGATTTGTTGTACTGTTGATTTTGTCCTTGTACGTGATAAATTACTGAAAAACTTTCTGTGTAGGGAAATTACTGCATGTATAAAAATTGCATCTGTGGGACTCTAACAATCTAAAGAGCTTTTACAGATATGTCAACATCTTAAATGCAGAGTGAATCATTTCATCTCTAACACAGTAGCTGAAATTCAGCCCTTTCCAGCTGTCAACAACAATAACACAAGGTGCATCATTTGACTACTATTATTGGGTAGTCAAATCATCTGTAACTTGTTGGCACTAAACTCTTTAGTAGCACGTTAAGATGATTTTTTTACCTTCTGTTGTAAATAAATAATTACTAGAAACACTAAATCTATTTTTATTACTATAAAATAAAAGGTGTACCTGTTTGGTTTAGATTGGTGTGTATCTAGATAAATACATGGCTTTTGCTATTTCATAAATTAAATTTACAGTAGAACTTGGAAGCTACAAGTCACTAGATTAGGTCAAAAATGGTAAGAATCGTGGTGTAGTTCTATTATAGTACTACAGCTTCATGTAAAAATTAAAGAACAATTGTGGTTTAAGACTCCAGGAGTTTAAATGTCTGTTTGAAAAATAGCGTGGGATTCTGGCAGTCCTGTGTTAGTAATATCTTATGCCATAAGTAGCTCTATTGATAAAGCAGATACTTAAAAAATAAGATACTACACAGTGAAAGGATGGGCAAAAATACAGGCCTTATGGAGGTACATCACCGTATCAAACCAGATGGTATGATAAATACTGTCCTTTACAGCCTGACTCACAGCACATTCATTTACAGAATTAGATGTGAACTAACATATCATGCAGATCTGGTATTGTTTTGCATGGTTGTATGAGGTTTCAATGATTATTCCAGTGTTGAGGCGAGGGAAAGTAAGGCACTGTGCTAACAATTACTAATATACAAAAAACCCGCTCTCCAAAAATCTTGGATTTTTTGGTCACAGAAACCATAACCCTACCACCATGAAACCTTACTGATGTTACATAGCTTCGCTGTAATTGCAGCTAGGAGAAGTCAATTAGAGGGCTTGGCAGGAGGTTGAAGGAAATGAAAGAGTTTGTCTTCTGAAAATACCTCTTCTGTGCGCAGTCAGCACTGTCTTCCTCATGGAGCTGTTTGTGCTCCTTCAAGAACAGTGGTGCCAAGAGTATACGGCTGGTAACACTGACAGTTGCACACTAGGTATTGAGCAGTCCAGAAATAACAGATGCCCTCAATTACTCAGGGGTTTACACAAGCCCTCAAAGCTGCTTGAGTCCTATGTTGTGAACTGCTTGTGTCAGGCCGTGACATGGGGTCCAGCACTTGTCACACAGTGAATGCACACCTGCACATAGTACGGCAGAGTGCACGTAGGTGATCGCATGGCAGATGTGTATGTGTCTGTCAACTTGGGTGACGGGAGAAGCCACAATGGCAAGTGTCTGGTGGGGAGAAGTGCCTCCAAGCTGCAACAGAGCGCTGCAGCTTCCCTGATGCTTCTCACGTTGGAGTAGGTAGCTACTATATTTCCTTCCTATAAAGTGCAGACATTACAGCCTTATGCCCAAAGCTTGAGGTCTGGCAAGCCTAGTACATAAAGGCTCTCCAGGTAGGTCAGGAACCCACCCTCTGCACCCTTATCCTCTCAAGTCTGTTGATGTCAGTGGTACTCCAGGAGGAGGTAATTGTTTATAAGAAATGGGGGGTGATGGGAACCTAACAATCTAGTGAGGATGTAACCCCAGAAGTCAGGAATTACTGAAGCTCTTTTGCCAAAACTTGGATTCGCAGTAATTAGCAGCTGTTAAAAGCAGTATACTCTGACCTAACCTCAAACAATCAAATGATTCTTAAGAGAAAATTATTTCCTGATTTAAGTGGAAAGGCAAACTAATGGCAGCTTATACTGTAAGTTATCAAAACTGATTAAACTGTGATTTAAGTAGCTTTAGCTGCTACCAAATATAGAACAACTGATGAGTTTGGAAAGAAAATTATTTCAATAAAAAGAAAATCTCACATCTACCAATCTCTAAACAGGGAACTGCAGTACATCCCCATTTCAATACCAGGCAGTCAGGAGGTGAGGATGTTGCACAGTGATCTCTAGTGCACATGAGCACTGACTGCTGTTGTGCTGGACTCACACATGGTATGCTCTGGGTTTTCACTATTGTCATACTCTTAGTCCACTGCACTCAAGTGAATTAAAGTGCGTGAAGAATTAATTAGTGCTGGAGATAGACTATATAACATGGATGTTGTCAATGAGCATATATAGAGTCATGTATAATTTTGAAATTTGTGTCTATGGCTTTTTCAGACCTACATAGATACAGGCATAGAGAATGGCTGTAGGAGCTGGGGTTATGTAGTATGGAAGAGGAGACTGGGGGAAGACCTTATCACTGCCCACAATTACCTGAAAGGAGGTTGTAGAGAGATGGGTGATGTCACATTGCAAGTGACAGGTGATAGGACAAGGGGAAATGGCCTTGAACTGTGGCAGGGCAGGTTCAGATTAGATGTCAGGAAAAGGTTCTTCACTGAAAGAGCTGTCAGGATGTGGAACAGGCTGCCCAGGGAGGTGTTTGAGTCACCATCCCTGGATGTATTTAACAGACGGGTAGGTGAGGTGCTCAGGGTTATGGCTTAGGAGAGGACAGGTATGGTTGGACTTGATTATCTGAATGGTCTTTTCCAACCTGGTCATTGTGTGATTCTGTATATGGACTCAGAAACCAAGTGTTGTGCAGATGTCAGCTTTGCAGATGCAACAGCAGGAGGTGGTGGAAGAATACTTTAGACATTTTAAAGCTGTACCAGAACATGTCTTGGATCTTGCTGTGTAGAACATGGGACTCTGACATACAAACTGAAAAGATATTTACTCACCAGAGCAGCTTTTTCCTGTGTTCCAGTAGTAGAAACCAGTTATTAGTTAGATGTATAATGTTGTATTAAGCTAGCGTTCACCACAGAGGAGGAATCACCTAGAGAAGGCCAGAAGAGAAGCATATTTAAAGTAAATCCCCATTCCTGTCCTCTCATGTCTCAGGCATTTTATTCTACAGTGTCATGACATACTTCCAAATTGCTGTGTTTTGGATAGAGCCAAGTAGGAGAGGGTTAAGGAGATGCCTCAGTTCTTGGATTCCGATTGCATCAGGAAATAAACTTCAGTTGTGTCAAGGCTGAGGTTTTTCTGAGCATTTACAGAATCAAAGTTTAAGCATGGAGAGGGGCTTCTGGAGCTTAGGTTATAGCTGAGAACGGATTTAGTGGACTGCAAGCTTGTCTTGTACTGCCTACGTTGTGATAAAGTTCACCTGTATGTCCCTTCTCCATCTAAGCCATGTGAAGGGAGAGTTCTGTAAGCCATAATAGCTTTCAAGTGATCTGAAGATCAGCATGTGTACTGACAGATAATCACATGCTTCTTAATTTGAAAGAATGCAGGATTTGGGGAGAGGGAGAGTTGCCCTTTATCACTAGTTATGTTACTGGGTTGTTATAATTGCAGGCAGCTGTGAAAACATGTCCGGGTTAAGGATTTAATGCTGCTTATCTGGAGCTAGTGTTATCAGTGCTTGTTTCATGTCTCAGTGTTGGGTTTCATTTGTACAGTGACTAGAGGTATTAGGTGTTGCAGCCCAGACTGACTCTGGTATTTGCTTTTCAGGATTTTCTTTTCCACGGAGCTACTTTTGTCTTTTATTTTGGAGCTTTTCTACTGCAAGCAGCAACTACATCTCTGCATCACTTTCCCCGTAAATTCAATTCCACCACGCAAGAGAAGATTCTAGCTGATCATGAGTATAACATCAGTATAGCAGCCTCGGTATGTACTTCATGTATTTGTATCTGGGCCCAGAGGTCTGTTGTAAGCCCTTGTAGCCAACTATTTAACTTGGGAACTTAACAGCAAGCTGGAATAGAAAGAGGAGCTGTGAGGGAAAGTATTGGCTATGAGAGCAGCAAATAGTGTCAGAAAACCTCTGACATGTAAGAAATACTCAAGTAAGCTGATGCAATTGTGTTAGGTTCTTGGTTGTTCCCCTTCACTATAGCAATTTAAATATATGATCAGTACAGCTTATTTCTAGATGAGATGATTTGTAAAAGTAATGCTGTATTAATAACAGCAGTAACAAACATTAAACAAATGTGATCCCTGTATGTGATGCAAGGACAGAGGTGGTGTCTCATAGCTGTGCTTGAACTAAGAGAGGGCTTGATACTAAGCAAGGATCTCAAACGCTACTCTTAAACGTAGCTCATCAATCCTTGTTCAGTGTGTTCATATCCCACTGCATGTATGATCATTCAGTGATTTTGTCAGACAGCAGAATACTGGGAACTCTGAGAGACCCTTTCTGCCTCCTGTACTATTTTTCCTAGGGACAGTTCCTTTTTTCAAGTCTCTCAAATTCTTGGCAAGATAGGAGAGGCCTCTTTTGTAACTTAACTCAGTATTTTGGTTAGGAGATACTGGGAAAAGTTGATTCAGATAACTGTAGTCTTCAGTGTCTCTGCATTTTTTTTCAAAAGTATCTAATTATAAAGTCAGGGCATACAGTGGAAAAAAAAACCCCAAACCTGTAGTACTTTAGAACAGAGTCCTGTTGTCTATGTAGAAAAAACCCCAAAGGTTGCTAACATTTTGTCTTTTAAAATTACATTTATATGCTGTGATTAAAAAATATATGTCCGGTTTATGTAGATGATAGTTCTAGAGTGTAGCATCTGTCCAAAACCTTGTCAAATTAACACTTGTATGAAAAGAAAGGACTAGCTTGTTATGACACAATTAAATTTATACATTCAAAGAGGTGAACCCATCGTTAGAACTGGAAAAGACTGAGAAATTATTTAAATCTTTTTCAGCAATTCAGTTTCTCATTTCTTCCTTCTGGTTTGCATTATACATTCATGCTTAGTGTGGCATAAGTTTAAATCTGTTCAGTTGTTGAGCAATAGCAGCTTTCTGGCGTTTCTGAGGAAGTTGTTCTGGTGGCTGGTTGTCTGGTCAAGAAGGCCAGATTTGTTTTCATGTTTCTGCACATAAGAGCTCTTTTGTCTAGAGGGATGTCGTTGTAGCTGTTTGCCGTTAAAGGCATCTGCTTAAAAGCAGTTCTGAGATTATTATTGGATGGGTCTAGGTTAGAGAAAACTGAAATACAGTGTGTAAATATGATTACTTTGTACTGTAACTTAAACAGAGCTGTTCCGTTTTATATTTCAAGATGTCTTTTGAAGCAAGCAAGTAATAACATGGGGTTGTAACAGAGAGGTTCATGAAAAAACTTCAGAGGATCCCAAATCTGTCTTTACCTTAAACGTTTTGGCTGGGAGAGGTAGCTTTTCAGTCATTTCTGTGTTCCTGTACTCATTTAGGTTAGAAAAGAATGTGAGCATTATAATACATGATTCACTGTTTTCTTTTTTTCTTCTTTTTTTTCTCCCTGCTCCTGCTCTAGATTTTTGCCTTTGCAACAGCTGTTTGTTATGGTTGCAGCACGGCCCTGGCATTAAGGAGATGGAGGCTATAGCAGTTGAAGAGAGGTTAATGCTCAAGTGTTCCTCTTCAGATCAAATTAAGTGCTACTTGTCTGTTTTACTGTAATCTAATTCCAAAAAGACTTTTTTTTTCCCTCTGTTTTTCCCTGTTTCAAAGTGCTGAAATGCAAATAACCCCTCGTAAGGATTTCCTTAACAGAAAAAAAAAGTTTCCATTTCTTCCCTTTCTAATATTTAATTTTATGTATTCATTAGAAGCACATTTGTTGTATGGTATTACAGAGTTCAGGGATAAACAGATGTGTCACTAGCAGAGAACAGAATTCTAGTGCAAAATTAGAAGAGGGAGAAAATGGAAACTAAACAAACATGATAACTGCATAGGCAGCTAAAAGGCTCCCACTTTGTCAAGTCCTGGGATTGGGCCTTGAGTTGAGCAGCGTTACTGTGTGCTCCATGCAGGTAGAGCCTTGAGGCTTCTTGTAAAGTCGTGAGCTTTCTGTGCCCTGCTCCTTGCGTGGTCAGAGCCTGAGCTGACTTTGTGATACCAGCTTAGTAGATATGTTATTAACTTTGATGTACAGAGAAAATATTTTAAATATCCATCCAGTGAAATCTTTTGATACTCTTTTTATAGCCATATCCAGTTGTGGTCATCTGATCCTTAAAGCTTACTGTATTCCATAGTAGATGAAAACTGTTTGGGACAGTCAGTAGTTCATTAGTTTTAGGCATTTAGTTTAATCAGAGATATTTATACTGAAAAAAAAAAAAAAAGACAGTGCATTTGTGTTGTGTGTGTGTATATACATGGTATATTTTTGTTTAACAGAAATATTTGCACTGTTATATACTTTGTTGGAGTACAGCTTTGGTTTTGTTACTTCAAGTGCTGCATTTGTTACTTACTACCTGAGTCAGTATCATTTGAATGGAATGTTACCAAATGTCTGACCTCAATCCTTGCAGTGTGGTGTTTGTTGTGTTCTAAACCTGCAGTGTTGTAAAGGTGGTTTTATTTGGACAGATGCCTACGCAACATCTTGCTGAGCAGTGGAATGCAGAGTGGTCTGCCCACTATGGATGGAGTTTGCTTCTGGCATGAATGAAGTTTAATTGAACCTCTCTTGAGTATCCTAGATGTATAATGACATGCAATATTATATATAGAAAATTAAAGTAACAAAACTAAATGACAGCATTGCAGTCTGCTCCCTACCATTCATGCCATTTTGCAGATGGTGAAACTTTTTTTATAATGCTGGTAAATAATTTTTGGTTTTGTGAGTAGTGCCAAATTGATAACCTGGGAGAATAAAGGCTTCCTGTCATTTGCAGAACAGCTTTCTCACCACATCTCACTGGTGCACCCAAATATTGTGCAGAGAGTGGCAGTGGTTGGGTACGGGAAAGCAGGACTTTCTTCATTCCCAGGCCTACTCGTTCTCCTTGAGCCAACCAGAGTGTCTTCTATGAAGGTTTTGTTAGGACACTTGTCAGGTATGAGGATCTCTGGGAGCCAGCCACCCTCAGCAGTGCCCTGCAGCCCCTGCTGACCTGCACAGGTTCTTGGGGGTGGCATAGCAGTGAGTGGTGGCCCCTCTCACTGCCGGGACCACTCAGTCACCCTAAATTACTGCAGTGAGATGTGTTGTGTTTCTTGATTTCTGAAATCTTTATCTTTCAAAGATTTTGTACTCTGGCTTTTTTTTTTTCTTAATTCTCTACTTGGATTTAAACTTGTTTTGTAAATGTCTACTTAGAGCCATATACTTTTAAAAGTACTTCATGTTGTATAAAATACATTTACACTGGAGTATATGGATGAAAATATTAAACTAAGATTTATGCTAAGCAGCATTAAAGTTACTTAATATATTTATGGCAGTAGTCTGGTTATTAATCCTGTGTTTTGAAAGTATCAAAAAGCTACCATGTAACTCTGACTGACCCGAAGCTAGACAGAAAGTTCAGGCTGAGGTTTCCTGAGAAAACACAATTCCATCGGCACTAGTTTGGTGTAGTGGTTTGCCACATCGCACAGCATGAATATTAGCAAGGGAAAGAGTAAGGTCAGCTACAATAACATTGCAAACAGACCCTGACCTTTTGTGTGGTTTCTACTTCATCCTGCAACCTGGATGTGCACTGCACGCCAGAGACTCGGTGTACCACAGCTACCATCTCTGCAAACAACTGTGACAGTGGGGGAAAGATCTTCATTTTTGGCCTGTTTAAGCCTACAGAGTGTGAATCCCACACATGCTGTCAATTAAAACGCTGTCCAAGTTTAGCTGGCAGATGTGTGTAACCTCTGAGCTCAAACCCAAGGTGTAAAGATCATGTTTGATGGGTGCTATTCAAGTCTCTTAAGCTACTTGTAGAAGTCCAGATAGGAGTGTGGTGAGTGTAGAATGGGAACTGTTTGTTTAGTGAGGAAAGGCTGAACTTTCCCTCTTAAGTATCAAAGGTAAACAAAGTCCAGAGAAGAGATAAAACTACAAACTGCAGTAATGAAGAAGGGCTTTCATAACTAAAAAGGAGTGGGAAAAGTGGAAATTTTCTGTTGGTATGCCAGAAGTTTTGCTGTACTTTGAGGAGGATCTAAGGAAGAACACACCTGAACAAGCAGTTGCATTCTTTAGAAAAAAAAAAAGCCAGTAGTTAATTTCGTGTAACTTTACACAGGGAGCTAAAAGACAGGTGTGACTCAGGAGTGCTATGTGCATGCTGGGATTTCTGTATGTATGCAGATACCAATATGGAATAACACGTAATCCTTGTGCTAATTGTTATAGGTAATATATGCAAGCTGCTTCTACTAAATCCCACTTGCCCCTGCACCAAAGTCCTTCAAGCCTATGACCTTGAAGAGCACAAGCTTAGACCTCGCCAACGCATGGTAGGGAGGGCACAGGGACTTTCCTTCAAAGGCTGTGGAGAAAGAAGCAACAGTTTGTTGCTTATTGCTAACGAGAAATGAAAGTGCACATTTTAGAAAGCTGAATCTATGTTAGAACTTGCTGAGAAAACATGTGCAGCCAGTGCTGCGCAGAAGTCCTGGCTCTGCTGCTGCCTCACTGTGTGCTTGGGAATAACCCAGAGTGACACAGGTCTGTCCTGCCGTGGTTATTGATGTGTCCAGGATCCCTCTACTCAGATCCTCATCAGTCCTCTGGCTGCATACGTAGGTCAGAACTCCTGGAGTGAGTTGTGCTATGGTAAATCACAGCTCTGAAAGGTGGGAAGCAGAACCAGTGATCACACAGATCGGTATCTCTCAGACAGTTAAAGAAAAAGCAGGGGAACTGCACTATGCCAGTGTTTTCTTTCTCCTTAGCTTCCAAATCAGATGACAATGCTGACTCCTGTTGCATTTACACTTATCACTGTATTTTTTGCATTTATAAAAGCAAAAACAAATCCCCCCCCCCTTCCGCCTTTAACCTGTGCATCTCAGAATTTACAGTATTTATCCTCAAGGTGCTCTGGGGAAGAGGAGAAGTGCTGTTCTCCTTTCACAGGTGGGAAACTCAGAAGACACTAAGCAACTTGTCAGTTAAAGACCTGGCACAGGAGGTCCGTGGTGGAGCAGGAAATGGTTTCTCAAGTGAGAGCAGCCCATGCTTCTGCCCACCGAGGGCAGGAAGGAAGCGGTATGGTGTGAATTTTATCTGACCTGTCCCACTTCTGGCTCTGTCCTGGTGGTATTCATCTGGCAATTAGTTACATGGGATTAAAAGGTAGAATGACTCTGAAGAGTGGTGAGTCAAAGGGAGGTTTAACATGCCAAACTGGCATTCCTAGATCAAACTTCGTTGTTTCTGGGTGTTCTGGCCCTAAATGTTGATTATCCGCTTGTAAATAGGCTACATAGTTCCTGTTTGAGTTGTTGGTCTACCTCCCGCATCTGAAGAGAAAAAACAGGTCCTCAGGAATCTGCAGGTTTCAGCTGCTTTCTCCTATTCGGTATGTTTGAGCCCTAAATTCTTGGCACTAGCAAAGTATTACCTGCCCAAAGCCTGCCAGGACACAGCACCTTTTTGGCAAACAACTTGTCAAGCTACCTTTCAAGGGAACACAATGGTGGAGTCAGATTATGTCTAGGTGTGGTTTTAACACTTCCCTTGCTGTGGGATTACTGCAAGTATCAATGAGGAGTCTGGAGGTCATGGACAAAATATATGTACCTTTAATGGCCAGCACATCCAGTGTCAGACCTCGTGTCTTGAAAGAATTGCTAGAGATTTTAATCTCATCCAAACACGTTTTCCTGGTCATCTCAGCAAAGTGTGCTCTATGTCACTGGACCAGCAGTGTGACATAAAGAGCAGCAGATCAAAGCAAGCCTAGTGGGGTTCCTGGCAGAGAAAAGGCTCCTTCTGCCTCCTCTTGCTGCCCGGCTGGAGCTTCCTAGTGATCTATCTGATGGAATGCTTAGGCAGTTCTGCTCACAGTGCCCAGGAATGAGCAGCTTTTAATATAACTTTGTTACGGGTGGTGTTTTAGGTTCAATAAGCTTTATGAGACAACCTAATGAGGCGAAAAGTGTTTTGCTTCTATAAACTTGGCCTGCACAAGGACCATAGCCATTTTTCTTTGATTACTTTTTGAGTGGAAAACATACTGTAGCATAAGTTAATACTGTAGTTAGGTCTGTAGGTCTACTCCCAAATTGCATGCAATTATTTCCAGTCCCATGGGTTCAGGTGAACATCACAGCCATGCTCCGAGGTAAGACCCAAATAAGCATATTATCTTCCCCTTGCCTCTTCCCTGCTGTTTGATAGAAATCAGGGACAACCCAGAAATCAGTCTGGTGTTTGGGGATATGATTCACTGTTAAGTAGCAGTGAAGGGCACAGATGGCCTGAAGGTGGTTCCAACAAGTCAGCATACAAGGTTATAGTACATGTGGAAATGGGGTGGGAGGTCTACTGATTAGAAACAGTTGGAGACCTTAGTACTTGGTTACATTTGTCCTCTGTATTAAACCTGGCATTGGATCCAGCTCTTGAGTCCTTACTATACCTGTTTTTCAAACTGAATACCATGGCCTCAGGAACCTGTGGGGACAGCTTAGAGTGTTGGGATGTCTGAGTAAGAGGCAAAGTGAATCATCACCAGAGGCTTTAAGCCAAAATTCAGGAGCAGAGGGGAAAGAGAAATGTCCTCATCCCAGCTTGGCACCAGCTCTGAGAGTTGGAAGAAGGGCTGGAGTAGTTCTCCTCTTCCTCTCCATTCCCTGGCTCCAACCAGTGTGGGGCCTGGGCAAGCGGGAGGACAGCAAGGAGGAGGACTTGAATAGAGGTATCATCTGAGCCCAAAGACATGCCTGAGCTGACCCACAGTAGCGACAGCTGTTCCTGGGCCAAAGCCCAAGGTTCAGTGTAAAAAGTACACATATCCAATAATGAAACTGTGAAACAAGCCTGAGCCTTGGCTGGAGAGAATATTCTTAGAAAAAGACAGAGCTACCTCAGAGAGAAACAAGATGATGAACGAAAGGTTAAATCTTGCTTTTAATTACATAAACTCAACTTCTTTTGCCGTCCAGCTGCCAGCAAGGAATTTTACTAATGGAAGTAAGAACAGAACTTTCCCTTAGCACTAAATAGAGCTGACTATTGAAAGAAACAACACTGTGAATGCCTTGGCCTTCCATCATTTGATTTTTCTCTTAAGGATCCTGGTGCTGGGGTAAGTTATTGCTGGAATAGCCACAACTTCTGTGCCTGTTGTGGTTTAACCCCAGCTGGTGACAGCACCACGCAGCCACTCGCTCACCCTTCCCCACCAAGGGGATGTGAGGGAGAATGGAAAAAAATCCCTTGTGGGTTCAGATAAAACCAGTTTAATTGACTAACAAAGGAAGGTAATAGTAATAATAATAGTATAATAAAAGAAGTGATGCACAAATGCAATTGCTCACCACTCACAGAAGAGAAAAAAACAACCAACAGCCTGATGCCAAATCTGTTTCTGAGCAGCAATTCTGCCTCCCATCTAGCTTTCCCAGTTTTATACATTACATGCTCTAGGGAACCTGCTTTGGCAGGGGGGTTGGACACGATGATCTCTGGAGGTCCCTTCCAAACCCTACAAGTCTGTGAAATCTGTGAATATCCCCTTAGTCAGGCTGGGTCAGCTGTCCAGACTGAGCTCTCCCAGCTTCTGGTCCACCTGGCAGGGTGTGAGAAACTGAGGAGTCCTTGACTTACTGCAGACACTACAACTAGCCAGCAACAAGAAACACCAGTGTGTTATCAACATGATTCTTATACTAAATCCAAAACACAGCACTACACTGGCTACGAGAAGGAAAATGATCCCAGCCAAAACCAGGACAGTGCCCATGGCTGACCTAGGAAGGGTAAAGGCAATGAGATAAATACCCAGCACTCAAGGAATTTCATTATTTTGGTGGACTTGACTCATGAGTTGTCACTGGTGTGGGGTTGGCAGTGTTGGACAGGAGAATCTGAGGTGCAACATCACCTAAAACTCCAAAGATTAAGAACTGCTAAAATAAAACAAATTTAGAGGGGTGTCTCAGAGACCTGATTGCCTCTGTTGTTTGAAAAGCGATCAGAAGAGATTCATGATGAATTTACCTCCTGCCTAAATACTTTTTTTTCTCCCCCATTAAAGACCTTAGAAGAGGACAAGGCACTTGCAGCCCGGAGTAGAAGGCGGCGGTCAGGCCGGTGAGTACCAGTAGATGGAGCTGGAACCACAGAAAGTCCTTCTCTTGCCTTAGGGGTATCCTTGCCTTAGGGACGTCCTTCCTGCCTTAGGGACGTCCGTCCTGCCTTAGGGACACCCTTCGCCAGGCATACTGCAGGTTTCCTACATACTCTAATTTCTAAATAAGCAAAGCTCCCAGGACTGCAATTAGTAATACTCATTATAACTCATGTGATTCATCTGAAAAGGCTGAGCTCACATTTTCATTATTATAAGCAGACATAGCAATAACGTAGCACCACACAATACTTCATACTGCTGTCACTGTGGTTATATTACCAATTTCAGGACAACATAATTCCCAGGACACTAATATAAAGCAAAATCTCTTTTCTGAGGAGCTAGGAAGCAGCTGAAGACAATATCCTCCACTCTTCTCCCCATGGGGGACAGCTGGCTTTATTGACCTCTATAAATCACACGTGATTGAAATCTATGGAGCTCCACTAGGTTAGAGAAGTGGAAACTGGCCTTCAAGCAAGCCTTAAGGGGATTTTGGAGGGATTTCTTCATAGCGAGCTGTGAAAGTTAATGAAGTCAAGTCATTTAAAACAGCAGCTGAGCCAATTCATCATACCATGGAGACACAGCTGTTTCAGAGTTTGGAGATGATAGTAAGCTCTTTCAGATAGTCGAGTTCTGGGCAGACCATGAGGACTTCACCAAACCAAGTTGGCTCGAATGTGGCAGGCAAATTTTAGTATAGATAAATCCAGGGCAATGCAACTAGGAAAAAATGATGTATATCAGAATTGGAACTGAGAGTTACAACTTGGGAAATCTTTGAGCCATTGTTGGTGGTTCTCTGAAATCATCCACTCAGTATGCAATGGCAAGCAAAAAAGCCAGTAAAATGTTGGAACTCACAAGGAAGTTATTAGGAACAGGACAGAGAGTGTAATGTTGCTGCCACATAAAAACAGTCTTCTTGTAGTACAGTTGAAGGGCAGCAAAAATGGTCAATGTGTCAAAGCTGCTGCTTTGTAAAGACAGAATACAGGAGCTGTGCTCTGGAGGGAAGGGACGATGGAGAGATGTAAACAGGATTTACAAAATGATGGCTGTGCTGGTTAAACCAAAGATATAGCCGTTGTTTCCTGGAACCTGGTATGGGATCTAGGGACCACTCAGGCAACCAGCACAAGATCAGTTTAAAAAAAGAGAAAAGAAAGTGCTTGCTTGCACACTGAGGAGTGAACCTCCAGAGCTTGCTGCCACAGGAGCTTTTGGAGGCAGAGGGCACTGACATTTTCATAAAGGGATTGGAACAATTCATGAATCATGGGTCTGTATGCGAGAAGGATGAGGCAGTGATATACCCTCTGGTATCCCTAACCCCACAGTTGTGGATGCTGTATACTGGGGGAAAGAGCTGCACGTAACAACCAGCCTCACATATTCTGCCAATACAGCATCTCCTCTTGCCACTGGTGTCTAACAGAGCAGTGGGCTAGATGGCTCACTGTTGTGGCCCACGGGCCTTCTCTCATAGGCAGCTTGTGATTTCTGCCAAGTGGCAAAGTTCCCTGTGGGATACAGCCCCACCTACCCACTCAGTCCCTGCTGCATCACCAAAATGCCGAGTTCATCTGCAGGCTCAGGCCTCAGGCCAGCTGCTAGCTTAAAATTAAGCCAGCCAAATTAAGATTTTTAGGAAAAGGTACAACTTGTATGTCCTAGCATAAACAGAGCTGCTTGATTTGGTACAAATGAATAGCAGGGTTGGCTTCTGGTCCTTCAGAAAGGAGTGGAAGAACAAGAGGTAAAATCAGGTTGTGTTCTTATGTACAGTTTTGGGAACAGTAAATGGATACAAGACAAGATGACCAAGTCAACTGAGCAAGTTCTACCTCACCCTTTAGTACAGCTCTTCAGACTTTCCCCAAATGCATTTTTCAGCAGTGACAAGTTGAAAGATAATTGTCAGAACTAAGTATATGACAAGGCAGATTCACGAAATGTTCTTGTTTTCTCCTGGATACTTTTTTGTCCTGTTTTTTTTTCTTCCCCAGTTCATTACTTCTGAAATTCCACGAGGGTTGGGCTGCCTGTGTATGTGTGCTCATGGGTGCAGACACACATGCACCCATACTTCCTCATCCCATTTGCAGATCTCCCCATCTAATTCCCTTCCCAGTCTCCCATAGCATCCTGTGTTTTCAGTCCCAGTATGCCTTGCTGGTGTTTCAACCAAGGAGTTACATAGACCCTGCTGCTGGGCAAGCCACAAGTGTTGAGTGGAGGGGTCGGGTACCCCGCTTTCCCTTGCAAGCACGGAGCTGCTCAGTAGTATAATTATGGGATTATTTTTTCACTATGGGCAAAGCAGTTTTTCCAAGCTGCTCTTTTAGAAAGGATTGAATGACTTCTGATGAAAGCTTTCCCAGACAGTTCAGCAGAAAATAAGCTTCCAGCATGGAGAGCTTCAGCCTAATCGGTTTAAAATCTGGCAAATCATAAGCAATTGAAAAAGTCTTTCAAAGGAAAGTGTTACGCTTCCTTAATGACAGGCAACGTTTCCAGCTCTAGCCATGGCATCTTTAACCCTTCTTACCGAACAAGTCCCCTTGACACCAGAGGAGTGCTGATTGTTTTGGGCAGAATTTCAGTTGTATGATCATCACAGAAAAATGCTTGTATTGTTATAAACAAATTTTCTCAATTACAATGCTCTTCTGAAGTAAATGAGAATGTGGTTTGCTTTTCTGACTGTCTGTAGGAGAGAAGTATTCACTACTTTTGAAGTCCCTGACCATATGTAATGCTTTCCTGGAGGTCTGGAGCTGAGGACCTCTCCCACTGCTGTGGGACAGCTCTCCTGGCTTGTCCAGCCATGCCAGCCGCCACCACCTGAGAGTCTAGCCTGGTTTTTAAGTGAAGTTCCTTTTCAACCTTTATGGTTTTTTTTTTCCTTACCCAGCAGCCACCATGATGGTGAGGAACCAACCTGATATTGACAGCAATGGCTCTCCAAGACAGGTACATGGGGCCCAAGGGGGTAGGTTGAGGGAACAGTCTTCCAGCATCACTGTTTCAGGAAGATTCACAATAACTTACTTCCCCTGGAGTATCTTCTACTAAATACACATTGAAGGGTAGCAGGTGGCCACGGGGCTCAGCATAACTCCAGATGTTCAGCACAGACTTCCTGGATTGTCTTTAACAGGAGAGGAGGCAGACCTGAAAAGATTTCTGTTTTCCATTCCATTTGCATTCCATTTTTAGCAGTAATGTCATGTAAATCCAAAGGGAGACAAATGACCTTCTAGCTCATGCTATTGTGCTGGTAACACACATAAACAAATCCTGTAGCTAGAAGGGGAAGAATTTCAAGGAAAACAAGGTCTTATGAGAGGGGCTTTTTACCTTTCCACATAACACCCTTGTGATAAAAGCTCTCCCCTGAGTGTTTTCCTTCTTCTTTCACCTAAGGGGTTTAAACTCACCTCTCCCACTGTCTAAGGAGATCCTTATACCCTAGAGGGGTGTTGTATTCACACAGCGACTGCCAACAGTAAACTTCAGCTGATGACCATTTTCTCACTGCATCCTTGTCTTCCATGTCCAAACATCTGTCTCATGTCCCTGACAGTCTAGAGGTAAAAAAACTGTAATAGCCTAGGGACCCGGACAAGATGGATCAATGGGCTGAGGCCAACCTTACAGGGTTCAGACAGGCCAAGTGTCAGGTCCTACACTTTGGTCACAATAACCCCAGGTAGCGCTACAGGCTTGGGGCAGGGTGACTGGAGAGCTCCCTGGAGGAGAATGACCTGGGGCAGGGTGGCTGGAGAGCTCCCTGGAGGAGAATGACTTGGGGGTGTTAGTTGACAGCCGGCTGAACATGAGCCAGCAGTGTGCCCAGGTGGCCAAGAAGACCAACAGTGTCCTGGCCTGTATCAGTAGAGAAGTGATTGTCCCATAGTACTCAGCTCTGGTGAGGCCACACCTCTAGTGCTGTGTGCAGCTTTGGTCTCCTCACTACAAGAAGGATGTTGAGATTCTTGCCATTCATAGCACGGCTGAGCAGTGGCATATGTGCTTCACTGAGGGTGAAGAGGAGGAGAGAGAAAATAAAGGGATAATCCTCTGAAGTGGGAATCTGTCATAATTAAGCTTTTCCACTTTGTGTAAAATTTTTATTAGGAAGAAGACCTGTCACACCATGTATATGCTCATTGCTGAGTGGTAGTTAAGGTTTCATCCTTATTATGTTTTCAGCTTGTCTCTTCCAACCCAAGTGATTCTATGATTCTATATGGTCAAATTCCTAGGCTATGATATCCTTACTAGAGCCCATAGCCACTGTCAGCCTGGATGAATTGTCCCTTCCTCACAGCCCAAGCTGTGCTGAGACCTGTCACCAGATGCAGCTTCAGGTCATGCTGCCTCTGACAACAATTTTGGGCATCCCCACCCTGGCTGCTGCTCCCTTTCCAGAGATGACACTGCATGTCCCATCCTGGCCTGCTGGCCCTAGGGAAGGTACCTGTCCCAAAGGAAGCCAGCAGCTCTCTCCATGGATGTAGGCAGGATGTACTGAGCAGCGCAGCCAGCAGAAAGGGGAAAAAAAGGATTTAAAATATTTCCTATCTTTAGCATTTGAAAATTTTTGACTGTTCCGGTGTAATAATGTGCCCCTTGGGTCTTACTCTACAGCTCAGTCCAGCTCTTCCCTTTGATGTTTTGCCCACAGTGCAATAAACTTCACCAAAGAAAAGAAAAACATCTCATCTCTTTGAGAGCCACAAACAAATGGGCTGGAAATGTGAACTGGAGCTGTACCATGGTTTTTGCCATGGTACAGATTCTTTTAAGTGGCCTAAAAAGATACTGTAAAATCCAACCAAACAGAACAATGCTCAACCTTATTGGAATTTGCCTGGGTAGGAGTAGTGTTTCTGAGCAGTTCTGGTAAGATACTATATGTTAGCAAGTGGAGAAAAAGGGAAAATACTTCCTTCAGAGATAGATATCTTGGCTTTCTCTTCAAACTTCTGGCTTCAGCTCATTCAGTGTCAAAAAAGCCAAAGAGAAATATGAAAAACGCGACTTCTGGGAAATAATCAGCTAGGGGAAGATGAGAACTCAGGTCTGAGAATTGTAATTGGAAAATAATAATTTCTCTAAGGCTCACCAAAATGTATGGCCAAATCCCGATGCTCTTTAAGTTAAAAGGGAAATGTTCTGTCTAATCTGTTCTGAACACTTGAAGATTTTTTTCCTCTCACACTATTCATTTCTGTTTGTGTCATTCCTGGAAAGGGACTTCTTTTTTAGATATCTTCTAATTTTGTGGTGAGGAATTGTGGATTTTGGCAAGGTGCCAAAATTTGAAGACTTTCAATGCTGGAAGTTTCTAAGAAAGAAATTACGTCAGATAGACTCTCTTACCTCATATGACACTTGGCCTGAGATTTACTGCTGCTTTTTTTCTAGACTGCTGGAAGAAAGCTACGCTGCCACTAAGAGAGCAGACGCTAGTTCATCTTTCAAATGGTCCTTCACATGTTCTATCCACAGAGGAACTGAAAACCTTACCAAGAAAATGAAGTGCATCAGCAGTAGCAACATGAGTTAAACAGAGGGCCTATTTTTAAAACCATGTACGTGATGTGAAAGTCTAAAAATTCCATTGTTTTTTAAGTCATGAAGGACTGGAGAAGACAGAGAGGGTATCTCATCTATGCTTAGAAATATCTAAGAGGTGGGTGTCAAAAGGATGTGGCCAGACTCTTACCAGTGGTGCCCAGCAACAGGACAAGGGGCAATGGGTACAAACTGGGACACAGAATGTTCTGTGTGAACATGAGGAAAAAATTCTGTACTCTGAGGCTGACAGAGCTCTGGAACAGGCTGCCCAGAGATGTTTTGGAGTCTTCATCTCTGGAGACATTCAAAACCCACCTGGACATGTTCCTCTATGACCTAATAAAGACCTCTCCGCAGAGGCCTGAGCTATGGCCACTTCACACATCGCTATACCTAAACATGGGCCCTCATTGCTCAAACTGGAGTTTCTCGACTGGATTTAGAGTGAGAGAGCAGTTAAATGTCCCAGTGCATGGCCAGGAGACACTGCTATGCTTATAGCTCATTTCCACTTCAGTTTAAAGTTTTTAGACATGCCCCCACATGCTGGAAAAGCATCTGAGAGATGAGGAAGCACTTATCAAATGAGCAAAAGGCAACTGCTGCTACTTGTGCTTCTCATTCAGTTCCAAATTGGAATGGTCCCGTGCAGTATTTCACCGTACTCTCAAGAGAAGTTCCCACAGCACAGAGCACTGTGCTCACCATAGTGCTTCATCCCCATCACCCCCCTGCTCACAAGCAAGGTCTGTGTATGTATAGCAAAGGCCAGGCTGTAGGTACAGGCCCCTGTACCCTCACCGACACCCAGCCATGATGCTGAGGTGCAGACCAGGAGGCAGTGCCCTTCTTTGCTCTCTCTGTTGGCATTTCTTAGAGCTTTTGAATTTCATAGAATCATAGAATCATAGAATTTTAAGGCTGGAAATGACCCCTAAGATCATCCAGTCCAACCATTAGCCCACCGCCACCAAGTCTACCCTTAGACCATGTCCTCAAGCACTGCATCTACCCGTCTTTTAAACACCTCCAGGGATGGGGACTCAACCACCTCCCTGGGTAGACTGTTCCAGTGCTTGATGACTCNACCTCAACATCCTTCTTGAAGTGAGGGGCCCAAAACTGAACACAGTACTCGAGGTGAGGCCTCACCAGTGCAGAATACAAGGGGATTATCACCTCCCTGGTCCTGCTGGCCACACCGTTCCTGATACAAGCCAGGATGCCATTGGCCCTCTTGGCCACCTGGGCACACTGCTGGCTCATGTTTAGGTGGCTGTCAACCAACACCCCCAGGTCCCTTTCCACCAGGCTGCTCTCCAGCCACTCCTGCCCCAGCCTATAACGTTGCCTGGGGTTGTTGCGACCAAAGTGCAGGACCTGGCATTTGGCCTTGTTGAACGTCATGTTGTTGGCCCCTGCCCAACAATCCAGCCTGTCCAGATCCCTCTGCAGGGCCTTCCTACCCTCCAGCAGATCGACACTCCCACCCAATTTGGTGTCATCTGCAAACTTACTGAGGGTGCATTCAATCCCCTCGTCCAGATCATCTATGATCATCTATTTCACACCATCTTCAGTAGTACTGGAAGACCTTCACAGAGACCAGTGCTAAATGAGGCAAATTCTTCCCTCAAGCTGTTGCAGAGCTCACTGGTAAAGCATTATGTCACAGTACAGGACAACATGGGGGACGTGTTCACAGGCCCACTTATGGGGAACAATGCTCCTATGGCAAACAGCACTCTGTCTCAGAGGCTGCCGGCTGTGTGTTGTAAGAAGCCCTGCACTACCAAGTTAGCAGAAGCTACTTACTCACCTTCTTCTATTAATAAAGAGGTGTTTATATCCTGTGCTTATGCTTGCCCTGATGCTCTGCAGATGGACTCTATTTGTTGACTCCGTAGGATGCAGACCATGAAATCCCCTGGGACTGTCTCAGAGGATGTCTGCATCTCTCTGACAGCTGCAGGACCACACAGGGATGAGAAGAAGCTCTAGCTGTAGACTGTGCCACACTGTCCCCTGACACCTCATTGCTTTTTTTACTGAGTACTCAGTGATGACCCCAGCAGTGAATCTTCTGTGATTTTTAATTGAGAAAAATTCTCATTGTGCAACCAGCCTTTAGACATTTCAGAATAGTTTTATTATTATTGTTATTACTATTGACATAAATTTGGCATGCAAATCCATTCATTAATATGCTTTGGCTTTTCCAAAGCATCTCCCCATCCAGTTTAATCAGAAGTCATGAGAGGAAAAGAGGGTTAGAGAAGTGTGTTTCCACAAGTATTTTCGTTATCATTTTTCAGCTCCAAGTCTCAGTGTTTACATGATGTAAACCCCTGCAATATCACATTGCTCTGGAATGCAAAAAGGCATTTTTTGGGGATCACTTTGACTCGATGATGCTCCAAGGCACTGAGTGTCCCAAAATGAAAAGCAGAGCCGGGATGCCAATGGCAAAGGCTCTAGCACAGACGTCTCAGGAAGGCTACAGGCATGTCTGTGTGAGGAGTTTTCCCGGTGAACTGCCGTGTACGAGCCGGCTTGGCTAACAGGTGTGAAGTTTCACCCCAGTAAGCTGCAAGCCTCTGGCAAGTCGCTGTCGTACAGTTTCCATGCCAAGCGCTCACGCTGAGGCTTACACTTACATCTCTGCACACAAGTCAGAACAAAACCGACTTCCAGCTCCAACTTTATTCTGTCCCCATGAGGCTTTTGCTGAAATCACCTTGCATGTCACAGCACTGCAGTTACAGCTGAAAAGACCTAAAATTTCTAGAGGCCATAAGCTGAGGCACTAGGCCGGGTTCACACAAACCGAGCCAGTTCAGCACAGGAGCAGAGATGCCCCTGCCACATCATTACAGCATGTGTGGGTGCCCCCCTTGTTGGGCACTGGGACTGGAAGAGTTAAAGCTCTCCCATCTCCCACAAAGGGAAGGATTTGCTATTTAGTCATGAGCAATATTCCAGCAGGGCAGTGACGAAGGTGCAGGATAACCTCCTTCCTATGTGGATGGTGTGGTAGAGGACTCCCAAGCCAGGTGGCAGCAGGGCAGTGTCCAATAACTACAGATTAAGTCCTAGTCATTTGCTAATGGCTTAAGAGGATACTGTGAAGAAAATCACTTCCATCACAGGAAAGGTGATGGAACGACTTATCCTTGGTGCTGTCTCTGGTACATCAAGGGTAAGAGGGTTGTTAGGAGCAGTCAGCATGGTTTTACCAAAGGGAAGTCACGTTTGACTGACCTAATAGCCCCTTACAAGGATATAACCACATGGATGGATGCTGGTAGGGCAGTGGATGTAGTTTTCCTTGACCTCAGTTAGGCATTTGACACTGTCTCCCACAGCATCCTGATGGGCAAACTGAGGCAGTGTGGCCTGGAGGGCAGAGTAGTGAGGTGGATTGAGAGCTGGTTGAAGGGAAGAAGCCAGTGGCTTGTCATCAATGGGACAGTCTGTCTGGAGGCCTGTAACTAGTGGAGTCCCTCAAGGGGTGGTACTGGGACCAGGACTGTTCAATGTATTCAGTGATGACCTGAACAAGGAAATAGAGTGCACAGTCAGCAAGTTTGCTGATGACACAAGGCTGGGAGGGGTGGCTGACACAACAGAAGGTTGTGCTGCCATTCAACAAGATTTAGACAGGTTGGAGAGCTGGACAGGGAGAAATTGAAGGAGATTTAACAAGGGCAAGTGTAAGGTCTTGCATCTGGGGAGGAACAACCCCAGGGACCAGTACAGGTTGGGGACTGGCCTGTTGAGGAGTAATGTAGGTGAGAGGGACCTGGGGGTCCTAGTAGACAGTAGGATAACCATGAGCCAGAAATGTGCCCTCATGGCCAGGAAGGCCAATGGCATCCTCTATTAGGGTTGTATTAGAAGGGGGGTGGCTAGTAGGTCAAAAAAGGGCCTTCTCCCCCTCTACTCTGCCCTGGTGAGACCACACCTGGAGTATTGTGTCCAGTTCATGGCCCCTCCGTTCAAGAAGGACATAGAACTCCTTGAAAGAGTCCAGCACAGGGCCACCAAGATGATTAAGGGAGTGGAACATCTTCCTTATGAGGAAAGGCTGCGGGAGCTGGGTCTCTTCGTCTTGGAGAAGAGGAGACTGAGGGGTGACCTCATTAATGTTTATAAATATGTTAAGGATGAGTGTCAGGAGGATGGATCCAGGCTGTTCTCAGTGACGGCCAGTGATAGGACAAGGGGAAATGGTTCCAAACTGGAGCATAGAAAGTTCCATCTTAATATAAGGAGGAACTTTTTCACTGTGAGGGTGATGGATTACTGGAACAGGCTGCCCAGAGTGGTTGTGGTGTCTCCTACACTGGAGACATTCAAAACCAATCTGGATGCATTCCTGTGTGATTTAATCTAGGTGATCCTGCCCAGGAAGGGGCAGGATGATCTTTCAAGGTCCCTTCCAACTCCTAACGTTCTGTGATTCTGTGAACCTGTAAATAATCTGGGGAAGTAGATTTATGGCAAAAGGCTATCATTTACAGCTTATTATTCATCAAGTTTTCATCCTCCATCCTGTTCATTTTCCTCAACAGTTTAAACAATTTTCTTTTGTCTGATTGTTTAGCCAACTTTTGGAGCCACAAAGGGTCATTTCCCTTAGAATAATAGACTGCTAATAAGAGTCAAGTATCCACTCAGAAAAAAAAAAAAACAAAACCTAAATTTGATTTATAAAAATTAGGTCAGGTTTTTTCTAAGCTTCTTTTCACTGAACTCACCAATGAAATAAATAGCAGCAACCACCTACCAAACTCTGGCCTCCATCAAACTCTGGGCTCCAAAGCCTTCACTTCTGACTCTCTCCTCCTCTCCCAGACTTTGCTTTCTATATCCCAGTGACTGGCTGCCTGTCTCCAACATGCCAACTACGTTTGGATTATCTTGAAATGTACCTTCTCCAAAAGTCTCTCTGACATAGGTAAAGTGCAGCTCTCAATCTGGGCTGCTGGTTATCACATGGAGCTC
Source organism: Heliornis fulica (assembly GCA_013399135.1). NCBI lineage: Eukaryota > Metazoa > Chordata > Aves > Gruiformes > Heliornithidae > Heliornis > Heliornis fulica. The sequence continues at coordinate 341,190 of VXBZ01001084.1, read as the reverse complement.
TGGGGTCCTGCTTGGGCTCGCTCTGCCCTGCCATTTGCAGTGTGACTCAAGGTGGGCCCAGCACTGTGTATTTGTTTGAGCGGGAAATACCCTGACAAACCAACCTTCTAAGGGTACTGGTACCCCTGCAAGAGACTCTGTCAGGGAGCCTGTGAAGTGTAATTTGTTCCCTAGAGTCAAATATTCGGGACTCACATCCTTAGCATCTTGCCTCCAGACTGATAATTTTTGAAATCACAGCTTGCTAGGGTGTTTGGCATCTTTATTAATGACTTACTCAGACAGTGGGGCATAGGGGACCCTTGGCAAGTTTGCAGATGATGCAAAACTGGGAGGAGTGGCTGATACACAGGAGGGTTATGTGACCATTCAGGGTGTCTTCAGCAAGCAGAAGAAGTAATGAAGCACGAAACTCAAGAGGTTCAGCAAAAGGAAGATCAAGCCCCTGCTCAGCTTTGCAAAAAAAGGCCTTTGAGGGGTCCCAGTGGACACCAAATTGACTAGAACTGCTCTGTCACTGGAAGTGTTTGGGTAGTACAGGGCTTTGAGCAACCTGGTCTAGTGAAACCTATTTCTTTAATCAGATGGAGCCAGATCCATTTCTTCCTAAGGAACACCACAGTCTTTCTACTGACTTTCATATGTCTGGAGCACATCCACAGAGTATGCAGTGTATCTCCACCCCATCAATTACTCATGGAATGTTCCCTGAACCTTTAAAGAGTATATGGTACGTTTTTATGTATTTATACAGACACGTATGTAAAAGGAGTATGATTTTACTGCCATGGCTAGGCATAAAAGTAATCATTAGGAAGTCTTACCTTGTACCTTGTGACTACTCCAATAGTGAAGCCTACAGCAAAATCCAAGTCTGGAGGAATGAAGGAAAGCCATTATTACTTCTTCTGTGAAAATGCTATTTTTATTAAAAGCAGAAGGTGAGCTGAAGGCACCAACCCTCTTTAAAATAACTCGGGTTTTAGCATCAATAATGGAAATATATACACTGTGGCTGGGATATGTCTAGCACCTCTCCCATCTGACTGTCCATAAATAAAATGTTTAAGGCCAATGAATATAATCAATGAATGCTCTTAATGTTCTGCTCTCAAATTGTTTCCATTTCACAGGAAGTTCAGGTTTCCTTCAGTAAATGGTTTAAACTTTCCCACGCATTCTTACGTTCTAGTAAAATCTATTTTATATGGATTCAGGCTTAGTTCATTCATTGGGGAAGAACGGGAACATCACAGAATAATCAGGAGTGTGATATTTTTAAGCTTAAATTACTCCTTTCTTCCTGCCATTTTGAAAAGGGATGTGTGTCACTGCTTTCTGTTTCTTGGGTAGATCATGCTAATTTCCTCAACAGCCTTACATGGGTTTAGACTAGCAGAAATGCAAGTCTAAGATCAGGAGTGATGACAAACCTTTGCAATTGCAGAGTTCCCCACTGCTTTCCATGGACATCTGGAAGGGGCAGCAAGTCCCTGGGCAGAGATCAGACCCCAGGACCGGATCCTCCATTGCTCCAGGCAGTGGGAATTTACCTATTGGCATCCAACAGTGGACGTGTGGCACATTTTCCTGCTCTTTGATACTGTCAAGACTTGGAACTTTCTTGATGGGAAAAGAGGGCATGTCATCTGCTCTTAATGAATCTGATTTATGAAGTGTAAAAAGAAACATTGCCTTTTTAATGGAACCATGTATTTGTTTCCCTGTGAGTAAATTTTCTCAACAAATTAAACACCTCCTGTTTTACAAGGAACACAAACCTCTGCTGATTGCAAATACAGTATATTCTGCTAAAATAGTGCAGGAGACAAAGACTTCTGCAAGAGTGAACTCTACAAATTGAAGAGCTGGAATTTTCCACGTCCATCTCATTAAATTTTTTCCCAGTATCTGTTATAAGCCCTTTATCACTAATTTACTTCAAACAGTTGCAGGCTTTCTGGTACTGGCTCTAGGAAAATCCTCCACTCCTTCTTGCCTTTTTCTTTCCACTGGTCTAGAGGAAGGTTTGTTAACAATCCTTCCTCTCCTACTTTTATATTCATTCACGATGTATCACAAATATTTAATACTTTATCCTGGATTCTGGTTATGTGCTCAGTACACAGCTCCAAGCCGTAAGCCAGCGGCTTCATAGGGCTGGAAGAGGAAATAAATTGCTCCCACCTATGGGTCCAGGGATTTAGAGAGGAGGTAGGATGGATGGAGCTTTTTACAGGGTCCTGTCCTGGAGGAAGGATCTGCTGGCAAAAGCAACTGGGAGTGACAGCAGTGGAAAAGTGCTTAAATTCATGCATTGCACATGTTCCCTGGCTATGGACTTGTGGAGGAGACAGGAAGATGGAACTAGTTACCAGAAACCAGAATACTAGAAAGTATTGAAAAAGTGCAACAGGTGGAATAATTCAATATATATAACAGAATCACAGAAAGTTAGGAGTTGGAAGGGACCTCGAAAGATCATCTAGTTCAACCCCCCTGCCTGAGCAGGATCACCTAGATTAAATCGCACAGGAACACGTCCAGATTGGTGTTGAATGTCTCCAGAGAAAGAGACTCCACAACCTCTCTGGGCAGCCTGTTCCAGTGCTCTGTCACCCTCACAGTGAAAATGTTTGTTCGTATATTCACATGGAACTTCCTATGTTCCAGCTCGGAATATACATATATATATTTGTGAGTACATATACATAGATATGTGTGTGTGTGTGTGTGTGTGTGTGTGTGTTAGTGTACATATATAACCTCAACATTGTAGACGTTTACTGCCAACACATCAAACAATGGAATTCCCAGTAAAAATCCATCTGTTTTTACCCAAAATATCTGGGAGACTGTAGAGTCTATTCAGCCTTCCACACCATCTGAGTGCTGTCTCACTTCTGCCCTCAAGCAGGCAGGTGATCTTACCTGCACAGTGCACATCACATTTTGTTCCAGGAAAACACACCAGGATGCAGGTGAAGCAAAGCCATGTTTGGCTTGTTCACCCTAAACCTGGGGAAGATGAGAATTAGAGGCAAAAGGAGGAATATTCTTGGAATCCACTTCTGGGAATTTTCTTTAAAGTTCTTCACATTTTTTGTGACCTGGTCTAGGCCAAGAATAAGAAAGAAAGAAATGTGCTCCTTGGGAGTTTTTCAGTAATACCTAGCGATAAGTTGTCTCTGGCAAAGGTTATTTCAGCAGGATCCAAAGGCGATTTAAAATCCAGAGACAGGAAAGCAGCCCAGCACTCCATCTGAATTGGTGGCAGAATTAAGTCAAGTGTCTCAGCAGCATTGGAGAGCTCTCACCAAGTATCTCTAAGATGGCATTTAACCTGGAATTATATGTGGCCACTCCTTTTGAGAGCCTGCAGGGACATAAAGGGGCATAAACTCCACAGGCACTTCCCTGTACTGTGTCTCTGAACCTCAGTGCTGAACAATGAATGAGGAGAGAGAAGGGGGGCATGACCAGGGGAGCCTTTCGGTCCTCTCAGCTCCTTGTTTGCTGATAAAAGATCTGTGGCAGTAGGTGCAGTCCTGACTCTGCTCCCAGCGTTGTGGCCATGACAGTAAATCATCATGACATCAGCAGAAGTGCATTATACACCCATAAGATCTTGGGAGAATGGGTCCAGCTGTGGGCTCCTCAGGGAAAATGAAGCTACAGGCCATCTCATGGTCTATGTCTAAAGACAGAGTCTGGCTTTGCAGAGTTTTTCCTCTTCATCTTTCAGAATCCAGCTCCTATTTTCATGTCCAGCCTAAGAAGATGTCAGGTAATGCATCCTGAAATTCCATCCCCTGTGCTGTGAAAGACAGACATAGGTGTGGTAGTACCTGTGGGTTTCTGCAGGTAAAGCTGAAGTCATGCTGTGTCTTCTGACGCCTTGCCCCCAGCACTGGCAACTCCTTCCAGCTGCAGGTCTTGTAACTGAAGTCATGAAAAACTGAGTCTCTAATTAAAAGAGGCACTGAAAGTACAGGTCTCTAGATCGGATGCTTATCAGGTACACATACGCCAGACTCCCTCTACCAGAAGAATCATGTTGCTAATCTATTTGTAGAACTTGATTTATGAAGATTAATAAGACGGCCAAATTATGTCAACTTATGGCAAAACTCATGTATTTTTCTTTCCATTCAGATTCCAGAAGGTTATTTTGTTTCTTATAAGGCTATTTTTAATGGCAGCACATCTGTGTACCCTACCCAGTCCTGCATGGAAAGTGAGGACAGCTGAAAGCCTTGCCATTATGTGACCCACCAAAGGTCAAGCAAAAAATAATATGGTGCTCACCAAAAAAGCATATGGTGCTTACCAACATTTATTATCCATTTGTTGACCTGGACAGAGCAAGGGTATCACACTGATCTTTGTTATTCCTCAGAACTTTGTGCAGAAATCCATGATTCCTGTTGCATCTGTGTTTTCCTATCTGTCTCAGTTAGCTGGAACATCCTGGTGCCACCTGCTAATAATTCTGTTAAAACTCTACAAATATTAAACACCATGAATCTTGACAGTCTACATTCTCAGTTTCTTCTCCCATTTCCTTAAACACAACACACTTATAGTTGTGAATAGCCACTAGGTTACACTTACTTCTGTTGTGCAAGAGAAGTCATAAGGCTGGGCTTTAGGCCAAACTCAACACCCATCTGCAACATTTGCCCTCAAGAGTATTTCAGAGTTCTTTCTGAGATAATTTCATTAAATTCTGTTTGCTTTGCTTCCATGTAATGGGCATCAGCCTTTGGTTCACCCTACCCTACCTCTATGCTTTTCCTCTTGCAGTGATACCACAATGCTGACAGGAGACAGAAAAGTCACCCACTGAAGAAGTGGGAAAATCTGCCTTATTGTATCTCTGTGACAGCATTAAGGTGAAGCCTCTATTCAGGTTTCCTATTTCTCATAAATCCAGGTCTTGGAAGCACAGTGGGTTATAGACTTCTCTCTAGACTGGACAGCTTAGGTATAATGTTGATGTAGGCATGAGAGGAACTCTTCCAGAATATCCTTCATCTCACCTTGTGGACGAAGGGAGATGTTACCAGAAAAAACATTTCTAACAGACATTGGTAAGGGGAGGGACTCTAAGCTCGGTAATGTGTGCTAATTAAAACCCCCACAACTCTCCAGTAGCAAAGGAAGGAGACCACGACGGAACCTGCGTATTTATTATTTTATCCTTGTAGGCACATTTCTCTGGCTAGATAAAGCAGTCATTTTGCTAAATTCCTCTGGTTCTGCTATCACATTCCTCTACATGGTTAGACTTTGCCTCTGAAAATGGTTTAATCTTGGGCTCCTCACCCTCAGAAGGAAGAAAGAGAAATTCTGGAATCTGACAGTAGCCACAACCTAAAGCAGTACCTGGTTCTGCTACTCAGAGAAGTTTGAAAACCTAACGAATGTAACTGTGTGCCCAGAACAGGTCAATAATGCCCAGGGCACAGCCAAAGGCAAAGGAAGCTCGGCCAAGGCTGTGACTGACTACAAGAACCAGGGCCCTTGTTACCCGCCGGCAGTGTAAGGGCTTGGTGATTGCAAAACTACTATTCTAGAAAGCTTATTTTAGCTACTGGCTTCTCATGTCTCTTGTCATTGACAAGGATAGAAAGCAAAGACAGAGAAAACAACAAGATGCATTTTATATTTTGGCCAAGGGGGGTTGTATTTTGGGAAGCAAGATCACCTTCCCAAATACAGGAATTCTTTACTAAATAAAGACACATTCTGAATTTAACAGTCTAAGAACAACTGATTCCTCCAAACCAATGAAACGCTGGATACTTAAAACTTTATGGTTATAAAACTGGTTTTACAGACCAAAACCTGAAAATCGTGTATGCTGATAATAATCTATTGTATGTATCATACTGCAAATTTAGGCATGAACCTGTCTCTGAGAAGTCTGAAGAAATTCTTGGAATAGTTTTCCATATTATAATAGTTTTCCATATTTCTGCTTCCACTGCTGCCAGAAATACTGGCCACTAAACTGTGTATACAGTCCTCAGGAAAAAAACCCAGTAGCTAACTATAAACCTCCAGGAGTCAAACAGTTTTAACATTTAAAATTCTCTGTATTATTCAGTTTTCAACATGACTTTCATTCCCAATTTCTTTCTCACTTTGATCTTCAATACCTGATTCCAATAAAGTGACTTTGAAAGATACCACATTGACATTTTTGACATATTGGCATGATAGAAGAAAGAGGAATGAAAGTCTATTGTCTTACAGAGGAAGAAGTACTGTTTTAACTTTATTTTTTTATTGCAGAAAATAGCTAGAGGGAGATAGACACAATTCATCAGCACTCGATTTAAATTGCTGGCTCTTCATTTTCTGTGTGAACCGGTACATGCTTATTCCTGTAGGCATGCAGACTGCATTCTTATCACCAAAAGCTTCAGAAATATGTGGGTGTAGTCAACATCTGGGACTGCTTCTGAATGTTTTGGACTGCCCCAATCTTCTGGTAATAGAGGCAAAGGGAAACACCTTTCACTGTGTATGTAAGGCAAGAAATGAACAGCTATAATAAACATGATTTATGCTTGTCTCATTTTTTCCATTTTAAAACTCCCAAATAAATATTGTTTAATCCTATCAGTCTTTCCTTGAAGGAAGAAAGTAGGTGGCTTTGTTTCCATTATGAGGATGGGAAGACTGAGGCAGAAATACATCACACTGTAATTCAGAAGTCAGAAATCTGTATCACTTAATCCCAAATACTGAGCAGAGTGGTCAGAATGGACCAGTATATTATGGGAATGCCATAATGCCTCGTCATAGAGACTTGCTAGCATTTTCTATGCACAGCAAATGGGATGGAATACAAGTACATCTGGGCTTATTACCACATATATTCACATTTCTAAATTTTAGACATATTATATGCTACTTCTGAAGTCTGTACCCACTCCATCTTATGGAGTGGGTACATACTTCAGAATTACAATTAATTACAATTAATACACTTGATACAGATCAAGTGTATTAGAATTTGCAGTTCTGATTAAATCCTCCTGCAGGCCTTTTTTTTTTTATGACTTCAGATGGAAATATTCTTTGCTGCATTTGTGAGCTACCTTTGGAGCACTATTTCAACTAGTTAGATGATGCTTCACCCAACTAAGAACAAAGCCTTTCAATAACCTTATGCTCAGCCTGAGGCTACTTCTTTTCAGAACATTATTGACATTGATGCAGACACAAGAGGTGGATGATTGTGCCCTCTACACCCTTGTACTGTATTGCTCAATATGCTTTCAGATATGGACTTCTAAGAAATCAAGAGTTGGTTGCGTAGGCCAGGAGAGCCCCTTGTGTGCCCTCTCTTTGCATGCCCAAGCTCTTCTGTGGTTAGTACATCTCTGCCGGTGCCTCTGATCAGGGCACCACTCTGAACTGGATATACTGAATAATTCACCAGTCAGGAGAGGGCTGTCTGTTCCAAGTGCTGCTGTATGACTAATTGTGAGCAGATGACATGCACAGGTGCTCAGCCATCAGCAGTAGAGGTCTTTTAAGTACAGGGAAGGATCTGTGAATTCCTAAAGGCCAGCAGGGAGGGTTACAGCCACTGTCTAGCCAGGGATACTGTATGGTGCAGGCACAGAGTTTCTCCAAACATTATTCATATCATGCCTAAGTGCTGGTAGAGCAAGTAAAGGTGAAATTTACCCTTTTTCCCCATCCTCATTTAGCCAAGACCCACCATCCCCAGAGGACTCAAGGAAAAATCAAATGAGAAGCTTCCCTGGGTCTCCATGAGTTCTTCTGCTCCACTGGGGAATGGGCTTGAACTGGGACCTTGCTTGGACCCAGGGCAAGCTGGAGATCCTCTACCCTCAATCCCCATTGCTTGAGTCTGCCCACAGCCAGATTCAGACAACCACGCTGACTGCATGCATGAGCAGCTAAAATGGCACAGGCTGGCAAACCCTGGCTAACACCATGGCTTTGGAAGAGGTGATGTAGGAACAGCCCCAGACAAAGTGTAGTCTCCTCTGTTTGCTGTTTCCAGGCCTCTGTCACTGTCTTCTAATGCTCATCCACTTCCATAGTGGCCTCACTCCACAGGCAGACATACTGAGCTATGTCAAACAACTGATTTCATCTATCATTTATTTCTTGTCACATAGTTTTCCTTACATTTCAAACTAATAGTTGTGGGATCTCCTCTAGAGATACTCAAAGCCCACCTGGATGTGACCCTGTGCAACCTGGTCTAGGTGATCCTGCTCAGGCAGGGAGGTTGGACTAGATGATCTCCAAAGGTCCCTTCCAACCCATAACGTTCTGTGATTCTGTGGGAGGGGAAGTCCATCTCCTACTGAAATTCCTGGGCGAAGTTTGCTAACCTTGAGTCAGATATGCTTAGACACATCAGTTCCCACTAGAAGGAGACAAAAACCCCACAGAGTTTGAAGTCTCATGCTACAAATTTGCCAAGAGTAAGATTTTGTAATTCTGTCAGCTTCATTTGAAGCAGTTAAGATCTAGTGTTATTGTGTGTTGAAGGTAAACTTCGTGGTGAACATCCTTAAATTAATTTGGATATGAATTTAGACATACAGCTACACACACCTATTTTTAAGGACAAGGATATTGATCTTGGCAAGGCAATAAATTCCAGTAATATCTCTCTGCAGAATAAAGCCAAGACAATTCAAACCCATTTATTTTTTGTCTTCACAACATTTTGCCAAAACCATCATTTTGTTGGCCACATTATTCTGATTTATATTCAACAAGAGTAGTAAAAAGCTTTTATAGAGGAGACAGCCAGAGTGACATTTTCCTATAAATCACAACGATTTTTACTGCCACAAGATCCTGCGGCTCGACTTCAAATGCAGCTGCACTGTAAACTGTGTGGATGAAGCCACATTCCTTATGAATGAGAACCATGTTTCCCTTTCTCAGTGAGCAACTCCACATTCCTATCAGTCTCTAGCAGATAATAACAACATCCAAACAAAAGCAGTTTTCAGAGCTGGTAGAGCAGCGATGGGAAAACATGTACAAAGTCAGTGTCGTTCTGTACCATATCAGTCTTTTAAAACAAACAAACATAAATAAAAGGACATAGGCAAGGTGTATAGTGGGCAGGAAATTCTTCTTGTTATGTTTCTGTTGGTTGAAATTTTGGGGGTAAATTTTCCTGGTGGTAGAGTATGGAAGAGCGTAACCATAACCAGAGCAATATTTAACCACTGACCTAAACATAATACTCCTGAGCTTCAGTGTAATCCTCAAGGTACTTTAATCAGGTGAAGGGGATTGGGAAATACCAACATTCACTTCTTAATCTAAGAAAGGAAGATCCATCAAGGGCTGTTCTAATTAAATAACACAAAGCTGTGTTATATATAACCTTTATTGTGTTAGGCATTTATTTCCCAAGAAGGGCTGACATTTCTGTTCCACAGTCCCTTCATTTTCTCCTTTGGGAACTGTGCCCAGCAAAGCCAGGTGTGTGCATGCAGTGTTGCGATCGGACTCCAGATTTAGGCTAAGGTGCCTCTCCTACGTTCAGGCTATGCTCCTACTCTGCCAAAATCTCACAGAGAGCTGTGATGAGCCTACAACAATATCCAAAACTATTTTTATTATTTCCTAACTCTATGCATGTCATGTCAGCTCAGGTGATAAGGGCTACTGCTTCTCGATTATGTCTTTCTCAGGATTCCAACTCAGTTCTGGGGCCACATGTTCATCATGGCCATGACTCCATTCTGTGCCAGGTGTGATCCAGGTATGTAAGGTCATCCCCCCACTTCACGTCCAGGACGCAGATGCCAAAGTGCCCAGGCAGGAAGAGAAACAGCAGCTTCCCCCTCCCTCTGCACTGGGAGTCCAAGACCACATGAACAGCAGTCTCAGAGAACCCTGGAGCTGCAGGTGAATGCAGTTTTGTCATTCATGTCCCCCAGTTGCTGCTTTCCCCAAAAGCAGAGCTTCTGAGCCAGCTGGCTTCAAGGGATCACACAACCAGAATCGTTTGCTAACTGTTACAGTAAGTGAAGATGTGAATTTAAAAGACACAAGTATAAGGAAGCAAAGGATAACCACAGTTTCCAGTGACAATTCAAAAGTCACTTCCATGGTTGATGGTGCATGGACTGTGATTATTATAGCATGAGATGAAATCATAGAATCACAGAACCTCCTGAGTTGGAAGGGACTCATTAGGATCATCAAGTCTAACTCCCGGCTCCACACAGGGACAGACAAGTGAGAGCATGGGACTGAGGGCATCATCCAGATGCTTCTTGAACTCAGTCAAGCTGCTGTGACCACTTCTCTGAGGAGCCAGTTACAGTGCTGACCACCCTCTCAGTAAAGAACCTCTTTCTAATATACAACATAAACCTCCCCTGTTACAGCTAGAAATGTTCTTGGGATGAGAGGAATTGGCCTCAAGTTGTGCCAGGGGAGATTCAGACAGGATATAAGGAAAAATTTCTTCACTGAAGGAGTGGTGAGGCATTGGAACAGGCTTCCCAAAGAGGTGGTGGAGTGACCATCCCTGGAGGAGTTCGTAAAACTGGTAGACATAGCACTCCAGGACATGTTTTTGTTGACATGGTGGTATTGGACAGACAGTTGGACTTGAATATCTTAGAGGTCTTTTCCAAACTTAAAGATTTAATGATTCCATTTTTTAAGTCTGCAGGATGGGAATTCTGAATCTCCTCTTCAACACAGCACTCTTCATCCCAGACACTTTCTAGGACGCTCTGTCAGATGGAAATGGGAACTGTGTGGGAATCCAAGTTCAGGATCCTCCAAACAACTCTGTGTGAATGGAAGAAGGTCCAGATTTAAATCTCTAGTTGTAGACTATTTTGGGGTGGGGAGGAAATACACTTACACCAGAGTGCTAATAAAAATCGTAACAGCTGTAAATCACTGGCATGTGTAGAAAGTTGTTCTTCCACAGCATTTTAGAAATAAGAGCCACTTTTCCTGCTCATGCAAAGATAACCATCGCTATATGTAAGAAGAGATAAGAGGCTTTTTATGATTCACACTTCAGTATGAAGTAATACACTCCTTTCCCTTTTCAAAGAATTCTTTTTCCACATCTATGACAATAAATGCATCAAAATCATTAAAATCCTGCAGTCTAGACCACCCTTGTGGGGGCCAAGGAAAGAAACCTCTCTACTGTAGAGCTATGGACAGTGGGCTGGAAGTGTGGCCAGATGGAGGAAGCTCAGCTACCTCAGTCACTGGTGGAGCAGACACTGAGCTTTCCACACAGCACTTCTATTTTTACATGATTTTTTAAAAATAACAAGTTACAAAAATTTTGTTATGGTAGTCATGGAGGGATGTGAAAAGGTTCAGGTTCAGCTTGCACAGACCTGCTGAAGAGTAGTGGCTTCTCACCCCTCAGCAGTGTGGCTCTGTTTTCAGTCAGCTTTTCTCCCTCATGGATATTCAGGAGACCAGATCAGCAGATATTAATTTGATAACATATCCTAAAAAGACAGCAGCAACATCAGTGGACTAGATCACATTGCCTTTACTCCCACTTACCTTCTTGAGGGCCCTTCTGTAATACAGAGGGACAAATTCAGGGTGGCTTGAGACAGAATGGCAGGGGTCAGAGCTATGACAGAGCCCTGTTATGTACCCAGCCCTTCCCACACCAGTGAGATTCTGGCTTCACTCAAGTCCTGTTGGTTTCAGAGGGGTTTCTTTTCTCAGCTTCCTTTCTCACAACTTACTTTTTCCAGCTGTTTGCCCTTTCCTGCTGAGAACTTGGGACCTGCCCTCACTCCTACAGCTTTCTGAAGGTGCATCTCCTCCCTTCATGTGGGCTGAGGAATGCAAGTCCAGGCAGCATGTGCTAAGCTGCTTCAGTTCAGGGACAGATTTGGCCTGTCTGGCCTCAGAACTTAGCATGCTCTCCATTGCATGGTGACAGCCAACGCAATTAGCAACATTACATCATTTGTTTGGCTTTTCTTCTGACATTGAAACACTGACAAGTAAAGAATGACTCTAAAATAAGCATATTTTGGAGGCACAGCACCTAGAAAGTGGACAAATTTGATGGCTTTTATTTTGAAACCACCATGATAGTGTTATTTCTTAACATCCTGAAGCAGTTCTGATTAAATATGTATCTCTCAAACTAATTTTCTTTTTTTCTACCCTCCACTACCTGTAATGACAGCAGAAGCCAGGCCAGTGGTAGGACACTGAACACTGAGTTCTAGCAGCAAAATAAATGTCCCACTTCCCTGAAGAGAGTCTGGAAGCAAAGCAGTACTGTTTGGCTATTGCTCTATCTGCTGTTCTCAAGGTTGGCTGATGCAGACCAAGTCTTGCACTTGGATCAGATGTGTGGGTTAATGAAAAGAGAATTGAAAATGGACATTTGCACTATCACTGGTAGACAGAAATCTGAACTGTTTTTATCATATAGGTCTGGGGAAAAAATTGCGGGTGTAAGTACTGGGAAAGAAACAGGCGGTAGGTTAATGGTTGGACTGGATGATCTTAGGGGTCATTTCCAGCCTTAAAAATTCTATGATTCTATGATTCTATGTGGGAATAAAAGAAAACATTACTGAGATGTAGAATCAAAGCCTGTGGTATACTATCTGGGACCTGATTTGCATTATGAAAGGCTCAGAGGCTCAGACCTCAGGAGCTTCTCTTCTTCAATGGGGAAAATGAAGACAGAAATAATTTTCTGAGCTTCATACATATTACTGAGATCTAAATTCGGGGCCCCAACACAAGAATGACAATGGCAAGCTGGAGTGTGTTCAGTTGAGAACCACTGAGATGGTTGAGGCAGACGCACTTGTCCGTGAGGAGGGGTTGAGGGAGCCAAGCTGGTTCAGTCTGGAGAAGGAATGGCTTTGGGGGGACCTAACAGCAGCCCCCAGACAGTACCCATGAGGGGGACATCAAGAACAGAGGGAGACAGATTTTTCACAGCTGTGTCTGGTGGGTAGGTGCAAGACATAAACTGAAGGAGAGGTACAGACTTCTCCCTTCAGAGCAGTCAGGCATTGGAGCCGGTTACTCAGAGGATGTGCAGTCTCTGTTCTGGGGAGTCCAACCTCAACTTTGATTGAGCAATCTGGTCTGACCTCAGAGATGACGCTGCTTTGAGCAGGAGTTTGGTCTAGAGACCTCCTGAGTTCCCTCCCTTTGTGAATCTTCCCATGATCCTATGATTTGTTAGATTTCTCCTGAACTTTATGTTTGAAATAGCAGATAATAGTTATGCTTAATCTTTTAAAATTCTATTTCCAGAAAAAAAAATCACTTACTGTCCAGAAAATTCCTTCCTCTGACTGCTGAAATTTGCTGATAAGTTGGCCATTTGCTATGATGACTTTTATGATTTGGCACCACTTGCACAAAAACCCTTTAGAAGTCGTTTCATACCAAAGCAGAAAATCATCCACAGTCATTTCAAATAACAACCTCGGGCCACGATGAGCTGGGCTATTCTCTAATTTTTGTGAAAGAGAAGTGAAAATTTAAGTAGTCACCACCAAGTATTTAGTCTTTGCATCTGATTAAATGGAACTTCTGTCTTATTGAGTATAGCTTACTTGACTATATTAAAGAGTTTTAAACTAACTTTTCAAAGACTAGTGGACAATTTATCACTAGAAGCACATTGATGCCAAGAAATGCTCCCAAAGTATTAAGCTGTTCTGAATAATATTTCAATACAATTGAAGCTGCTGTTTTCATGTCTCTGAAACAGAAAAAACAGAAAAATTTGCAAGCTGTTTTGACATTCTTGAACACACCAGTAAGCAACAATAAAAGAGGTTGTCATAGCTGCTGTGTCATAACGGAATGAGTTTGTCTCTCTTCAAAATGCTAATGGCATTTTGCTAGTCAGAACATAAGGAAAAATGTTAAAATCAGAGCCACAACAAAAAATAATACAATGTGGTGTAAATCTTCTTTTGTTATATCTTAGTTCAAGATTTATTCTCTTTTTTTTTCAATCTTTTAATCAATCTTTGAAATGGAAGATAAGGTCTGATATTGAGGATATGCATCCTTAGCATCTTTAATTACACATATCTTCATCACTAAACTTCTTATTTCACTGCCATGATTTCTGTTACCATAATTCTATAACCAACATGGAAGTAAATTGTTTTGGGGAAGTTGCTATGCACTGAAGGTAACATCCTTCAAGAAATTGGTTTCTCACAAAACCAACATCTACTCATTATATCAGAATTTTAGCAGCAGCACCACACCTATGAACATAGCTGTTGCTAGAGGGACATCTAGCAGACAGGGCAGAAAAAGGTACAAAATTTATTTTTTGGTTATATCAGAAGACAGGTTCTAAAACATTAAACAGAAAACAAATGAGAAAACCCTAAACTTTTAGCAATGCATAACATATTGTGTATGCATGCTCATAGCTGTACAAATGCAGAAGAAATTGTCCCTCTCTTGCTCCTTCCAGCTTGTGGACAGAGCATAAGAAGAAGTGAGGAGACACAGTCTTTTAATTAAATTAGTGTATTGATGTGATGAGGCTTCTCATAAATAGGCCCTCAAATGGACATCGGCACTGCCATCTATCACCGTATGGAGAACAGACAAACCTAGCACAAAATTCTGCAGAAAGACTACACTCCCTTTGCTTTCACCCAACACTGCATAAGTTCTGCAGCAGTTATAGCATTAAGGGAGCTGATGTTGAACAGGCAGCATTGGAAAAGGACTTGGGATTAATTGTGGATGAAAAGCTAAACATGAGCCACCAATGTGCATATGCAGACCAGAAGGCCAACCACATCCTGGGCTGCATCAAAAGAATTGTGGCCAGCAGACTGAAAGAGGTGATTCTGCCCCTCTACTCTGCTCTGGTGAGACCTCACCTGGAATACTGTGTCCAGCTCTGGAGCCCTCAACACAAGAAGGACATGGACCTATTGGAGCACATCCAGAAGAGGGACATAAAAATGATCCAAGGACTGGAGAACCTCTCTCCTATGAGCATAAGCTGAGAGAGTTGGGCTTGTTCATCCTGGAGAAGACTCTAGGGGGACCTTATAGTGGCCTTCCATTACCTGAAAGGTGCTCTTAGAAAGCTGGGAATGTGGACGTGTAGTGACAGGATGAGGCATAATGGTTCTAAACTAGAAAAGGGGAGATTTAGGTTGGATACTAGGAAAAGCATTCTTCAGAATGAGGGTGGTAGATCACTGGAACAGGTTGCCCAGAGAGATGGTGGAGACCCCATCCCTGGAGATATTTAAGGTCAGGCTTGATGGGGCTCTGAGCAACCTGATCTAGTGAAGATGTCCCTGCTTACTGCAGGGGGTTGGACTAGATGGCCTTTAAGGGTCCCTTTTATCCTAATGCATTCTATAATTCTATGATTCTCTCAGTCTTTCACACTTTGGGCATTAAAGACATTAGAAGAATATGTAACAACCTAATATTTATCCTAATTTATTTCTGCACTTAACCTGCTACAACTGTTTAAGAATTTATTCCAGTGAATGAGAAATTCTTTCTCTAGTTACAACTTCAAAAATATGATCAAGCTGTGAGGAAGGCACTGCCTGAGCACAAGGAGGAAAGGACTGAGGAGATAAATGTCTATTATAGCTCGCTTCTAAAGATCACCACTCACTGTAATTTCACAGTTTGCTCAGTCAGTCTGTCCCAAGGCTTCACAATTCTTCCTGTTAAAAGGTTTATTCAGTTGTTGAGCTAGAATCATTCTTGCTGCCATTTAAACCGATCATTTCTTTCCCTACTCACTAGAGATATTACTTTAGTCTTTGGAACTAACTTTTACGTACTTGGAAGACCATTAACCTACCTCCACACTCAGCCCTGTCTGTATTTGGTTAAAGAATCCTAAACCAGTCATCCCATGCCCCTAGGTTCCAGCTCTCTGATAAATCCTTGCTGCTCTTAACTTCTTCCAGTTACCTCTATATTTCTTCAAAGGCAGTGTCCAACACCAGACACAGTTTGTCTCTTGCTCAACAGCGCACCTGGACTATACCAACACCATGACAATTTTGGGTCATGTTCCTTTGGAAGCTCTGCTCCTTTTTTAAAGATCAGTCACCTGCTTAGGTGTTCCTATTCTGGATTCATGCAATTGGTTGTCTCTGGTGATGATCTACATCGATTCTGTTGAATTTCAGACCACCATTTTGATAATTTCTCCATCTTTTCATGATTTCTTTGAATCTTTATTCTGCCTTCTAGTATTCCTGAAGTTTCTCCCCACTGTTTGTCTTTGGCATGCTAAATCCTAGAGTTCATTTCTCCATCACTCAAGTAATTTATTCCAGTATTAAAGATTTCACTCCACATATTAATACCTTCTCTTTAGGTTCCAATGCTGTCCTGTGTGTGGGCATAACAGTTTCAGCAAAATTACATCTTCTCAGCTTCCTTGTCATTAATACAATCCCAAGTGTCTCAGAGGTAACCTATGTTATCTTCTGCTTCACTCATCTAGAATGGATTCTTCAATGTAGAAGGAAATTTCACGACCTTGATACAAACATTCCTTGAAAAAAACATTACTCTTTGTAACTGCTGTATTTCCTGGTTTTGCATATCCAGTGTTACACTTGATCTCAAAAGAACTGCTAATTTCTTCTGAGTTAAATTCACTCTTTAGGCACCCATAGATGAATTCTGTCAAGGTCAGATGATTTCAAAACACCCAGCTCGTATAAGGAATCTCTAATTTCTTTTAAGTTTGTTCTAGACTTGGACCTTAGTCGGTATCGGATTAGTTACCGGTGGATCTTTTTAAATTACAAAAGATACAGAAAACACTTGAAAATACTTGGTGTCATCTATTGCTGACTCTCCTTCTCTCTAATGAACAGAAAACTGGAAATGCCATTGGGCTTCCTGTCAGTGTACACACATGTAAATTAATCTTAATGTATAATAAATATTAATAATATTAACTTATACTAGAGTGTCTTATTGTTATTCTGCGGTGCCCAGACAAGTATATTGAGCTTTGCACTTTGGCTAGTGCTACTGATTTGCAATTAATTTATATCCTGTGCAATGTATATCTCATTTCCTACATGCTTCCTCTAAAGTTAGATATCAGAGCAGAGCTAAACATATAACCAGAACTTCTTTAAACTTTTTACCCGTTTGTCATTTTTTGATAGTTTGTGCTTGACGCTTTAGAGCATTTTACTTGAAGAATACTTTTATCTCCTTAAGTCCCTTTACCGTGGGTTACATCCTTATGAAATCTAGCCTATGAATCCTGAGTTTATTCATTCCTGTTCTCAGGCAGCCTCTCCATTTCCCAAAAGCAGGGAACTCCCCAGTTCCTTGCCATGTTTTCTGTATCTGTTCTTCACATCCATAACCAGCTCCTCTGCTTTTTGTTAGAATCAAACACAGAAGAACATATATGGATGATTTAATTCCCTTCCATTATGAGAATCTACTTTTTAAAAGCAGTTGTTAACCGTGGATATCATCGTGATAAAGTTCCACTCATTTCTAGAGAGCCATTAGTGGTCAAGCCTAGTTAAGGTCCCACTCATATGTGCAAAAATGTCAGTCAACAGGCATAACAGTAAAAAGTGGCATTCTTTCATAGCTGCAACTGTATAGGCATTGTAGTTATACTCTAATGTTCACAATTGCTTCCTTCTTGAATATTTTAATATTAAAAATTATATTATAAAAATATAAAAACCCCCTTATATCCATTATAACAATATACTCTTTTATCTGTTTGATCAAAGCTGCCTATCAAACTATGATACTTCCTTAGAAAGTCTTTTAAAGGATAAGTTTGAGGCACCAGGTTAATTTGTAAAGAAAATAGACTAGGACAAACTAAAGGCTTGACATGGGAAATTTCTACAGGAAATAGCAATATTAAAAAAAACCACCCAAGACAGGCTGGTATAAGCGTATGCTGGACTTCAACAAACATGTTAAAACATGTTTAAGCATTAGAAAAATATGCAACAACCTAACATTTATCCTAATTTATTTCTGATTTAATTAATTATCTAAATTTATTCTAATTTATTTCCTAATTTATTAAACAAACATGTTTAAACAACATGTTGTGGTTTTGTGGGGTAGCTTATGCAAGAAGCATCTAGAAGCTTCCCCAAAGTCCGACAGAGTAAATCCTAGCTAGGCTTTCAAGGCTGAGCTCTGTTACTAACAAGGCTGGGCCAAGCAGCGCCAGTCACAGCACCTCTGGGAATCACATTTTAGAGAGAGAAAAACACAAACAGCCGCATTTTGACACTGGAGAAGGGAGAGAGAAGATGTAAGAAACTAAGACACCAAGGTCAGTGAAGGAGGGGAGGAGGAGGCATTGAGAGAAGATTCCCTGTGGCCTCTGGAGAATACTATGGTGGGGTGGGTGTTCCCCCACAGCCAATGGAGGACAAAGAGACCCCACTTTGATCCCAAAAGTGAAAACTACATCTTCAGACTTAACTAACTACAGATTCCCAACTTCAGTGGCTTCTAAATTCTTACTTTCATCATGTTTGAGCTCTTCTTCTTCCACCTTCACTAAAATGTGCTTGTCATTGGGGTCAGATTGGTGAGCAAGTGGAAGAGCATAGTCAATAGAGGTCACCTAAGAAGTCACTGAGATTGGAGAGGTAAGAAAGGTATTGCTGGTTAGCGTTACACTCATAGTCTTTGTCTAAATTGCAGGTCAGGTAAATACCACAGGGTAGATCAGGTCTCCAGACCATTCAAGTCAAGGGGTTTGCTTGAAACAAAATAGGGAAAAAAAGCATAATTCATGCAGCCAAGGCATGGCCAAGATGTGCACACAACCCAAAGGAGGTGAGAAGCCCACAGCCTAGGTTTGACAATGAGGGAAGCAATAAGAGAAACACATTACCCTTCTCCTATGAGTGCACTGGTTTCATTATATTCTTAGTCACTTTATCAAACAGGTCTCTCCAAATGCATTCTACCTAATAGGAAACCAGAAAAGTCCCCAAAAATTCTCAATTAGATGCACTAAAAAGCTAAGGTGGGAGAGAGGGCTTTCAGAAACTTTGGTTTTGTATTAACACTGAGATGTTAATGAATTTAGTACAGATTCAGGAACCAGAAAGTCTTTTTTTTTTTTTTTCAGCTGGAAGAAGGAAAATTAGATAAATGCTAGAGACAGAGGCCAAAATAGTTTTAAATGCAGTTTGCAGTAGGCTTTCTGAAAGGGATTATTTAGCAGAAAAAGAGACAGGATTTTATCCCCAATTTTTTTATGGTCCTATTCTAAAGGTTTCCATAAAAATACTATAATCTAGTTTTTCAAGCCTGAGAAAGGGTTTTATATCTGTGCTGTCTGACTTTCAGAGGCCTTTTAAATATTTTGGCAATTGGAGGCATCATTACAGATTGGAAGTCTGTGGAAAAGATACCTTAGAGATTTTTGGCTTCACTTTGCATTCTTGCAGAAAGAAACCATTCTGAAAAAAAGAAGGGAAAAATATAAAAAGAACTTTACTGTCCTGCCCAGAGTCACTTTACCTATTTGTCCCCTGACCAGGCATCCTGTTGGAGAAATATTGCAATGGATGCCTGGACTCTAATGATATCTCTTGAGCAGCAAATGGATTTTGGCATTTTCTTGTCAAAGTCTAGCTTCTTTTGTTTTGCCACCTTCTGACAATGTCATTATAGAACAGTCCTTTGCTCTGATCGATTGGACACCCAAAGGTCCATGAGAGGCTTTCTCATTCAATTGAGATCTTTCTGTTGTGGGAAACAAGGAGTTGGTGATAGGTTTACATAGAAACTCCAGCAAATTGAAAAGTGGATTGATTCAAGGATACACTCCTTCCACCTTCCAAGGATACACCTCTGTGGTATCACCATCACATCCATAAGGAAAAGAGTAACTCCTCCATTTCCTACCCAAAGTTAAGCAGCATAACTGGTCTCTAAACCTCTAACAACCTTTCTGTGTCTTCTGGTTCTGCCTAATTTGCTATCTGATATTACCCTGGGACATCTGTCAACGTTACTCCTCACTTCCACTCATTGATATAAGACTGCTTTCCACTACAGCAGAGACTCTTGATGTTTTGGACAGGCACCAACTTAGACTTCAGCTAAGCATTGTATAATGACTAATCTGAAAAGCAATACAGCACACCAACTTTTTAAAAGTCTTCTGTGGCCAACGTAAGGGTTGAGAAACTTCCAGCTTCCTAGGCCATGCTATGGGACTATCCTCTGGAGGAATAACAATTGCCCACAAGTTTTATAACTCTTCATTTCTAAGATCTTAATTGATTTATATTGGTGAGTATCATCATTAGTATGAGAGATGGAGGAGCTCAGACTGCCAAGATTTTAAGTGATTTACTCAGGATCACAGGAAGTCTGGAAAAGTCAGAATTTTCCTCTTGGTCTAATAATTGTACTCCACACATGTGCCTCCTACCTGCTGTTATTTAATACCCTAGAGAACAAGCTTGCCCCAAATCTGCTGATTTTTATGGAATTTTTTTCTATTAACATCAACAGGTATTGAATAAGTCTCAAAGTGGGAGTGGAGACAGGACTGCTATGAAGCAGAAAAGCAGAAAGTCAAAGAATTCAGGAAAGCAATATTTTTGAATGAAATATTAAATGACTGAAATGTCAGTCAGGAAAGAAAAGAAAACATGAAGAGAGGTCATGAAGTTAATCAAAGAATTACAGAATGCCTGAATCCTGAGAAGTAAAAAAAACCCAAACCCCACCAAACAAATGAAGAGATTTCCGGGCTTAATTATTTTAAAGTAGTTAATTAAGAAACATGGTTAAAGAGTATGAACTATATTCTCTGCTGCTGGTGGGCAGAGAGCCTGGTTTTCCTCAGATTAGCAGAGGTGCTGGGTTTGCCAACTGCTAGGTGAGAAAGAACCTCACAGTCATTATTTGTCAATGTTTTGGGATGTTTTTGTTTTAATTCCATGGCCTTCTTTTGGAAGCTGGATTGAGTTTTACAAAATATGTAGATCTCTGTTTTGCAGACTTTTATATGGAAAACTCAGACAGCTGTATCCCAGTATTTGGCATCTCCACCTCTTTCCCTCATCTATACTTCAGTGGTTTGGCTCAAGCAGAAGCAAGACAGCCAGCTGAGGGACATGCTCATGGAGCCCTGTGCTGGAGTTAACCTTTCGTGCTGACTCCAGGAAAGGACTTCCCAGCTACACCCACGTATTTGCACATAAGTAAAACCAACTGGTGAACTAGGTTAGTTCTTCTCACTGCCCCTCTTTTTGTAATCCCTTATTTTAACCTCCTTTTCCTTACTCTGCTCCTCCTTCTAGGCTTAAATATTGTGCTCAAAATAGCCTGTCCCTCTCTCTGATTCAGAGATCTCCTTATTAATGTGGGTGAACAAGGTGTTAAGCTCAACAGGTTGGGCTAATTTTGGATGTATTGGATGTATTTGCATGAACACTCTCACTGAAATTGGGAACAGAACCAGTACTGTCTTCACTGGGAGCAGCGCTAAACCCGTGTGACAGCTATAGAGGATTTCCATATCTAAACTTTTCCAACATATTTGAAACTTAAGAGTGAGATTTGGATAACAAAAACTTTCACAGTGAGATATAATGGATGGTGAAGGGTCTGGAGAACAGGCCCTACGAGGAGCGGCTGAGGGAGCTGGGGTTGTTTAGTTTGGAAAAGAGGAGACTGAGGGGAGACCTTATTGCTCTCTACAACTACCTGAAAGGAGGTTGCAGTGAGGTGGGGGTTGGTTTCTTCTCCCCAGAAACAGGNATTCTATGATTCTATGATTCTATGATTCTATGATTCTATGATTCTATGATTCTAAGATTCTATGATAATAATACTTTACTCTTCCTCAATAAAACTGCATGAAGCACTCTGAGAAAAATGTCTATTTGGGTAAAGTTAAAATCTCAAAATTAGAACATAATACGTTGTTCTTAGAAAGAACAAAATAGGTTGTGAAAAATCTTGGTTAATTTGGAAACCTACAACATGAGGCCCTTAAACCCACTGGTTTTTAAAGCAGAGTATAGTAAAAATTGGAAATCATATGGGTATAACTAGAAAATAATATAATAAAAAAGAAAAATATTACCCCCACTAACAGCATGGTACAGAAGCAATTTCAAGCATGGTGTGTTTGTATTTTTTTCTGGTGGGAGTGTTAAAAGTTGGCTATTGTTATAAAACAGGATGCTTTAAAGCTAGTTCAATTTTAAGTCAATACAGCTTCATCAGACTCCTGCTACTTGAAAAGCAGGTTCTTTAATTTCACAGAAAGATTTCCTCTTGTATGAAATCAAGCACTGGAATTTTTTGAAGCTATCAAAATACTCAAGCCATAATATACTTTGTGTGAGAAAAAAGCATACTTTTACTTAGAGAAAAAAAGCCCACTCAATATTTTTGGGCTCTACTCAATGCAGTCAAACACTGATCTTACAGAATAGAACCAAGACACTGATCACATAATTGCACAACATTATTGTATAAAAATCCCCTGAATAAAAGGATATTTAAGGGAAATTCTGTTTCTTCTTTCTGGATTTCCTAGGCAGCTGGCAGCCGTCACCTCTGGGGCAGTGAAAATCCTCAGGTGGAAGTAGTTGGGGATCACTGTGTGCATTTAAAGAAAGCCAGGCAACATCAATGTTCTCATGACTCCATGATATCCGAGATATAAACTAGAAAACTACACCCTTCAGTATCTTCTCCTTACCTTCAAGAGCAAGAGATGAAACAAAGCGTCTTTACTAAATGAAAGATATCTTTTCAGCATAGTGAACTTCTGAAGTCTAGACAGACATTTTTGGGCTTTGCCTGCACTGCTTTCAACCTTGACTGTTTCATCTTCTCTAATTGTTTCTTTAACATATCCAAAGCTTGCTTTCTAGGTACTGAAGACCAAAAAGGACTGTATTCAGCAAAATCTGATAGTAAAAAAATCCTCCCCAAGGAGATCAAGTGGCATGGCAGGTTAACACTTTGGCTCGTGGGTTGCTCATATTAAGCTGACTTCACTATGAAAACACACAGATGAATACTCGCATACCTCCTTCCTTGTGTCCATGACTGAAAGCTGAGCTGAAGTGTGAAACAGATTAAGCAAGCCACTGGTTTGGAATCACACTGGGCAGCTAGTTTTCGGTCTTCCACAAGACAAACTCCTTATTGGCTGATGATAAGTTTCTCCATTCATATTTAACATGCTCATAAATTTTTTCTTACCATGTTTTAAAGATTTTAATACACAGAGAATCCATGCGAGGAGCTTCTCTCCCTTCCTTTATTATGAGTCACAATTAGAATGCTCCTGTACAACCACTGTATCAGAGAGTGCAGAGCTCCTTCAGCTGCCTCCCACTCCTTCCATGCCTGGTCTCTGTTCTGACACTGCTAGTCACCACATGATTTCTTGCATTGCATTCTGTGATACTGTTACTTGTTCCATGGATGTTAAACTCAGGTTTGTCTACATTACAGAACAATATATCCCTTCACAATCACTGTAATCAGCTAAGCAAGACCATCAGACATGACCAAAACTTGGTTTTGAAATACATCTGCAAATCATACGGAAAAAGACTAACGCCTATATTATCCTGTTAAACATTAACAACATAAAAAATTACTACATGTTTTTCTGCTGCTCCATTAAACCTTTTTACAAGTAATCTTTTTAATTGCCAGTAGAATTCTTTTTTACTAAAGAGGATGGTTTAGATATTAATTGGCTTGCTAATTTTTAAAATTAAAATTTATGTAATCTAGGCTACTAATTTTTTTACAATCTGGTGCTACCTTTCCACTTACTCATTGGAACTACTACTGCTATCTCTTCAGTAAATGTTTTAGAGCCTAGTTTGACTGTTTTTAACAAACACACCTCTAAGAAAAAGTATTGTCTTCTTAAAATGCTGGCAGTGTCCTTCTGTTCACAAGAACGAACTTAAAGGTTTAACATAGACTTTACATTAAAAACTGACAGTCTTACACGTATATTAAATGCCCTGAATTATGTTAACAGGAGATGTAGTGAAATTATTCAGATGAAAATATTTTAAGTCTCATACTGAATCAGAGTAGAAAAACAAGAAATCATACAGGGAAAAGGGCATATAGTTTTTGTCAAAAAGAGGAAAATAGAATAGTTCATCTACACAACAAAGGATTCACAAGTGTTTTAAACAAGCTGATAGTGCTGAGACAATGTTTGGATGAACAGTATTTGGATGGTGCTGTGCATGCATTTTTTTATCTTACACTATGAAATCTGGAGTGATGAATCCATCAGTTTAAGAAGTCTTTCAGAAAATAAGTGTCATGATCATAGATACTATGAATTCTGCTTTTAGCTTCCTCTAATATCCATACATCCTTAGGATGAAATGAGGTTAACATTATTGAGATTCAAAGCTGTCAAGATGAAGCATTGTGTCTTTTTCTGTATCTATATTGTGCCCATCACGCAGTATTCTAGGAATAGTGTTCACAGAATCACAGAATATTAGGAGCTAGAAGAGACCACAAAAGACCATCCAGTCCAACCCCCCTGCCCGAGCAGGATCATCTACAGTAGGTCAGATAGGAATGTGTCCAGATTGGTCTTGAATATTTCCAGGGAAGGAGACTCCACAACCTCTCTGGACAGACTGTTCCAGTGCTCGGTCACTCTCACAGTGAAACAGTTCCTTATATTAAGATGGAACTTTCTATGTTCCAGTTTGGGACCATTTCCCCTTGGTTCCAAATGTGTTCTACAATAATATCTATTAAAACTATATAATACAGCTATTAATTAATAATTATCATATGTACCATACCAGTATATCACTTCTGCAAACCACAGTTTTCACAATTTCCTTTAGTGAACTTTCCAAGTTCCAATATTAGCCTCCAGTTTTGTCATGTCTGGTTTTGGAGATGTGGTGAATGACATCACAGCTGATTTAAAAGTTGCATTAATCTTTTTATTCAATATAAGTTTCTTTTTCTGCCTGTATTTCTTGAACTTCTCTTTTCCTTTCTCCTGGTTTGTCCCTGGCCTCCTTTTATTTCTGTTTCCAGTTTATAAAAATTTTCCTCTCCTGTTGGCAAGAAGAACAAACTTGCAGACTGGAGACTTTAAGCATCCTGCAGCCATGGATTTCACATACCTAACCTGCCGCTCATGCAGCATTTTAACAGAAAAGCTATATGAAGGAAATATCTCTGGTAATGTTTATGAATTAGAAGAACTTTACAGTTGCTTATAATTGCCTGGCATCAGTACAGAAGGACAAATGGGTGTCAGTAGGCAGGACAGACAAACAGCCTTTGCCAGTCTTGCAACACCTCTATGAGCTGCTGTAGAGATTAAAGAGCAGAGCACTGAAACGAAAGGGAATGGTCACAGCACAGCACAGCTCTGCTTTGCTTTGCTTTGCTTTGCTATCCTCCCTGCCGCTACCCCTGCTTTTCTTTTTGACTGCTGCACGGGAAACCCAGTTGAGCACGGATGGCAAGCAGGAGAAGGTGCTTCTCCTTTCATCAACCAACCAAGGGATTGTTGACCAAATGTTCCAGTCTTTCTCACTAGGCAGAGGTTTCTTTACCCCAGTCAGCTGCATTTACAGCATGTTGGTGGTGCTGCACTGCAGTAATTATATAGCTCCACGTAAAGACTTCGTGTATGGAAGCCTGAGTACCAGTTATGAACATACCCTGTTCCCTGCTGCAGCCAGCTACAATTCCCGCTCATCACCATCTCTCACTTTTCACCCTTTCAACCCACCATTTACCATCATGGGCAAAACAGACTCAACTTGTGGAAAATTAATCTCATTTATTACCATTTATTTATTATTAATTAGAGTAAGATAGTGATAAATAAACCCAAATCTTCAAACACCTCCCTTCACCCCTCCCTTCTTCCCAGGCTCAACTTCACTCCCAATTTCTCTCCCTCCTCCCCCCAGCAGCACAGGGGGATGGGGAATAGGGTTGGGGTCAGTTCATCTCATGTCGTCTCTGCTCCTTCCTCCTCAGAGGGAGGACTCCTCACACTCTTCCCCTGCCCTAGTGTTGTGTCCCTCCCACAAAAGACTGTCCTCTGTGGACTCCTCCTACATGAGTCCTTCCCATGGGCTGAAGTTCTTCATAAACTGCCCCAGCATGGGTCCCTTCCACAGGGTGAACACCTGTAGGACCAGACTGTTCCAGTGTGGATGCCCCGTGGGGTAACAAGTCCTGCCAGAAAACCTGCATCATATTGGGCTCTTCTCTGCACAGGGCCAAAAGGCCTGCCAGTACCTTGCTCCAATGTAAGCTTCCCACTGGGTCACAGCCTCCTTTGGGCATCCACCTGATCCAGCATGGGGTCCTCCATTGGATGCAGGTGGACATCTACTCCACCATCATCTTCTATGGCCTGCAGAGGGGGGCAGCTGGCCTCGCCATGGTCTTCTCCATGGATTTCAGGGGAATCTCTGCTCTGGTGCCTGTAGCACCTCCTCCTCTCCTTCTGCACTGATGTTAGTGCCTTCAAGGTTGGTCCTCTCACATATTCTCACTCTTCTCTCTGGCTGCTGCTGCACAACCAGTTTCCCCCTTCTTAAATCTTATCCCAGAGCTGCTACCACTGTCACTGATGGGCTTGGCCTTGGTCAGCAGTGGGTCCATCTTGGAGCTGTCTGACATTGTCTTTATCAGACATGGAGGAATTTTCTAGCAGCTTCTGGCAAAAGCCACCTCTGTAGCCCCCCTGCTACCAAAACCTTGCCACTCAAACCCAATACACTGTGGTTTGAGTTCTGAATTACTATTCCATTGTGCCAGTGGGACGGTACAGGAAGCAGCTACTGACAGTCTGACTGGATACAAGGGTATGATTTTCCATTCTTGTATCTTGTGACACCATCTACATTTCAGAGTCCCTAATTTCCTCCAAGAAAACTGCCCCATGATGCCCAGTACAGTATTTGTCATCATGGATCTAAGATCCTCAACCCAATCTCATTTATTACAGATGTAGGAAGTAATCAAATTGTTGTCTTGCTTATTTGAAGATTTCTTTCCTCTCCCCACCACTTTTTTTTTGTTTGTTTTGTTTTGCTTGCAGTCCAGATTTATTGATAAACTGGGCTTTAAACAGCCAATCACTGAAACTCCCAATGGGATTCCTGTTCTGCAGCTTTCTAAGCGCTGTTTGCACATGACCCTAAGAGCTCTAGCTGCCTTGTGCATTACATGAATAGTCACAAGATCATTTCAATATGGCAGAAAGATACAATTATAGTGCAAATGCACACAAATTAATGAATACTAATGCAGGCTGGTCCAGCTTTCTGTAAACATTCTCATCAGTGCTTCACACAAGTGTTCAGAAATTGTGAAACAGGAGGCAATGTGTCAGTAATGAAAATCAATGCCTGTTCTATTCTGCACGATCAAGAGTGCTTTTCAATCCACTTCCTCAGCTGTGTGGAGTCTGAGAAGGAATAGCTGGCAACACTTCCAGCACATTACAACATTTCCCACTATATGCAGTAATAATCCGGAAAGCTTTGTATTTGCTTAACATTTATTTGTGTTTACAGCTATCTGTTAACAAACTTATTAAGCAAAGGGATGATGTTTGATTTTGGAGGTATTATATCTTACTCCATGTGCCTCTGCAAAAATGTTGAGGTGGCAGTGTTCCAAACCCGACGGGTTTATTTGAAGGCTAGTTATTAAATTCTCACAAATCCCAGTTATGTGCCAGACAAGGTGACTGCCACTTGTGCAGTCCTTTCCCCTTGGTAACTTCCCTCCAGGACTCTCTCCAGCTTTGGCAGAAGCAGCAGTTTGAAGGTAGAAGCAGTGCCCTAGAGCCTTGTGTCACACCACCTCTAGAACTGAACTTACAAAATAACCAGCTGAGCTGGAATTTTCCCCTGGTAGCTACACCGTCCTCTTTGCAACCACTCCACCACTGCGCAAGCCATAGTGGTGTATGGCACGTACTATGAGGTTCAGCCCTGTCCAGGAATGGAACTTCCCTTCCCCATGGGGCATGACCACCTCTCTTCCAGGACCTCCTGCATCCCTCTCAAATCTCTTCTTCAAAGAGAAGATTAAAAATTAACCAAATTTTACCCATAGACCTCTGGATTGTCTGTCCATTCCTTGAATCTGAGAATGTTTACAGAGCAAGTGAATGTCCTGCTAGCCTCCATGAATATTTGCAGGGAGTTATTTCGAATTTAGAAACATATGGATCAGCAAACACATGTGTTTTAAGGAAAAATCATTTGTAGGGGAAAAAAGTTTTTTGAGTTCACATCCAGCTTGTATTTCCACAAAAGGGAAAACTGAGTCTGTCCTGGAAGGTTTTAGAGAGACCAAAAAAAAAAGGAAAAGGGGGAAGGGGAATTAATTGCATTAAAACGCTCTCTATAAACAAGCCCCTGATTTTGATTTAGAAAAGATGGCATGTTGGTCTGGATAGACCTTTCCTGCTCTATGGATTTCAGTAGGAAAACCTGGATAGAATTCAGAGTAACACAGAAAAAAACATGAACAGATTGTTTACAAGGAATATTGAAAGTATTATTTAAGCTTGGCTAAGCAATGACACAATAACATTTTCAATACACAAGTATTTTTAAACTTTATTTTTAAATGTTGTTTTTACAGTATGACAGCTTATAAGCAAAGCGAGTATGAGGACCCCTCCTTTTAATACAGTATCTCCTTGGCAACCAGACCAGCAAAAACAGAAAAAGAGATTAGATGACCAATCGTTTCTTCCATCTCTCATGTCTTCGATTTCTTTGCTGGATGACTGATAAAGCGCTTGGACTCTGTGACTCCTCTGGGTGGGTGAAGCTCAATTCAGTATGTTTCCTTTGGCGAGAATCAGTACATGCAGTTAGATGGTATGCGATGCTGATATCATAAGGCCCTCTAAAGGAGAAAAAATCTCTTTTGAAGTGCCAGCAGGAAAGGTTTGGCTGTCACAAGAAGACCAAAATGTCAGTACTTCTTTATGAGTATTTTTGAATCCCTAACTTACAGAAACAGCAAGGAGATTTTGGGAAGGTCAGACAACCGGTCCAGGAACTATGGCTGGGAGCAGTTCCCTGGAAGGGCATCCAGCTAGCCAACCCAAAATGTATCACTTGCGGACAATGCAGGAACTCAGAACGGATGAGAAAATGCAAATGTATTACTGACTGAGATAAATGATAGATGCTCAAACTCATATGTCTCAACTGAAACGTATGGCCTTCAACATTATTGCAGGAGATGGAGATGGAGATGGAACACATGCCAGATATATCCCTGACACAACCCTGTATGTGTACTCAGCATCCCTGCCCTTCTCACTCAGGAAGGATGGCTGTCCTGCGCTCTTAAGACCCCATAGAGAGAGCAGAAGCTACGCAATGGGTCAGAGCTGGCTATGGAGTACTCCTCTCTAGGGAACATATTGCTGCTGCACTTCTTTACTGGCTAGTCATTTGCTCTATAAGCAAAAGCTAGTTTTAACCTTAGAAACCCATACATGGTAAGAATTTCTTCTGAGACTGCCTCTACACATGGGGCACAAAGCAACAGCAGAGATTATAAAAAGTGCTCAAGCTAAGAGGGTCCAATTTAATTGTACTTAATTTGCTTGCCTTGCCCAGCATTCTCAGTAGTTTACAGTTTCTAATTCAGAGCTCTCTCAGTTCAAAAATCTCTGGAACTGCTCATTCCCAGGACACACTAAGTCTTTGTTTATTCTCCCAAGCTTTTTCTTTCTCAATTATAGCCACAAAAGAATATGACAAAAGCATACTGGAAAATGAAATGAAAACCATAAAATATGTTTTCATTACTTATGGCCAGATTATTCAGCACTTGGCAGAGACCAACACGGATATGGGAAACAGGCCCAAAGGACAGCCCTAAATCATGCCATTTGGTAACAACACTTCCTTGGAAACATCAGGAACTGTCAATTAGCTCAATTAGGATCTCATTAGCCATATTCTTTACTCTCAGACAAGCCTTGAAGAATGGCTATTCTATAGAGAAAGAAAAAAGTTGGGCAAACCCCACTCCGCTCAAATAACTGGCTGATTGCAGAATATCTGTTTTATCACCATTAGGTTCTTCAAATTGCCAGCCTCTTCTTCCAGCCCTTACTCACGTGGATATTCTTACTGTCAAAAGCAATCCAAAAGACAACTGTTTAATAGCTGCTTCATCCAGAAAGAGATTAAAACCCCAATGTTCCATGTGACCTGTCCCTGTAGCTCTTACTGAAGCTCCTGAAATAGAAATTAGTTGATACATTCCTCAAGGACCTTCTTGGCCCTCTGAAAAAATGAGTTTCATCCAGTGATTAAAGAAAGGAAAATTTCCCCAATTCTATTTAGCCATTATCATCTCATGAGGTGAAACGAACCCAATTTAGATTCTCAGTGATGTCAGCCTGGTATTTTCAAACACAAAGCATAATCATACATTTAGGGATAGCCATCTTTAAAATCAAATTAAATAAGCAAATAGAGACTATTTAATTTCTTTTGAGAGCAAATGTTAACCCTTTTCTGGCACAAGTCTCATGCCTTTTCTTCCCAACATAGTTGAAATGTTGGGAACACTACACAACATGAGTGTGTGTTACGGAATATGCACACCTACTGCCATCCTGAGCAGGAGCAGGCATCCACACCATATCCCATGGCATGCAACACCTGAACCCCAGGTTCCAAATAAAATAATCATTTTGGTGTGCTGCAGCATAGCCCTTATGTTCCTTCAAACACTTTGTTCGGTCATCCTGCCATCTCAAGATAATAGTATTGTTTTATGTCCATAAGGGAATCCCAGGCAGTGAGAAATTAAATGCAGCTAATGTGAACACAGTATCTGTTCTACAGAATGACAGCTTTAAGCAGCGTGGACATCAAGCTACTCCTAGCCTATTATTTCCACTATTTGTAGCAGTGTGGATACTGTGTTTGTGTTTCTTGGCTGTCTTTTCTAAAAATCTCAGCCCACGTCAAACTGCAGAAAACACTTCCATGTGCACTCTGACTACAAAGGACAAGTCCTTGACGCTCACCATAGCTTTTTAGACATTAGAACCAATTATAAATGAAAAAAAAAAATAATAACAAAAGCTTTCTTATAAACCTAAATTTCCTCTTATGTCCCCTAAAATAACAAAGCTATATCTAGCAACTTCACTTGGTTCCCGACAGGCTCTATAGCTAAGTCTGCAGGAAAGAATTTGAAAGAACTTTTCTGGTAGAACATGCATATTGGAATAGACTAGAACAATTTGTGAATGTCTTTTGAGGTATAGAATTAAAAATAATTGTGCTGATTTTGCTTGGGATAGAGATTATGTTCTTCACAGTAGGCAGTAGGGGACTGTGTTTTGGATTTGTGCTGGAAACAGTGCTGATAACACAGGGATGTTTTTGTCCCTGCTGAGCAGGGCTTACACAGAGCCAAGGCCTTTTCTGCTCCTCACCCCACCCCACCAGTGAGGAGGCTGGAGATGCACAATGAGTTGGAAGGGGACACAGCAGGCAAAGCCGACCCTAATCAGCCAAAGGGACTAGCATCGCTCTAAGTGTTGTAAAAATGACAGTATCATTGCACAGGCCATAGGATTTTTTCAGAAACAGATTGTCTTACTCATGGTGAACTACTCTTGCTCCTTTGATAATTGATAAGCAGACTAACCTTTTTAGGTCCAGCCTCCTTCTCAGAGTCTTTCTAGTGGGCTACTCAGGGTATCTTCTGGGTATTAATGCTATCTACATGATCCTGCTGAAAAAAGACATATACATCAAAATATAGAACCTCTTCAATGAACAGAGTTCTGCTGCCTGATGGGAACAGACATCCTACTTTGAATAGGAAACACCGAATCTTGATCCAAAGATGCTGGCACCACTCAAGAATCTGCATCAATCTTCATAGGAAACAGCCTTCTCATCTTCTCAATAGCTCGATGAGAAATAAAACAGTTCATTAACACTGACATCAGAAGTAATAATGCCATATTTGTAGTTCAGGTGCCATTTTCAAGATTAATCACACCATTTATCAATATTAAAGCCCTAAAAGTTGAGGATGAACTCCAAAGCCCAGTTAAATGTTCATGTCTGGATTACCTCTTCTTGTAGAATGTATGTAAGTCAGGAAGGCAGAAAGCTAAAGACTTGTGAATTCAAGTAGCAACTTCAAAAATCCAGAGTACTTATAGACTAGTCATATAAGCAGATAAAAACATAGGAGAGTCCACTTGAACCTTGGACAGATCTCTTCTGAACCACAATGACTGTAGTGCATAACTCAAATCATTACCCTCAAGGAAAGGATAATTTGAATGGTTCAGGCTAGATGAGAATAACAATCAAGATGACCCTAAATATTAGTTTAGGTACCCAGTCATCCAAGTGAGCAATGCGATTCACATCTCACAAATCTCCTTGCAGCATTTCTAGCAGATAGGACTGTTTTAGTTACAGCCGTTTCACCAAAGGCTGAAGAACCTGTTGTGCTGTTGTCATATGTTGAAGGAGGAACCAAGTCTCATGGCTTGTTATTGATGGGTCAATGTGTGTGGAAAGTTGATAATTTCACTGATATTATTAATTTACTGGGTATTTATATAATTTTTGTTTGTTTCATATTTAGGTCATGTGCAACATTGACAGCCCCAAAAGATGTTAGGAATTTACAGCTCTCACCTAGGCTAAGGAGGGCTAGCTAAAAATCCAAAATGAGAATATTTTCAAGGAAAATGTTATGATTTGTAAAGTAGACTACCAGAGAGGGGATGAATTTATATGACTGCGGGGCAAGGGATGAATCACTTATATGGGCAAAAAAAAGCATAGGACAACAGATCAGAAAGAGAGAACGAAGGATGCAGAATTTAGGGGATTTTTACTCCCTAAAAAATGCATCACTTTCCATACACAAAGAATAGAAGAGAACTGTGTGGGTCTGCTTTGTGTGAAGCAGTGGCCTTCACAGGAGGATGGCCAGGAGGATGGCTTTAAACAGAAGGATGTTACCATGAATGATTGAATTTTTGTAATCCTCGATACATGCACCTCTGGTCAGGAATAGGATCAACAACTAGAAACTCTCCGAGAGTTAATCCAGCTTTATTTGTAACCTCTTCTTCCAGTCTCTGAGATAGATCTTCCTTTGGTGTTTCAGTAGTAAAACATATATAACCTATCTGGTGGTGTGGAAGTAAAAAGGGATGGCTAAAATTGACATATTTTGGGATATTAGCTCTACAGAGGTAAAGATCTGAAAAAACACCATGTTCAGATAACCAGGCCAGATTTAGCTCTGTGGAAATCCAGAATGAGAAATCCAGATTTCTCATTCTGGATTCACAGGGCTCACTGCAAGAGCTGATATTGGCCAATGTAAGAGCTCATACAAGCTGCTGCTGACCTTAGGTATATGCCCTCTGTAGCGAGCAGGAAGTTACATCCCTTCTAAAAAGAAAAGACATCAGAAAAACCCTTTGTGTCTTGAAAATGTTAAAGTGCAGCTCCTTAAGCATTCACAGCATTTAGAAGCTGAGTTTTAAAGCTAAGATTAGAAAACACTTCCATGTTTGTTGTCCTCCAGAGCTGCTAGTTAGTCTTTTATATACCTATACAGGTTATCTCCCTCATGACCAGAAATCACAGATGACTGACCTGTTTTCCTTTCCCTGCCGGCAACCCTGGTGCTGGAAAGTCCTTAAGTATATTCTTAGTCCTGGGACTCTGCAGCTGGACTCTGTTCCTGAACTCACACCTCTCAACACTGTTCTCCAACTGTGTCTGTGATTTACTCGTTACTACAAGCTAGAACCAAGGTGGCAATGAAAATATTACCTTGCTTAAATACAGTTCTTTAAGGAAAGCAAACCCAGATAAACTATTTGTACCTACAAGTTTTATATAACAAATGAAACACTTCTTCATTGACAGCTGAACCAGAGAGAAACCCTTCCTCCTGACCATTATTTTGCTCTTTGAGGAGCAACAAAGGGTACCTTCATATGATAAGAAAAGTATGTCACCCTTAAAAAAGTTGTAAAACAAGTACAGACAAAAGAGTCACTGTTAGGAAGATGAAGCTGCATCCTTGAACTGACAGTTCCGAGGGACTCCAAATTACGAATGCTTTGGAGGGACTGAAATGTCCAGGAAAAGGTATTTGATGCTGCTGTACTAAACTGTAGCATCGCTTTACTTTCGTAACTGGTATTTTAGAAACAATCAGGGCCTTTTTTTTTTTTTAATGCACAAGAAATAGTTTCTTTTTTCCAAAATAAGTAGTCTAGTAAATATCCTTTTAATTTCTTTGATTCTCTCTGTAGTTTTGTGCGGTGAAACCTTTTTTATAGACCAGAAGATATGTGTTATGAAGTAATCTCACTGAAAGGGAATGCAACTTTCAGTGGCTGTGAACAATTATTGGCACTGAAAACCTCATCAGATTCACATATGGAGGGGCAGGCAAAAACAGATCTTGTATGTGCCCTTCTGGTTCACAGCCTGGCTTCTGGGAAAACTACAGGCACAGTCATGTTTCTCTTTAGCAAATCTTAATGCCTGGCCAAGAAAGAGCACTGGTCATTTTGTTCACGAGCGAGGTACTGCAGAATGTGGCTTTGTGCCGCCTAATTCAGGAGCAAGAGGGAAAGAAAGAAAGAAAGAAAGAAAGAAAGAAAGAAAGAAAGAAAGAAAGAAAGAAAGAAAGAAAGAAATAAAGAAAGAAAGAAAGAAAGAAAGAAAGAAAGAAAGAAAGAAAGAAAGAAAGAAAGAAAGAAAGAAAGAAAGAAAGAAAGAAAGAAAGAAAGAAAGAAAGAAAGAAAGAAAGAAAGAAAGAAAGAAAGAAAGAAAGAAAGAAAGAAAGAAAAGGTGATAAGGAAGGTATGAGATGATTGAATCTCAAACCCATGACCACGCCATTAATAAGGTTTTAACAACCCAATGTTCTCTTTGGCTCATTCTGCTGTTTGTGAATGAGAAAATGAAGGGCCATATGTCACCGGATATTGCGTGTTGCAGCACCAGTGAAGTCTGCCTTGCCCAGAATGATAAGCTTCTCCAGCAACCCTGCTGCTGCCACTCAGCATCAAGAAAGGAATGGTGACTTCTATCCAAAACAAAATTTATATCTGGTGATTTCTGGTTTTGTGCCGAGTATTGCTTTGGCTGAAAGCTACAGCAGCCTTGTAAATTCATGAGGACCGCTTGTGTCATGTCTTAAGCTTAAAAGGCATCTTGTTTTCACTAGTCTGTCTACAACTTTTGTTTATTTTTCAAATATTTTCTCTTTAACAAGCCACAACAGAATCAAGTGCATATTATGTGCTCCAGACAACGGGGAATAGAGAATATCTGTGTCCTAGCAAGACCCAAGCTGGACTGCCTTGGGCAGAAGGCAACTCCAGACAAGTAAAACCCATTAACAGATTCAGTCTCCCTTATGCTTGGCCTAAATCCGTCCTGCACACTGTAGATCAACTGCACAGCACAGAGCGCTGGAGTTACTTCTCCAAAGGATTACCAAGGCTTTGTGAGTGTCGTCTGTACATCTTCCATCTTGAAACTGAAGCGTTACTGTCCCACCCCCACCAGACCCGTGTCCTTACGGGGTACATCTGCGATCTCCATAATGCCCACAAAGCTCAAGAGGACTCATGCCGGGGTCGGGAGCGGTGTAGCCCCGAAAGGTGCTTGTGTGTTGGGCGGCTGGTGGCGGAAACACTGGTGGAGCCCCTCAACAGCAGGGAGGCAGCGTCGTGCTTCCCTACCACGTACAACCGTCTGCACAGCTCGTGTAGGAGATACCTGCGGGCAGCACGGCGGGTTAGAGGGGGCCGTAGGGACGGGTGGAGGGCGGCAGCTCCTTGCCTCAGGCGCTCGGCCGGCCAGACCCCGCGAAGGGGCCGGCTCTGCCCTCGGGGCTCCGTTCCCTTCTCCACTTAAAGCCCCCGAGAACCGGGGTTCGGCGCGGCCGGGGCAGGTGGCGGGAGGACAGCGGGGAGCGGAGCGTCCGGCCCCGTTCCAGCTCCCCGCCTCCGGCCCGCGCTGCCCGCCGCGGGGG
>VXBZ01001084.1:180378-295425 GCA_013399135.1 Heliornis fulica | reverse complement strand
AAAGGGGCTGGAGCACCTTTCCTATGAGGACAGGCTGAGAGAGTTGGGGCTGTTCAGCCTGGAGAAGAGGAGGCTCCGGGGAGACCTTCTAGCGGTCCTCCAGTACCTCAAGGGGGCCTACAAGAAAGATGAGGAGAGGCTCTTCAGTAGGGCCTGTTGTGACAGGACAAGGGGTAATGGATTCAAAATAGAGGGAGGGAGATTTAGATTGGATATTAGAAAAAAGTTCTTTACTGTGAGAGTGGTGGAGCACTGGAACAGGTTGCCCAGGGAGGTGGTGGATGCCCCATCCCTGGAGACGTTCAAGGCCAGGTTGGATGAGGCCCTGAGCAACCTGATCCAGTTGGGGGTGTCCCTGCTTCTTGCAGGGGGGTTGGACAAATGACCTCTGGGTGTCCTTCCAACTCTAATCATTCTATGATTCTATACGTTGATGTCAGTCAAGAGGCCTACCATGCAGCTGTGAGAAGAACAGTTTACTTGCAAAAATCTGGTAAATACGTTTCGTATTGGTTTAAATCCCTGCAGTTATCACTGTGCAAAGTGTTGGCTAAATGTGCAGTTAGAGCTAACAGCCTGTTTCTTTATGGCCCCCAATTCAAGAAATATGTGGAGCTGTTGGAGAGGGTTCAGAGGAGGGACACAAAAATGATCAGGGGGCTGGAGCACCTCTCCTTTGAAAACATGCTGAGGGAGCTGGGCTCGCAGCGGGACCTCATTGCAGCCTTCAAGTACTTAAAGGGAGTGTACAGACAGGAGAGGAATCAGACTTTGACAAGGGTAGATAGTGTTAGGACAAGGGGGAATGGATTTAAATGGGGGTGGGGATTGGATATCCAGGGGAATTTCTTCATAGACAGAGTGGTGAGGTGCTGGAACAGGCTGCCCAGAGAGGTGGTGGATGCCCCAACCCTGGAGGTGTTCAAGGCCAGGTTGGATGGGGCTCTGGGCAACTTTGTCTAGATCCAGGCCTGGAGGTTGGTGGCCCTGCCTGTGTCAGGGGAGTTGGAACTCGATGATCCTTGAGGTCCCTTCCAACCCAGACCATTCTGTGGTTCTGTGATTCTGTAAGCAGATATTTAAAATCTCATCCTCTCTCCATGGAGTGTAGGGGTACCTAGATGATTGACTGCCTGCCAGTGAGCTCACTGGAATAACATAAGATTATCTCACACTAAACCTCTCCACTGAGAGAAACAGCAGGGAATAGACATTTTGATTTGTAAAATAGCAAACAGAAAAAAATACTTCAATCCCAGAAGTAGATTTATCTGCCATGGACATGCAAATGGTCACATTTAAATAAGGAAAAGAAGTATCTCACTGACCTAAAATCGTTCAGTGTTTGTGGGTGTTGACCTGGTTCTTATTCTCAAAGTTAGAATAAAATATTGCCAACAAATACTGCATTTCAGTTCATACAAGGAGACTTGCACTTCCTTCTCCTAGGTTGTCTCTCCTCTTCTTTGGCCCTTCATTCTATCTGCATGTGCTGTGTCTGTTTCCCACCCTTTTCTGTACCTTCTCCATGCTTTCCTCTACCATTAGATCTTTTTATCCCAGTTCTCAAAGGCCCCTTCTACAGTGCCCTCACGTGNCGCACCCCCTGCATCCTTCCTTGTCCCTTTCTCCCTGAGCCCTGCAGCCCTCGGGCATGTGTTATGTCACTGTGGTGGCAAAAGCATCATCTTGGAGCTAATCAGACTTTTTTCATGCATGCACATAGTTTAATTTTGCTGAAAGCAAACCACTGCAATGACAATTTAAAGATGATAGGATGTGTTAAGGGAGGAGATTTCCTCTCCTGCACCAGTTTCAGAAACCCAGGCTCATCTCTCCTGATTCACAGACATTCATAAATAAAGAATCTATACATTAAGCCAGACTCCAAGCCTGCACACAAGCCAGGGCCCTGCTCTGATAACCAGCACAGAAAAATAAGTGTGTTAGTCCCTGTGGGTTGTTTTGCTTTATTTCTTCTGCTCTGTTTTTAATTAAGGAATTACATTTCAATAGAAAGCTGAGAGTTTTGTACAGAAAAAAAAAAACAAATCCCATAAATCCCTGCATGGGCTGAAGCAGAATTAAATCCTTTGAACTGTCTTTGTAAACATTGCCAGTCTTTGAAATGCTTGAAAAGTTGTGCCCTCACTGCTCGGCAAAAACTTTGTCTTCAGGCTGTGACATGATGGGATAGCCAATTCACTTATAAAATAAAGCTCTTAGGAGAAAAGAATCAGACTTTCTACATTTCTGTACAAACATTTTAGTGCTCTGCAGCTAACGCTCGCTCTGTGGGATGCAAGTCTGTGACTGTCGTTTACATTAAAACTGTCGTTCTTGTACAAGGACCATGTGAAGGGCTGCCCATCAGTTGAGTTCAGAATTACAAGCAGCACTTCAAGTTTACAGTTAAATCTGGGTTCTGGTGATATGGCCCAGTTCTCCTCCAAACCGCGGAGAAGGGGGACACCTGGTGGCTGCAGGCCACTTCGGCGTCTCAATAATCACTGAGCCTCAAAGCAGGGATGTATCCGGAAGGATAAGGCCAACTGAAGTTACTTATGGCAACTGTCACTGGTTATAGGGGCGTTAATAGGTTGGTAGGGCAGATGGTGAGATGGCATTTGCCTTCGCAAGTCACCACGGGGCAAGATGGAGCCCTGCTGTCCTGGAGATGGCTGAACTGCTGTGATTCTGTGAACACCTGCCTGCCCTTGGTAATGGAGTCTGAATCCCTTCTCCTGCTTCGTTTGTGCGTACAGCTTTTGTTTAACTTGTTAAACTGTCTTTATCTCAACTGATGGATTTTTTTCACTTTCCCTCTTCCAGTTCTTGCCCCCAGCCCACCATGGGGGAGTGAGAGAGCAGCTGCATGAGGCTCGGTTGCCAGCTGGGGATAAAACAAGACTCCTTTTTGGTGCCCAACAAGGGTCCCAAAGGGTTCAAGATAATGACTTATTGGAATGTGCTACATTGATTTCATAGTGGCTGTGGTTGTTTAGCTAGTAATTGGCAGCCCCGTGTGCTTGCCACAGGACTTGCTTTTCTTTCTGCATAGTAGAGCCTGGTGTTTGTTAGTGGCTGCTCTTCACTTTTGCTGCTTCCTCTAGTGCTGTGCTCTCATCACCTTACTGCGCTGTGCTTGGGAACATTTTGATGGCCAGGGCATCACTGCTGTTTCTGTGCTGCTGTCCTGGACAGGCTGGACTCATGAACTTGAGTCAAAGGGACTGTGACCTGTGCATGAGGCCATGCAGGAGCAGGGCAACCCAAAGCCTCTGTGGCCATGGTTATGTCTGTGGAGGAGCAGGTGTACCACTGAAAGGATAGTGGCCCATAGAGAAGCCCACACTGGAGCACATGCACCTCAAAGTGACTGTGGATAAGCTGCAGGTATACCCCTGGAGAGACCATGGCTTGTACATACACCCCTGAGGGACTGCAAGCTGTGGACAACTCCAAGCCACAGCAAGGACAAGGGGAGTTCATTGCAATGTTAAACCCAGTGATCTGAACCAAAGTGACCAGGGCTAGATATTGCAATGTATATAGCTGCAAATTGTTGTAACCTAGGATTTGAGCTGCATGTTATGGGGTTACCATATCAGGAGCCACCTGAACCAAAGAAGGACAAGCCTTACAAGCAAGTGCCACAGTGACCTGACCCAAGTTGGCTCTCATGCCCAGTAACTCCATGCATCCTACCACCTCTCTTGTCCTGAGTGACAGCCATAAAAGATGGAACCCAAAGTCATGGACTAAATGAACTCAGTGGACATTTTGTGGACATTTATGGATGTTTTACAGACATTGCACAGGGGTGGAACGTAGACAAAACAAAACAAAACAAAACAAAACAAAACAAAACACCACAATAACAACAATGATGATGACGATGATGATGATGAAGTTTAAATGCAAGTGCTGAACTTTACACAGCTTTACGGTAGTTCCATAAATAGAGGGTTTTCAGCTTTACCACGAGGGGGAGATAGCTGAAAAAGTATCAGCAGACACCCATTCTCAGAGCTCTGAGGATTTTGTGAAAAACACAGGGACATTCACATAAAGAGCACAAGCAAGTCAGTCTTCAGGCTTAGAGAAAATATTAACTTTTCATGGCTGTTATCAATTCACATCCTTTTAAATAGGGTGGGTTGGGTTTTTAAAATCATATTAATTGCAGTTAGAACAAAATCCTAAATTTCCCAGAAGAAGGAAATATGCTAATGAAAGCAATTGTCTTGTTTCTAAATATGAAGTGAAATAATAGAAATAATTTCTTCAGAGTTTAAATCAAGCAGCAAACATGTGTTTAATACATGTTTGAATATAAAAATGTTTAATATGAAGATTTTTTTAAAATATCTAAATTTCAAGTGTGTTATACTATACATTAAATAAAAAAAAATAATTACATAGTTGTGCTAAAGAAAAAGCATGTTTTGTTTTCTAATAGAATATTCTGCACACTCCAAATCTGTTTCCCAACCTAATTCATTTGCCAAGTGCCTGAAAGAGGCTTTTAAGAATGCAACTACTGAAACCTAACAACATGAAAAGTCTTAGAGCAGTAACAAAGGTCACTAACAACCTTCCACTGCCCAGCACTAGCAGACAAGGAAGGGAAAAAAAAACAGGTGAGGCTCTGAGACATCAGCTTCCTTCCCCGTGGTCTGCAGCAGACCACTGACAGATCCAATTATTTGAGGTACTAGCAGTGTATCTCTTGGACAGCTTTTCTTTTTTAAGGGACAGAAATAATAGGAGGTTTCTCTCTCAGTTCATGTCTCTGATGACTGTACTTCAGCAAGCCATGGAGCATTCGAAGTCCAAGGTCAACGTGAGTGTAGAGGTATGAAAAGCAGCTGGGGAACCCTTTGGGAACACTAATTATGAGCATATAAGAAACGGTCCTCTCCCCTGTGTGAGACACCAGTCTATCAAAGATTGGCATTCAATAGCAAGCCTGCAGAATAGGCCACCTTTGAAAGCTATAATGAATAACCTCGAAAGAAACCCTTATAAAATCTTAAACATGCGCAAGATACTAGCCAAGGGCTTAATAAAATACACAAGCCCTACACGTAAAAAAACCAGACAAAACAAACAGAAACCTATGGCAACTCCAAACATAACAAGATGGACCTCATAAGGAGGAATTAACAGTAAATCTCTCAATAACTTGCCTTTTGTGGCCAGAGGTCTGCTATCTCCCCAGGGTACGGAGCACAGAGAAACCAAATTAAACTGTGGTTATCTGATGTCTCTGGTGAGATTCACTCCGTCCCATGTCAGAGCTCAGTGGGTAGCTAAAGCCCAGGCCCGGGAGTCAGAAAGTCTGCGTTCGGTTCCCAGCCCTGCCACAGGCTTGCTGTGTAGCACTGGTCTACTTACTCAGCCTTTGTTTGCCTCAGTTTCCACGGCTTGAAGAGTCAGGGATCACAGCAGTGCTGCAGCGCAGGATGCTGCTGCACAGCCCAGAGCAGGTCTGCTCACACACCCACCAGGGCAAAGTGGGTAACTACTGTCCGGTGCGGTCGTTTCTAGATGTTCACCATCAAGTGTTTTTGAGTTCTTAGGATTCTTGACAGGGAAGAGCCACGTTCTGACCCACCTCACTCTGTGGATGGGGGGTTAGGTGATTGCTAGAAGATGTGGCTCTTAACTGCAGGAGGTTGGTGTGCCCGTAAGCTCAGCAGCATGGCAAGGGAGAATGGGAGCGGCACCCTATGCCAGGAGCCTGAGGCAGGCCGTGCTCCCTCAGTAATCCGCTGAGCTGCCTGACTGTTTTCCACCTATTAGTGACCATGAGTTGCTCAAGCCACAGTGGTAGGAGCAGCCTGCTGAGCCGCAGAGAACTGGAACCATATCACATGGTAGCTCTGATGAGGAACAACTGTGTAAACTTGAAATATGTCACCACTGAAAAGCTATCTTTATTCCTGCAGTTACGTGACACCATCCATGGCAGTGTCAACCCCAGACAAGGCATGTTTTATGCCCTCATGATCTGTGCAGTTTATAGATGGTGTCTCACGGCCTAGGGAGAACTCAATGTCATAGAAAAGAAATCTTGGAGGAAGTTCTCAGACCCTAGTGCAGATCTATAATGTTGTTTTGCAAGGTCTGAGCCCATTAGGCACAGTCATTTCCCATATCACCATGAAATGAAAATTTCACATCCAGCCTGATTTCTGATGAAGACACACATAACCACCCCGAGAGGAATTTGCAGGAAACCTGTGGAATGGAGGATGTATAGATGATGTGAAGAAACATAGGACAGGGGTGAGCTGGATCCTGGAACAACATTGGGAATTATTCTGATTGAACTTTACTTCAGATCACATGGAGGAAAGTCAACAGAGCCTCTCCAATGCGCAGGAGATCAGGGACTCAGATAGGAAAAATTACTCACTGTCATTTTTAATATAGACTTTTCAGAAGGAAATATATATCCAATTAAAAAGTGAACAATTAACATTGCCAATTCAAGCCCTCCCAATCTGGGAATTCTCCAATAAAGCTGTCTGTATGAGGTGCAACTCAAACAGGATCCCTCATCAGTTTGCTTGCAAATTTGCTTGCAAAAATCTTGCTTGCAAGATCCCCTTGTTTGCTTGAGGAGTTGATGTTACAGTCCTCACAGGAGAAAGCAACCAGGGACTCACATCTTACCTGGGCCAATGAAAATTCTGTGAGCCCCAGGAAGCACCCTCTATAGCCACTGGGTGTACTGGGTATAATAGATGTGATCGAAATTGTCAGAGTTTGAAAATGGGAGAGTCTGTGATGACAAACCAAGATGACAGGGACCAAGATAGTAGGAGCTGCTTTTCCCTTGCAGACAGACAGGGAAAAAAACTATGAGCCAAACAATCTGGTGTTATGTCTGAAATAAGGTGAAATCATCCTGGCAGGAGACGGAATGGCTGTAGTGGAGTTGCCCTTCTTGACTACAGACCAAATATGGGAAAGGTCAGTGGATGACACAGCTGCTTTGAGAGGTCATAGGAACACAGTCCTGACCCCTCTGGGTGTTTTCTTTCTGTCAGACCCACATTTTGTATCTCCAAGGTCTTCACAGAATCACAAAGTGTTAGGAGTTGGAAGGGACCTCAAAAGATAATCTAGTCCAACTCCCCTGCCTGAGCAGGATCACCTGTATTAAATCCCACAGGTAGGTTTGGAATGTCTCCAGAGGAGACTCCACAACCTCTCTGGGCAGCCTGTTCCAGTGGTCTGTCACCCTCACAGTAAAATAGTTTTTCCTTACATTCACATGGAACTTCCTATGTTCCAGCTTGGACCCATTGCCCCTTGTACTACCACTGGCCATCACTGAGAAGAGCTTCATACTAACCCTTCATACTAACTCTTAAAGGAAAGATTAAAGGAAGCAAGCGACTCATTTGTCATGTTCTCCTCATTGCCCTCCACATGGGTCTCACACACAGACCTTACCTGGTTCAAAGCACTTCTAGTTTCTACAGTTTGAAACATGTTCTCTCATGGAAGCATTAATTAAGGCTTGAATTAAGGCTTTACCTTTGGAAAAATGAATGAATTCATTAAGTAACTCTAGACAGTTTTATTGCATTTAAATAGCCAGGATTACTTGTGATGATTGACAGCCATTAATATAGGCAGTGGTTATAGGGATTTTAATCCATCAGCTTGTGTCATGGGATGTGCTTTCCATCACTTGTAATGTCAGTCACTTCTTAGCTCCTATGATCACTCATAGCCTGTTTACCCTCTTGCCTTTTGACATGAGTTCCTCATAGGGCCTGCCTAGGGTCTTTGCATTCACAAGGTCATTTTTAGATGTTTCTATGTTTCAGATGAAGGTGTCATTAACATTTCACTTCTAGGAATACAACAGGGCAGCATAAGGCAAGAATGGGAGGCTGAGAGGTTAGAAGTGATAGAAATATGTTAATAAGGTACCTGGGTCATCACCTAGCAGAAAGGATCCCAAGGATTCTGTGGTCACAGGAATCTTCAGAATCGTTCCATATGCATGGAGGAGCTCTGCACTAGGGACACTTCCCGTAAACAACTTTGGCAGCTGAGATACAAGTAGTGCAGACCAGTCTTACTGGTGCCTTCAGGGCTCTCTCTCAGTTGTGTGCCATTTGCAGGTCTGTTTCCCATTGTTTGATTTCATGTTTTTGAAGTTGTTTGATATTTGCATTCACAAAATCATTATGAGAGAATTGCATCAAGATGTGTTTTAATAAACTTCATTTTTCCAGGCAGTCCTTCTATCCACCTCCCAAGTCCCAGAATCATGCTGCATAACAAAATAAGAAACAGGGTTGTGAAATCACCTCCAACATGATGT
Source organism: Heliornis fulica (assembly GCA_013399135.1). Lineage (NCBI taxonomy): Eukaryota > Metazoa > Chordata > Aves > Gruiformes > Heliornithidae > Heliornis > Heliornis fulica. Next base: position 287,072 of record VXBZ01001084.1, on the reverse strand, counting down.
GGCTCAGGCCCAGTATCTAAAGACTGTGTTGTTCCTTTCGACCTACATCAAAAGCCAATGCAAAACTTGATTTGCAGTGCTGTGGGTAGTGAGCCAGGCTGAGCACAACTCCATCACTGCATCTTAGGATCGTTCTGCAAATCAGTCCCATTTTTATCTGCTTCCTGTAGGTCTGAAAAGCTCTGAACCAGAGCCAATTGTACAAAACCCATTTGTTTCTTCATGGAACAAGTCAGTAGTTTAATTGTGACAAAGATAAAGGCATGGGGGAAAAAACAGACACCAACACCTAAAATTCTGTGTTATCTTAAAAATATACCTGTAAAATTTAACCAAAATAAAGACCTGTAGCATCTCACAGACTGCAATGAAGTTGTCACCAGAAGAAAATTGCCCCTCAGATGACCACTTCGTAGGTACTTCTAAACTTTGAACAGTTTGGGCTCTGAATTTTACTCTTTCAGTTTCCAATTTTACAGTACCTGTTCTGAGTTTTACTGTTTTGACCCCCTCTGTCGATAAACACTATTAAGCAGCACACATAGAGCAGGTACTTGAAGCAAAAACTGTAAAACTCATAGAAAATGCTATCTGAACAAGGGAGAGGTGAAAATCTCTGCATAAACTTTCTCCAGGTATTTTTCAAATATCAAGTCTTGGAAACAAACCTAATTACCTATGCCTAGCATGATGGGGCTTGTATTTCTAGCTCTGGTGCAATGTAGATCATGATAAATTACAATAATAATACATCAAATGTGGATTTAACCTCCACACAAACGCTTGGTTCTTTTGCAACTGAGTAGCACTTGTGCCCAACCCAAAACTGAAACTAGCTGACCTCTGGGAGTCTGAAAGTGGCAATGTTGTTCAGATCCAGCAAGAAAACCTCTGTGTCTTCGCCAACCTTTCATCTTCTTGGCTAACCAAAAAGCACTCTGGTTTGAACCAAATTAACCAGGCTATTGGTCTTCATTGGCCTTCATTGGTCTTCAGGATATTGGTCTTCATGCTTACAACAGCGTGGAAAGCGTGCCGGAGAGCAGGGCTGATGGCTTGGAGGCAGCAGCCTGGCCAGCCTGCAGGAAGAGCAATGCAGTGCCAGAGGAGATTTGGATGAACTTGGGGATGGAGGGGCAGGAGGAAACTTTATGGTATATAATACAAAGCTGTGCATTTTGGGAGTTAAGAAGAGAATCCAACAGAAAACATGGGCTTGTGGTTTGAGAACATCAGAGGAGGAAAATGACTGATGTGTATCTGAGTTGCAACTGGGATGTGTCAAGGCGTATACAAAGACAGATATTCCTGTAAGTCAAGCGTATAGCTGATATTCCACAATATACCCGGGACAGGTAAGAGGGTTTTTTTTGAGGCATGGTATTTGATATGCATTGTTTCTTAAATACCCATTTTCTGTAAAGGTAAATTTAAGCTAGAGAAGCTAGGGAGGAAACAGGGGAGAGGAATGCCTGCCGTACAAGACACTATTAAAAGAGTCTGGGTTAGCCTGAAGCAAACATCCAAGGAGAAAAACTGTGATTACTCTCTATAAACACAGAAAAGCAGACCAAAAACAGAGAAGGGAAAGAGCTAATAAGTAAACTAGGAAAGCTCATCCAAGAACACAAGGGCACACAGTGGCAATGACGAAGTTTAGCTGGAAATTTTCAAAGGGTTCCCACCAGAAAAAGTCAGCAGCATATTCCAGTAGGAAGAGAAAAAGCACAAGCCCCAACTTTCCAGGACAGCGCTTGTTACACTAATTCAAACAGTCTGTTCTATTGCAGTGGCAAAGGGCTTGAATTTGAGATTGGATTGCTTTACAAACCCAGACATAGGAGAGTCCTGTCTATGCAGAGTCTTACTGGAGGAAGCAGCAGGACACTCCCTTGACACCTGAGTTTAACTGGGATGCCAAATTGATCTTTTCACATCTTAAAACATTTTAAAGGTTCAGAATAAGGTACCAGGTTTACTCTGGGGCTACTAGCCAGCACTATCAGCCACCTATACGTACACAAAAGCGACTCTGCTTTCCTTCAGGTGGCAGTGCTGCTCTCCCGTGCGTTTTATCTTAGCAGTGAACATTTGACCGGGAAGCAGGATACAGGGACCTGGAGGGAACTCCCCCGACCCATGTTCAGCAGAGCATAAGTCCCACATAGCTCAGAACAACAGAGAAAGCAAGAGGAGGTCAGAAGGAACCATAGATCCTGTCCCTGCTCCCAGGAGTCTCTGTAATGTTACCAGACATCGGTTAAAATATGAAAACAGCTCTGGGAGCAAAGAGGAGAAGCCAGGCCACTTCCTCCCCAGATAAATGCCCTCTGCCCTCAACTAGAAGGTCATGTTAGTACTCTTTCTCTCCTCCAATGCATGCTGGCATGCTGAATTCTTCCCTGCAGTTTCCCAAAGTTCAGTGCTGCTTGCTCAGTCCAGAATAGTCCAGAGCTGCTGCTGTTTGAGGGCAGCCATGGTTTTGAATGATGGACAACTGTTTTAACCACCAAGATATGGGAGGGGAACCAGCCTTTGCTGGAGGTATAGCCTTGGGCTACTCCTGTTTACTAGCTGACAAGTCTGTAAACAGCTTTCTGTAAGAGCTGTTAGCCTCTAGCCAGAGCTTATAAAGATCAAACAAACCTTGTGAACAGATTCTTTCCTTTACCTAATCTTAAATATCTAGGCTAAACTGAGGTGCTTTACTTTTTTGAGAATCTCCCAGTTTTTAACCTAAGGAAGCAGTAAAAGGACCAGCAGAACTTCCCAAAGAAAATAAGGTTCATCTCCTTATTTACTCATCTCAGCTTAACGTCCAGGAAAAGACTGCGATGACCGTCTCTCCAGTCTCTCTGCTATTCTGCTCTACCCCCCACATCTGCCCAACTCTCACTTCAGTGAATGAAACCTGGGAAACACCCCTCTTGTTTTCCTCCCCAGATACTACAGGCTCTTGGGCAAATACTTCTGATACGTGACTACAATAATGCATGCAAAATGACAAGTTAAATCATAAACTGAAAAGACTACACCACAAAGAATGATTTGTCACTACTTCATGATATTTTTGTTTTTAAAACTGACAAGCAGAGCAGGCAGCACAGCTCCTAACACTTGGAAGAAGAGGACATGCTGTAACATTTAACTTCAAATGGCAGAACACAAATAGTCTGTTGATCTGCATGATTATTTAAGCCAGTGTTTCCAAACTTTTAGGGTAATGGGACCACCATTAATGCTAAGACCCTCTCGTGGACCACCATGTACCCTGTACCATTAAACCTTTAATTGAAAACACAGTGGAAAGCTGCTCAGTTTGGTTCTGCAGCCCAGCTGTGGACCACTTACCATAAGCTCATGGACCACCAGTGGTCTGCAAACCACAATTTGGTAACTGTCGGTCCAAGTGACTCAGGGCTAGAAATGTGCCAGAAAAAGCAATGGTGAGGTACTAATGTAATTACAAAGATATTACACATGACTAACCATATGGATACAGAGCCGAGCTCTGTATACCACCCGCAGCTTTCCATGTGGGAACGTAATTCCAGCTCCTGATTGTCTCCTTGCTAATGCCTCCCATACAGTGTATTTTTTGCAGCACATCCTGGGACTTGTTTATGTGCATGAGCTTTGTGCCACAGCCAGTAGCTACAATTAAAGCATAATTATAAGTGGTGGGGCAGGGACGAAAACTTGGCTACCAGTAAATTTCACAGCCGATGGTTCTCCTACATCTAATAAAATAATTTAATTGGGTTCCTTCTTGTTTGCCTCATTCTTTAACTGGTTACGGGCCCGAGCTGCTTTTTCAAAGTCCCCAAGTCTTGTGGGTCTGTATTTTAAGGTCTGGTTCTCCTCCTCACATAGAGGAGGTGGGGCAGTGCAAACCAGAGATCTCTAGCCACAAATGACTACTTCGAGTCTTGCCCAAATACAGTTTTCTTCTGTGTTTTGGGCATTTTTGAATTCTTGGTTTATGTTTTTAGGTCCATCCAAACTCTAAATACACATTGATCTTTGAATAGCAGATACTTGTTTAACCTTGTGTAATATACATGTACACAGATGTATGCACACACAGGGGGTTGGTTTATCTACGGGACACAGTGAGATGCTGTGCAGAAATGTATTAACTATCTCTAAATGGCCTTGCTGAGGGCTGCACAGCACTGCACAGAGCTGTGCTCAGTAACTCTGCAGACCTTAAAGGCCAGCCTTTTTGTTTCAGCTCTCAGTGGATACCACAAGGTAGAGAAGCCTAAGTTTTCTCTAAACAGGCTTAGCCAGATACTGCAATTAGTGTAGCCATGATTCCATGGAGCAGTGAAGGTATATTGTGAGAGACTTTTTAGTGCTAACGTGCTTGCAGCTTCCATGGTGCCTCTGGATAGGGAAATTCACCTTCAATCCTCACTCTCGTGACTCTCGTGGAGAGGCAAATAACCACTGTGAAGCTACAAAGCCCCCAACAGGCTCCTTGTTACAATATGCAAAGTCCAGGAAAGTACAAAGGGAAGATTTCAAGCTGCCTCCTCAGAGCTCCTTGACCATCCCTAAGGTGAACCCTTGCAAATGCATTCTTTTATGCAAAATCCACTTTGACACTTTCTGATTTGGACTTGGTAAGGCTTTTCTGACAGTACTTACAGCTCTGGGGAAGCAAATGGCACATATTGTTTGGATACAGAAAGGTTGGGTCAGTTGCCCTGTATTGCACAGCAGCTCAGCGGCAGGGCCAAAAGCCCAGGGAGGAGTGCTGATTAGGTGTTCTGTTCTCCTGACCCTATGCCTGCATCCCACTGCTGCAATAGATGTCTCTCACTTAGGCAAACACAGAAGAGGGAGGGAGTAAAAGTCACATTAAAAAATCTGGAAAAGAGATTTCAGAGAGGAAGATGTTGCATACCACCCCTTTGTTTGTCACATGGAAACAGCAGCAGTTCTCCCAGGCCAAGCCTGTGGAGACAAATTTATCTCTTGTGCAACATTAGCAAAGGAAAGAGACAAAAGTTATTTCAAGAATGGACTTGAGCCAGTAAGCCAACTCCTTTTTGTTTGGTTGTAACAGAAACTTGCTTTATTTTTCTTTATCCCTGACCTTTTAATGGGAAAGAAATGAAAGTAGAGCTGGGCAGAGCTGTACTCTGAGAAAAAAATATATCAGCAGCACATGGCTCTGTCAGACAGAAGAGCCATGAAGATTTGTTTTTTTATACAAGGAATTCTGGAACCAGCCTGCAGAAAGCTGCCTGTGCAGAGATGGGGCTGCACTGGGACATGTGGCACAGCATAGGACTACCTGACCCACTGCTCTCCAGATCCCCCTTCCCCAGCTCTCTCCAGATCCCACACACAGGGCTGGCACACCTCAACAGGACCTGAAGGGAAGGCAGCTTGGCTTCGAGCAAGGTGATGGCTCTCTGTTCTCCTGCATCTTCGCAGCTCTCTAGGAGGAGGGAGCCAGCTCTTCTCTTCCTGACAGGGGTGTATACATGTGAACTAGNCCCCCTCCAGTTTTTCACAGACTGATTTTGGAATCTGTGAGTTTATGGGTCTGAAATAACCCAAAGCCTGTTTTTCTCATGATACCTCAGATCCTGCTTGGAGTTAGTATGGCAAGACCAGACCTAATCTCTTCTTCTTTCATCCTGGAAGCTCCGTGAGGAATTTGAAAAACCTGTGAAACCCCAAAAACAAACAGAGAAAGAAAAGCAAAGAAACCCACAGATGAAGGAATCCAGCTTTATTTGGGTTTCCCCCTAAGCACGTTTCTCAACTGCATAGCACTGCTCACTGAGATGATATTTCCCCAACTGTCTTATGACTCACAGAGCTACACAAACAATGTTTATCTTTTGTTAGGGGCACTAGGTAGTGTGTATTTAGTTCATCTCTATCCCTTTCCATTCTTCTCCTTATTAACCACCTGAGCGGTAACTCCTTCCATCTCTGACTATGGCCAGGATGACCTTACGGGATAAGGAGACTTGAAAACTAAGTTGTTTGTTTTTTTCTCTGTGGCTTTCTCTCCTTGTTTCAGGGCAGATTTTGGATGCAAGTGTTCACTCTCTTTTCCAAAAGAAAGATTAAGTTTCTGTTCCCTTATATTTCAAATGGCCAAAGCCAAGTAAAAGGTACTGATAGTGTTTTTGACAGTGGAAAGCAAAGGATCCCACTGTTGTTTTCATCCTTCCACTAAGCCTGTTATCACTACTCACTTTCTAATCCAAACATCCCATGTTCCAGTGCTTTTAATTGCAGCCTGAAGCTGCATTGTTAGTACATTAGAAAGTCATATGCCCATAAAATAGCAGTGGCATCATTCAGTCACAGCACATCTGGCAGTTCAGCTGCTGAAAAAGGGACTGCTTGGAGGAGACAGATGAAGACGTGATCTGCATATGCAGATTCTTTCACAGGAATAAAAAAATGAGGGTTTATTTTTCCCCCAACTAATCTATTTTCACTCCACTAGAGCTAACAAAGAACTGTTCTTTTTAAAGTGCCTCTGTGGGACTTATCACATCAGTGCAGACAGGGTCTTCTGATACATCTCCTGCCCCTAACACTAGAACAATAACAAGGAGATGCTTTACAGAGGACAGGATATCATCCCAAGTCCCCATTTCTCTCTTCTCCCTGTGGCCTAGAGTGGCTGTGAGGCAGGGAAACACCAATCCCCACTTCACAGGGCAATGGAAAAGGAAAGGACATTTATCAGTCCCCTCCCATCTAGGCAGAAAGACTTCTGGGCCTTAAATCCAAATTCCCAGTTTGCAGAACTCTTTGAGTCAGCAGCTTTCCTGTTTGGTGAGGGAGCTGCCCTGTCACCTTAGAGCTCTGCTTGCTTAACGCTGTCAACAAGCTACAACCCTACTGGGAACCAAAACTCCTGGGTGGAACAGGCCTTTCTGAGGATACTTCAGCAGAGACATCTGGGCTCTAACATGCACCAGCAGGATCAGACCTTTCACAAAATGCAGCTGCAGCTACTTCTTTGAAGAGACAGCTGCCGTATGGGGTGCAATCACCCTCACCTTCTCTGTCTAGGGGACAAGGCATGCACCCAGGAAACACAACATGAAGGTGGAGACCTTCCTCAACTGTGAAGTAATACAAAAACAGAGCTCCTACTAAAAAGCACCTTGACATCAGCCTAAAAACTAAACAGCTTCCTCCATAAACCATCAATATGCCAGGTTTGAATGGACAGAAAACACAACCTTGCAAGTCTCAGCTGAGGAGATGGGACTACCTCCAGTGTCAGACCCAGGCGGTCTGCTCTTCCAGGCCTGCTCAAGACTGCTCTCCATTCTACACATTGTTTTGACTAAGCTCGTGATGAGCTCGTTTCCTTCCTTGTCGGTCTTGGGCAAGTCACTTGACCTTGCCATGGCTTGCTGCAACCTCAGTAGCTGTGCTCATATGTTCACATATGAGGTCTTTGGTAGAACAGGTAGCTAAAGCTGGGGTACAATGTGGTCTCCTTCATCAATCAGCTGTCCTGATTCTCCTGAGCCACACTAGAAGCCCTCACACCCGCAAAGCTGTGAAGTGCGATGTCACATAGTGACACCTGTGACTAAAGACCAGACCAGAACATGTTACAAAGTGTGCCAGTGCCACGAAGTTACAAAGTTTGCCAGTATAGCCAAAACATGCTATATGGGCCAGGCACCTGGCTCAAACAAGTGAGGCATCATCAGCCTTTATTTAATTGACTCAGGGTTGAGGGAAATCTGTTCTTTGCAGAATCTGAACCAGTGACCTAAAAGTGAAAGGCTTATTTTTCCCATGCTAAAACTACTACATTTTCCCATCCATGAGTTATCATATTGGCTTCAAATCAAGGGATGCTTCAAAAAACCCAACATTTTGTTCGCATATTTTGAGGTTTAGAAAGGAGGGGTTTGGTTAAATATACAAACAAATAAAACCAGAAAACAATTGCTGACATAAAAGCAGTAAGTTACAGCTGAATATTTTCTAATAAAATAGGGAAGAATTCCAAGGAGGATGGATACAAATCAGTGCACTACTGTCTCTTATCAAAACAAGTTATGATAAATATGAAAAAAAATTAAAGAGAATTAAAGAAAATAAAGAAACTTTAGCAGGCAGGCATGTAAAGTGCCTAGTCCAAGGAATGTTTTGACATCTGGAAAAGAGTTTTCTTTCCATACTATTAAAAAATAGTCAACATTTACATAGAAATAAAATTTTAAAGTCATTCTGGAACCATATTTCTTTTCAACAAAATCACCTAGATTTGTTTCGCTACTAATGACAACTGCATTTTAAAAGCATGGTATCAATGTTAAAACATTCTTTATTTGAAATAAGAAGTGAAACATTCCCTTCCATGAAGGTCAAGAAATATATTTTAAGCTTTCTCTAAACAGCTTAATTTATATTTCTCCAAAGCAAAACTTTATCAAAACAGTCATGTTCTTGGGGAACTTTTGATTTTTGCAATTTGGAAAAAAAATTACAAAGCTGTTGCTGGAAAGGTTGCAACCCATTCTCCTGATTGATTTAAGGCAGATTGAAGCACATGTCCCATGTAAAACAGGATTATACCACCTCACCTCATGCACTGCTCAGGCCTTGCTTACACTTATCTCCTTCCATGTGTTAAATTGCTTAAATACCCTTCAACCCATGTGTCCAGGAGAGATGCTGCAGCTGAATGACCACCTTGAATTGACATAGAATCATAGAAATGTTAAGGTTGGGAAAGACCTCTAAGATCATCAAGTCCAACCATCTTCCCATTACCACCATGTCAACTAAAACATGTCCTGGAATGTCACATCTACAATTTTTTTTTGACACCTCTAAGTATGGTGACTCCACCATCTCTCTGGGCAGCCTCTTCCAACACCTGGCCACTTTTTTCAGCTAAGACATTTTTCCTAATATCCAATCTAAATCTCCACAGATGCACCTTAAGATCATTTCCTCTCATTCTATTGCTAGTTACTTATGAAAAGAAACCAACCCCCACCTACCTACACCCTCCTCTCAAGTAGTTGCAGAGAGCAATAAGATCTCCCCTCAGCTTCTTCTCCTCCAGGCTAAATAATGCCAGTTCCCTCAGCTGCTCCTCATAGAACTCGTGCTCCAGACCCTCCACCATCTTTGTTGCTCTTCTCTGGACATGCTCCAGCCCCTCAATGTCCTTCTTGTCATGAGGGGCCCAAAAATGAACACAGCATTCAAGGTGGGGCCTCACCAGTATTGGGTACAGGGAGATGGATGATCACTTCCCTGGTCCTGGTAGTCACATTATTTCTGATATAGGCCAGGATGCCATTTGCCTTCCTGGCCACCTGGGCACACTGCTGGCTCATGTTCAGCTGGCTGTCACATCCCATCTGTCTGGGACCACCAAGCAAAGCCATGGGCAGCGGCTCTAGAGCAGGTTACCCACAGGCTGCCGCCATTGTCTTGCATTTGTTCTCCTTGAACCTGTGGAGCCCAAGGCTGCCAAATAGGAGAGAACTGGGCAACATCAAGAACCTGTCCCTCCTTGCCCTCTCCAGAAGTATCAGTGGTAGTCTGCCTCTCCAGGCTGGGCAGAAGAATTCAGCAGCTCCTGCAACTGCCAGGCTGGCTTGGCTAGATAGGGACTCAAAAGCCCCTGCAGCTGCTGTGGTTAAACCATCTTCTTAATTGCTCAGGAAAATGTGCTTGAAACCACAATTTGTATTGGTTCAGCTCACCCCTGCCTGAAACCAGAGTAAACTGGGCAAGAGGAAATCATAGCTCATAGCAGATTTTTGCGTATCTGCACCAACCTTATCAGGACATGGGGACATTTGGTGAATGAGAACCCAAGGCTTTTTCTGAAACAGACAGTCATAACCGAGACTTTCCTTGAACCACGCAGATTGTTCTTCATAGTTCCCTTTATCATGGTTCACGTTAGCTGCTGTTTAACCATACTCTAAGAAGCTACTGCTGCTATCTGTGTTTAGCAAGCACCAAAGGTTTCCCTAGCATGTGCTCAAATGATTACTTATGTATTTTAGTGGTCATAGGCAGCTATGTCCAGAAACCCAAAACCAAGAACAAATTCTGAAACAGATCAACTTACAACTCTTACAACAATTGCCCTTGCCATGTAGTGATGTTTAAACCATATGAATTCAGCGTTGCAGATGTAGGATCGATTGCTTCAGCAGCTGTGCTTGCAAAGGCATTGTGGACTTCTTACTCCAAGCAGAACATATTCATCATATGGTTTGGAAAAAATAGCCAAACCTCAGGGATTTCTAATGATGGGTAAATAAACCAAAGTTAGCATTCTGGGGAAGGAGTAAACAGTAGCAGTGCTTGAGATCTGACGTGGGGACCCAGGCAGTGATAGTGATCAATGCTTTCATGGAGGAGGAAAAATTAGAGTGTGGAATTAGAGACACAATTCAGTTTAAAATTAATAGAGCCTTAAGCAAAACGGAAGGGAACAACCTTATAATGTTGTAAAAGGGCTTTTTGTTTGGACTGTACCATACCTCCTTTCATTGTGCAAGGCTGTTATCATCTGTCATTAGTGTCGCTTTCGGCATAAAATTTTTCTCCCATGAAACATGCAAATTTTTATAGACCAAATTAGGACCGTTAAATTAAAATCCTAGATGCCTGGCAATGAAATATGGCTGAGGAGAGAAGTTTGAAAGCACACAAGAAACAATCAAATCACTTGGCAGAAAGAATAAGCAAATAAATACTTTGTGGCTGGATAAATGTTATGTTATGTTAGCCTTCAGGAACATCCAGGGACATAAGCCCAAGACAGGCATAGAAGAGCCAATTTAAATTCCCTTCTAATTCAGAGGCAACCACATGGAGCTCTAGAACAAGTCTCATTTTTTCTTTAAAAACATGGCAATTTATTTTACTGAACTATCCCCTATGTCTGGAACCCAAGTAACCACAACTACTGAGCTGGGGAGTGACTATGGCTTCCTCTCACTGCAGGAATCCTGTAGGATTACCTGCAGTGAGAGCCAGCACCAGCAGGAGCTCGGAGGACACCCCTGAGTTGTGTGCCCATACTGTAAGGGCTGGGGTATGATCCCAGAAAGAGGCACCTGTACAGAGGAGGTACAGACCCCCTCAAGTGGAAGAGTGAACTGAATGTGGGTCCTCATAACATATACAGGTGTCCCCACTGCCCACTCACAGGGACAGGTTCCCATGTTGACTCATTTCCAGCGTCAGGTGGGGTGAGTCCTTCCTGACCACACTTTTCAGAGGTGCCTCCTTGTGACAGATGCTCAAAATAGGTGTGGGGAGAAGGTTCAGCCCCTGAATCAAACCAGGTTGGTGGATTAAAGAACGATGCTAACAGTCACTTTGGTGACTCATGGCAGGCCATGCTCTCCTGCAGCAAAGGGCTGTGCAAAACTGCTGCTCCCTGAGAGAAAGAAGTGAGCCAAAGGTTCACAATTCCTCTTCTGCTTTGACCACAGTAAAGCAAGGAGAAACTTTAATTTGATCTTTATCACAAATGATCTATTCTTCTCACAGCGCTCCTTTCAGTGCTTCTCAGAGTGGATAAAAGGAGGGAGGAAGGGGATTTCTTACCCACTTGGACATGGTAGAGAGCATCAAGCAACACCTTCAGCTTGAGAAAGGAGGGGAATCCATACAGACAAGTAGGAAGATATGACATGAAGGACTTGAGAGCACACAGTTCTTACAGCAATGAACAGATGACAACACCTACAGAAATTCTGACATAAGGAGCAGAGCACCCGATGCAAGGTAGTACTAGTATTTTGTTTTTACAGCTGCAAAGGAAGGAATCAGGGAGGCAGGTTTACATTATTTGCATACAACCAGAATGAAACCCAAACCAGCAGATCTATACACCTAGTTTTTTCAAGAAGTTGAAAACAAAGCTGAAAAGAATTATGAGCCAAATTATTTCAGAGAAATAATTTAAACAGGAGAAATGTGAGTGATAATTGGGAACTATTTAAACACAATTTACCAAGTGCCCCAAAAGTTGCATTCTCACATTGCACAAAAGAGATCAAGTGGAGCTACAAACAAAACCAAACCAAAACAAAAGCACAAACTGGCTTAGAGAGGAAATTAAATCAGCTTTTGTAAAAACCTCCACAAACAATCCCCCTCCACGATTCTCCCAGCAACAAAATATTAAACAAACCAAACCCACATATATCACAATGAATAAGGAAGTAGATGCTGATAACAACTGTGTATCAGCATAAGTAGACGAGAGGAACAAGAAGCACCAGCAGACAAAAGCGGGTTTATGGCCATTGGGATGACAGCAGCAAAGACCTTTTCTCTGTGTATCAGAGGAAAAAGGCCTCTTGAGGGTAGACGTTATTCACTGTTAGATACTAAAAGTGGAAGAACAATGAATCATAGTTTTAGGATTCTTTTACTTGTTTTCCTACTTGCAGGAAAAACAAATCTTAGTTTAGTTCTGCACTGTGCTGACTGGGCTGCTGGTGAAATAGTGACCTAAATAATGGGGCAAGCCCACATTGCTCTCAACCAGGCATCTCACCCAGGATGCAGGTTTATAAACAGTGTTTATAAACAGATCAAGAAGCATAGGACGGTAAGGAGGTTAAAGTTTGGCCAGTTTTCAGAGGAGATGACCAAGGGCAACTGAAGGTATTACAGACTTATCTGCCTGGCACTCAGAACAGGCAAAACAACAGAATAGCTCTGATGGGGCTGAGTTAGTAATGGACTGGGAGTGAAGGGGAGGCAGAAAACACAGTTGTGGCAATAGATAAATGAGAAATAGACCTTGTCAAATAAATACACATTTTCTTTCTGTTGAGGTTACAAATGTTTTTGATAAAGGTCATGATGTTGTCACTATGTACCTAAATCTCCATAAAGAGATTTTCATTTAGAAAAGAACAGAGAAAATGTTGAAAAAAACCTACCCAAATCAGCACTGCTCAGTGCCTGAGACAGGCAGCAGCACTCAGGAGACAGTGTGTGGCTGGGAAGGTGTGAAGATGGACCTTTTCTGGCTGCACACAGCCCTGTCCCACCATAGATTCCAAGTCAGTCATACAGAAGCTGCATGTTAGGAGGAAAAGGCTACATTACTCAGCTTTGCAAGCTGATAGAGATGTTCTACAGGAGATCCCTCTGCCATGCTGCAGATTTGTCTCCCTTTATGTGCCATACCCACAACAACACGGACTGTGAGAGGAGTTACAAAGCTGGTCTCTGAGTACCTCAGGAGTCCATAAAGCAACCTAAGTATGATCTACTCCAGGCTGTATGTGTTAAACACTGAATCACATGCCAATGCCCCACAGCTGGTGGGGCCAGCACAACACGTCCTTCGCTCTCCATGTCCAGCTCCGACAGTCTCCAACTTGGCGGGGCCTGAGACCTTACAACAGGCACACGATCTCTTGGGGTTTGTAGGCTTTATGCCAGTTTGTTCAGTGTCTAGTGCAGCCTGACACCCCACCCTTGAAAGATTATTGACGTCAGTGCTAGTACTTGCTGGAAGTACACTCATCTGTCCCACAAGAGGCATCCTTAAAGTGACTGCAAAGTCTAGGCTCTGATGTTAACTTGATCCATGGCACTAACAATGACTTCCAAGAAGCCAGGCCACGAGAACAGTGGTTTTAAATTGCTCTGACTGATGGTATGTGTTTTGCTCACAGCTGGTTGTATGTGAATATGTTACGTTCTTTTGAAAGGATATGGCTGAGAGAAACCCTAACAGCTTGCCTCGTCCCAGCTGCTGCACTGTGGGTCAGGCCTCTGAGGCAAAGGGACATGGCATCTTCCCCTGAAATCCTGGAAGGGAGGGAAAACTGTCAGGCAGGATGATGTAGTGAGCAGAGGGATTGTCCTTCCTTTGGCAATTTGGCAAATCCATTCCCTTGGATGGAGCAGAGAGTTGGACATGCAGCAAAGTGCTTCTCCCAGATGCCCATAAGGGATTGGGAGGGCTGGATGCGAGTGAAGAAGCTGGGAGGAGGTGGCAGGACTAAGCCCAGGCTTGAAGGAAAGGCCTCGTCCGTAAGGACACGATAAGAAAGGATGTGATTTGTTTACAAATCTTAATTTAATCCCAAATTTCCTTGAAGCTTTCCATGTTGAACTTTCTCTTCCAGTAAAGCCTGGCTGTGGAGTTCACAGGCTCTTCCAGTGTCTGGGCGTGCTTGCTGTCAGGAAAAGACACATACCCTCTTGAGAGCACTGGGTACCACCCGCTGTTCTCACAGCCAACATCACCCAGAGCCAAGGCTCAAACACAGACTGAGGGCTTTGAGCCCGTTGTTACTTCAATTTCACACTTTCCAGGCAAGTTTTTTTTTTTTTGCTTTTGTGTCCTATCCTCTTGAGAAACCAAAAAAAAGGAAAAAAAAGTTATGAGCAACCGAAGGAGAATTAAGATAGTTGCTGGCTAGAAAAGGAAGAAATGCATCAGCAAGTTTCTGCAAAACAGGTTGGCTGCCTGTTTCTGCCCCATTTAAGGGACAGACCCCAGAGGAAAACTACTGGGAAATGACCAGAACATGCGAGACTTAATGATCTTAAAGGTCTCGTCCGACCTGAATAAATTCATGATTCTGTGACCCTGCGATCCTGTCCTGAGGCTGTGGCTGGCTGAAGCCCCTGCCTTGGCTCTCCACCATGGAAATGCCCTTGGGCAGTGCCAGCCAGGAGCTGAGGATTTCTTACAGGTTGGATGGACAAAATGTCCCTTTTTTCCTTCTGTCTGTGAGATGGGATTCCCAAACTATGATGCAAGTACCTGTAGAAATAAGCTGCAAACACATACGTGAGCACGGCTTGATCTGCCTTGGTGCCCAGCTGTCAGAGAGCTTGGGCTGTTTCTGCCACTGCCACCACAGTGGAACCCTCGGAGGACAGTGAGGCACTACTCATAGGGACACACAAGCGCTGGAAGCCAGGGAGACTGGAAATACAACCCTGTTTCTATGTACACAGAAACTGAGATGGGCAAAAAAGCTCACCAAGCTTTTATCTACAACCACTGTGCTGCTTCAAGGAGAGATGCTGCTGGTGAGGTCTGATGCACAGGCTTCCCTCACCTCTTGGGTTTTTCTTCCCTTCTTAGGTTATTTGATGAGTGGTCTCTTCTGTGAGGTCTATCACCTCAGCCTCTGCCCTTACCAAGGTAGCTGCAACAGAGAAAGACAACGAAATGGGAGAGTAAAGTAGTTGGGCATCTCTTTGGAAACCACTCAGACATGCTCTCAGATTTAAGTGCTAAGTGGGAATACAATTATCTCTGCCTTTAGCAGTTATTTCAGGGAACATTGCTCAATAAAAAATTACTGCCTTAAATTATGCATTGCTTAAGAAAAATTTCACCGGGAGACTTGCTCTACTAAAAAGTTCAGGAAAACTAATGATTTTTCAGTACTGAATAAAACTTCTAATCTGGGGTGAAAAAAGATTGGACTTGGTTTGAGCCTCCACACTAAGATAAACAAAAAAACATGAACTGCTGCTTGATTTTTCATGTTTTGAAGTCATCTTGTTTTGGCAACACATTAGCTCCACTGATACCCATGAACAGATTTAACACAACAAGTCACAAATAAACTGAATTGTATATATGTAAAACAGGTTAATTGGCATATGAAAAAATGCCAGCTTGATATTTATACCTTCAGCCTGGATGCTTACTTAACATTTTACAGTTTTAATACCTGTTACATATGTGTTTATCTTTTACTTTATTGTAAACAGAGATTTTAACTCAACATTTATACTTTATTTAAGAACTGAATTAAGTGCTTACAAATCTGCCATGGTTCAACATTTAAAATTTCATCTCTTCTGAGAAGAAATCACCTGACATGAACGTACCATTAAAATACAAGAAAAAACAAAAACAAACAAACAAAAACAAACAAACAAACAAACAAAAAACCCCAAACCAAGATTTTGAAAGGCATTTGCAAGTTCAGGTTGTGTTTTCAGAAGAGTTAAAGAGATTCTTTATTAAGCTTTGAAACTTGTGCACTAAACCAGCACCAACACAAATGCTACAGGACAGTCACCAGTTCATAACCAGATACTAATCAAAATGCCAAAATCCATGATGTTATGCCCTCCACCTCCACAACTTTGCAGAAACACTTTTCTCCACTTCCTGGATGACCTCAGGTCAAAGCAATTCATCTAACCAAAGTAAAAAGGCAATTTTGGCATTGTTGATAATTTGTAATACCAAACATGTCATCAACAGATGAAGATTGCTTGCTGGGTTTGTATGGAAAGCTCGCTGCCTGGCAGGCCATGCCATTCGGAGCTCTTGTATAGCAATCGGCCTTTTAATCTTCACAAGCACTCCTAGACACATTCAATTATCTTCTCATTTCCTTTCATATCCTGTTTTGCATAATAAATGAATATAAGAATTTACTGCAGTTCAGCACACTTGAAGAACAACAAAATAAAGAACCAGCCCTTTAAACCAGTGCATTTTGGAATAAATTCAGGCTAATGGAGCAAACAATGACTACTCCAGTGTGTGTACTCCAGTGATACAGAAATGCAACGGGCAAGTAAACTTATACATATAATTTGTAGATGACAGACATAATACTTACTTACAAAGCTCAAGGTTGTTTTCAACCATACATTACCATTTCTGGAAAATCAATCTACATTATTTTTAGAACAGGCTAGGAACTGGAGTAATGATTGAGTGATTTGCCAAGGACGTGGTTAGACAGATGGAAAAATGGAAACTGTGATTTCTTTCCAAAGGGAACGTGTATCTTAGCCACAGTTGGTATTGCTGTGTAGAAGAGTTCAGTCCTATAACTCACGGTACAAGAGGACAAACATTTTTTAATACAAAGCATCCTATTACCACGGGAACAGGAGTTATCCTTGCGCAGACTTTAGTCAAGACTGGACCTACGCTGCGACCACAGTAGGACATAGCATGCTGCACTTGGAAAGTGAAGTGTAGCACTGTCTAATCCACATGGTGTTCTGTACCTAAGATTATTGCTGTGCTTTGCAAAAGGGAAGGCAGACAACACAGGCAAGCCAAAAGAGATGAAAGGATTTCCAGTTTACAAATATTTTTCCTGACACCCACATGTATTTCTCCCCCAAAGTAAAACCCAATGCAGAAAAATTCTTAAGACCTTTAAACCCATGCTCAGATGCCCTCAAAACTCAAAGGATTTGAGTATGTATATATGAGCTAAACACACCTGATTACACTGGTGGATTACACACTGACAGAGATTTGATAGGACTTAGGAAATGTCACAGTGCAGTAACAGGTGTGTGTTCAAAGCCAAGGCAGTGTCATGGCACAACATACCCATCGTACAATACCCCAGTATGTCACCCAGGAGCTGTTCTGTGAAGGGGCAGGTGTCTGTAAGAAAGAGTTAGGAAAGGTAGAGATACTGAGAAGAGTACTCTTTTTTTTTTTTTTTGTTAACAAGATGCTCTACCTAGAACAACACAACTTTTCATTTCAGTTTAATCAGAGCTCTCTTAGGCCATGTTTTTCACAGTTGGGAATTGGTCCAGGGAGCTTCCATGTTGAAGACTCGGTTACTGCTGCCCCTCCATCATGGCTTTCAGAAGCTTTGGATCCAGCTGCACTGATGGCTTCAGCATGTCCTGGGCAGGCTCTGGATGTGCCATAGACAGTCTTCCCCTCACTGCATCCATCTTCCCAAATCCCAGGCTAAAGTATGGGATACTTCCCTAGAAATAAACAGTATCAGAAGAATGACATCACTGGTTCTTCCTCTTAACCAGACTTTTTAGACCAGCACTTTGAATAACGGGCCAAGCCATAACGAAGTAACAGCAATTTAACATGATTTGATTTGTTTTGCTGTAAGTATCAGTGTTCATCTATCCTCTCAATGAATTATGCTGTGTGGGATGAAATATTCATCTTTCCTAGAAAGATCTGGAGCAGTGAAATTCCTTTTGGTTGGAAAGGAAATTCTTGGAACTCTTTTGTACTTTTAAATTTACTAATTTGCAGAACTTGGGTAACCAGGAGAATCCCAAGATTTAACCACATGTAGGATCCAATGTAAAACTCATCTCCTTGTTCCCTCAATAAATGTGGTTAGTAAACGGCTTGGCAATGCTCTGACTGGGCAGGGAGGACAAAAACTAATTCACAGTGTAGAGCTGTGATCTACAGATAATTCAGGGTAAGACTGGGGGAGGAAAAGGCAGAAAGAGATTAAGCACCTTTCAGAGGGAAATAGTGTTCTTTACATCACAAGTAGAGGTTATCAAAGAAAGCATAGCTAAATCAGATAATAATAGGAGCTTTTTCTTTCAGATGTTAAGCACATTTTCAAGGAGAGACCCTGCACACACCGACTCTTGCAGTGAAGTGCTGCAAAAACTGCTCCTCCTGTTGTTTTGGCCTTGCCAATCTATCCACTCCGAAGGTAAAAATGAGCAGAAAAATAACGTTACCTAAAAGAGGCCTGTCAGGGTTAAGTGAGAGGATCTTCAGCGAGGTGTTGAACTGCAATGAAATGTTTGGGGCTGGAAAAAAGTCCCAACAAGGAAGAAAACCAGGAGGAGGCCTGTGGGGAAGGGGAACAGATGTCCAGTGAAGTAGTTAAACCCCAGCCCTTGGGTCATTTGAAGTGAAGTGAGAACACACTGCAGGGAACATCTGTGCAGGCCAGAATAAGATCATCTAACGGGGATTTTCCAGGAATTGTGTCTGGTACAGTGGAAAAGGCTGATAATTGCATCCTGTCGATCAGACTCATCTTTCCTCGTGGCTGGTTGTTTCCTTTCAGAACAGTGGCATGTACAGGACATACAAAAATGTATAGATGCCAAGACATAACCCCAGCATTTGCATCTTCTGCCTCCTCCTGACAAGCAGGTCTGCAATCTACTGGTTTACATATATCAACTTGCAAAGCTCCTCTCCCAGGGAAGAACTGGGTGGGCACCATCACTCGTATTTATCACACTCATTGGAGCCAGATTTTCCAGGCTTTCGCCCAGTGGTTTAATGGGTTAAATAAATCCATGGAGGCAAAGTTTCCTGAAAGGAGGAGATCACACAAATGGTGTGATCACATTACCAGGCCAGAAATACGTGGCACTCCAGAGAGGAATATATTTGCCCAGCAGCTGCATCAAACACTGACACGTACCTGGACTTAAGCACCTCCTGAATTGCTTTGCTAAACAGAGAGCTCAGCAAAGTCAGGGCCTCATGAGCAAGGAATGAATCCTATCCAAGTCAGCAGAAATGCCAGCTCCATTAAAATCAAGTCATGTGGCTACTCAACCAAATAGGTAAGTAGGCAACTACTTCCAAACACTGACCTCGTCTCTTACAAAGTCCTCGTGCTTTGCACTGAAGTTCTCTTGAGTATGACATAGAATTGTAGAATCATAGAGAACAGTTTGGGTCAGAAGGGACCTTTAAAGGCCATTGAGTCCAACCCCCTGCACTGGGTGGTGATGGAACTAGTCAGGAGACAGCACAGCAAAAAGAAGTTGGTTACCTCTGTCTTGCCACAGCCACGGATATACTCTTTGACCCATGAGTATGCTCTACAGACATGTCCATGTTCATGTTTTCATGAACAACACAGAGGTTTGCCTTGTTAACCCTGACAGCCCCTCAGCTAGCCCCCTATTACTGCTTTTGAGAGCAGCCCCCGGATGAAATGCAGGTGGGCTTAGCTGAGAGCAAGTGGGAGCTCAAGGACAGCATAGCCATTCCTCTGGGTAGCAACGTGCTGTTTAACAGGGTCAGCTGCCTCAGAGCACTGCAGGCCAGGCCTGGCCCAACATGGGTAACTGGATTAGTTGAACCAGTAGTAAAGATGATTTAAAATAATCAGGCTGCTTTGTGCCTGAAGCTGAGAAGCGTATGAAGGATAATTTCTCCTAATTCCAGCTGTCCCAGATGCAAGTATCTCTATTCCCAGACAGATCAACTCAGTCCCTCCATCACCAATTATCACTCTTTTTAGTTTCTAACTGAGTATATCCTGTGTTGTTTCCCAGCCCATTTCCAAGTAAAATGAGCCACATGAGCAGATCTCTAGCTTTTAAACTGTTCAGTGAAATAATCTGCTATTCCAACCAGAGCAGGTTAGTGGGGGACAATTCTGCAGGCACTGAGGGGACAATAACCCTTGCAGGGAGAGGAGGCAATAATTTCTTTGGCCAACTCAGTGCAGCTGAAAGAGTCTGTGTCCAGAGCCCAGGAACATCACATGATCCACTCCTGCAATGCCAAGAAATTTAACCTTCTGGTAGAGACGGTGACTTGTTAAACTATTCCAGAAACTCCCACAAGAATATATCCTTAGACAAAAAACAACACTAAATTACATGGGGATGGACTAAGTGGCTGCTGGAGAATTATTATCTTTGTGCAAGTTTAATTTGTTGGTATATATTTAATTATGAGAATGGAAAATACAATCCTCTCTCTGACATCTATACTGTAGAACTAAAATTAAGCAAGTGTACTGAGGGCACAAAATGTAGGCAAGTACTTCTATAAATCTAAGTACATAAAATAAATACAAAAATTAAACAAGCCTCTTTTCCAGGAATCACTTGCAACAGTTCCTTTTCCTATTCAGAAGAGATGTGCTTGCAGCTTAAAAAAAACAAACCTAAACTAAACTAAATTAAACTAAAAAATAATGTTTTGGGAAGGAGTGGGTGGATTATTTAAATACCAGTGAAGAAGGCGAGCTTGTTAAGATAAGAATGATGTTGACCTAAAAGGGATAAGCAGATATAATCTGACCATGAAACACATTTCAGCTTGTCACTTTTTATCATTACAGCTCTTGATCTAGCTTCCAGTTAGAGCAGTGAGGCCAACAGCTTAACTCCACCAGAGCTACAGCATGCTGCAGCTCTTCCTCAGGGTTTATTAGGTTGGTTGCCTTCAGTATCAAGCAGAGGTGCACTGCTCTCACTACCAAAAGTCTTTGAGTGAAAACTCTTTTGGGTGAAATACCAAAGTGCAGACTCCTAAACTGTGGAGTATTGGATACTTCCTTCTCAGTCAGGTAATGCTCACATGACAAGCAAAGCTCCAAAGTCTGCCCCATCCTGGGTAGCCTTGCGAGACCTGCTCAAATCATACTTGATGCTTTTGGTTTTGAGTGGGATTCTCCCACTCAGGTCTGAGAACCTGGCTAGATCAGAGAAGAACAGGAGAAGAAACAGCAGAACAGATGTGGCCAACAAGTGGACCATGAGGTCATCTAGGAGAAGCCCATGAGGAACAGACAACAGGTAAGTGATGGAGGGAAGAAAGATGAAACCATAGCTAGATTTTCAGGCAATAACCTTGGAAAAAAATTGTGGACACCATCAGATGTGCTGAAGGACATGATCTAGAGGTGGACTAGGCAGGGTGAGGCTGTGGTTGGACTTGATGGTCTTAAAGGTCTCTTCCAACCCCAGTGAGTCTATGATTCTAAGATAAGAGGCAAGAGGAGCGAGGTGTAATAATGTCACCCCCCAAAGACCCAGAAAACCATCTAAACTTTTCTTAATTGTTTGAAGCTTTACTCAATGACTACTCTAGATTGGATATTAGAAAAAAGTTTACTGTAAGAGTGGTGGAGCACCGGAATAGGTTGCCCAGAGAGGTGGTAGATGCCCTATCCCTGGAGACGTTCAAGGCCGGGTTGGATGAGGCCCTGAGCAACCTGATCTAGTTGGGGGTGTCCCTGCTTCTTGCAGGGGGTTTGGACTAGATGACCTCTGGGAATCCCTTCCAACTCTAATCATTCTATGATTCTAGGATTCTATGATTCTACTCCAAGGATAAAATTTAGAACTGGATTAAGGACTACATCAGATTTGGGGGAACTGCCAGAATAATAGCTCATGATTTTGACCACAGGAGGGCTCCCAGGTTTCATGAATGCATATGGAAACCTTTGGAGAAAGGATAGAAATAGATCATGAGGCATCAAAGACAAAAGCCATGGAGTTTCACCCTTAGCTTAGACTGGACACTTGCTAGGCCAGCTGAGCACACCACATATAATAGCTTTCTTCTTTAACAAAATAGAGGAGGAAACAGAATTATTTTTCTGCAAACTTTTTCTCTACTACCATAAAATAGTAATTCTAGAAATGTCAGGTGTTAGAGCCCTGAAGCACCAATGTTTCTTCTAGGGTTACCAATAAGGAGAAGCTTTAAAATTAAAAGGATTTTGCTAGTGAATAAAGTTTGTGGTTTCCTTTTTTTTTTTCACATGGGAAAAGACTGTCAACATCTAACCAGGCTGCAGTCCCCACAGAGTAGATACAGCCTGCCAGAAGATAACACATCCTCTGTCACCTGTTTCCTTGTCTTTTTCTGTAGACACTGTAGATGTGGCCAACAAGTGGACCATGATGTCATCTAGGGGCCCTTGGGCATGGGGAGTCAATGGCAGGCAAGGCAGATGAGCATCTGATTACACAAGGTGGGTTAGGACAACTGTCTGCATGGCTGTACAATGGAGGAAGATGTTGTGGAAGAGGAAGGGGAGGGCAAAATTGCTGTTAACACTGAACTTCACAGAACCTGGAAACACATCCTGGTAGCCAGCTAGAAACACTGGAAAAAATGAAAGGATAAATGGCAAAGTGCATTGGGAAGAGAGTGGGTGAAACTACAACCATCACCAAAGTCCTAGGGACTTTGTTAGATAAAGGGGCAAATGAGAACAGAATTTGATACATCACATCTTTGATGTTCTACCCTCAATGACATTAAAAGCCTCCACACAAAGCCACACACATAGGTGAACCCACCACTTCAAACACACTGAGGAGGATTTTCACCTGCAAAAGCTGGTTCTGAGGATTTGACTGGACTAGAGGAGAAAAAAAAAAAAAAAAGATAAATCAGGATCTCCCATGTCTTCTGCATCAGGAGTGTGCAAGGTCTGAGAGAGCTAAGAGCTGGCAGAGCTGGTGGCAGTGCACTATTTGGAGATGATGAGCAGATCATAGATGGAAGGAAACCAGGAGGCCAGCAAAAATAACAGCAGTGATCAAGAGATAAGAGAGGAAGCTTCTCACTTTGGAAGTCAGAGAAGGTTGAACGAGTTGAAGGTCCAGGAGATGCTGCCAGAAGGGAACTGTAGCTGGAGAAAGTTTATGAACAAATTGTTTTCCCTGCATCCAGCCGCTTCCAATAGATCAGTCCCTCATGTACAACAGATGAAATAGCTCCTGCTTTCTGCACACAGACACAAAGCAGAAAACTCAGGAAAATATTCCCTGAAAAGGACTCTATCTTTTTCCACTGATAGATTATGATGACAGATAATCTCACCTCTTTTCTAGTAAATTCCAGTTTTAGGACCACTCATTTACAGCTGTGCTAATCCAAAGTTTCTCACTTTGCCTGCTGATGTCTCCATGGTAAAACCTGCCGATGAAACCAGGGTCACCTCCACCCACCTTTCCCTACTGTATTTAGAAAACAGAGGGTCAGGTAAAACGAGGGTGCACATAGCAGTGGATGCTAGAGCAACGCAAAGCTTTCTCTTGTCTCAATAGGGTGCATCCCTGGCATCTGGCTCTGAAGGCAAAGAAACCTGTGGTTTAGTTTACTGCAGTTGACTGCAACAACGCTGCTTTTTATGTCAACGTACATTTTAGTAAATGTTAGCGTGTACTCTGCAGTGATGGGCTGTTTGCAGTAACCTTGGGAATACTGCTCTTATCTTATATTTACACAACAAGTGCAAAGAAAGGAGATTAGGTATTTTTCCACAGTGTTTAAAATACTTTTTTTTTTCTCCTGTCTTGAACACGGGCTGAACTTTAAACATTTCAAACATGTGTGGCTCCACTTGGAAGACGTACAGGTAACACAGTACTAGTCATTTGCTGCCAGACTTGTCGGGATCAGGCTATACTGGTATTACCGTGACTATACTGTGTATCTCAGGTCAAGTGCAATGGTTGTCTGGGACTCGGCATGGGAACTGGAAACTGGAGTCACAAAACTGACCTGGCCTAGGGTACAGACAAGATGGACAGACATGTAGCATGTCACCCCACTAGAGACAGAGGAGGACTCTGGTAAGGAACCAGACCTATCAATCACAAGAGTTTTGATGGATGGGATTGATAGAAAACTAATTCAGCATGATTTATTGTCCCTAAAGGGAGAGAGTTTTGCTTCTGTAGCCCCGTACCTGCATTTTATTTCAGCCACATGATTCTGAGGCTTCTGCTTTACAAAACTTGCCCTGTGCCTTGCACCAATGGTTAGCATTACCAGAGTGTTTTAAAATATCATGTATCAATGCCATGCAGGAGTGCTGTGACCAGTGTCACTGGGATCACCGTACGCAGGTCCTTAAATGTATTATTCAGCCTCTCTGTGACACAGTTTCATCCATGGCTGTGAGCACAGTTGCTTCCCAGGAAGGCTGAGAAATTTCATGTGTCTTCTGTGTCAAAACAGCAGAACAAACCCCACTGCCGTAGGTGCAAAACATGTTTGCAGAGCACCGCGCTGGAGCAGAGGTGGCAGGTCTGCAGCTCCCCCCACACTGCCCTGCCCCCCGGTTGCTCTGTCTCTCTCCAGGGCAGAACAAGGGCATTTGCCTTCTTGGAGGGAAGGGGGATTGAAGTTTTTTAAAAATAAAGTTGAGGGTGTAGATTTTTCTTTCCTGCACTCTGTCACCATGTGCTGCTCCTGCAACCAACACCACCTTCAGCAGGGAACTCCTGCAACTTGCCTGAGAAGGTTTCTGTTTCCTGGCTGTGTGCAGAAAGTAGGGAGCTAGTTCATCTGTTGTACATGAAGGACTGATCTATGGGAAGAAGCTGGATGCAGAGGGAATGGGAACTTCATAAACCTGCCAAATAAATCTTCTCCAGCCCTGCTTCCTTTCTAGCGGCATCTCCTCCTGGACCTTCAACATGTTCAGCCTCCTCTCTTCCGAAGTGAAAAACTTCCTCTCTTATATCTTTATCACTGCTTTTGTTTACTGACCTCACCAACAACAATTGCATGTTGTCATTTGCCAAAGCCTTCACACAATCAGTTGACTGGCTGTTTGCGTGGAGCACCTAGAAGCTGGGGACTATGGAAGGATTTCTTAGGGCAGCCTCCAGAGACACAGCAAGGTTGGCCAAATTAAACTCAAGTATTTAAATTCACTCACACAGTGCCCCTGTGAATACTGGAAAACCTTCACAAGAAGACACAGACTAGAGAATTATTTTATTTTTTATTTTCTCCTTCATCAGGAACTTAAAGAGCTTTATAACACTGTACAAAGGGATCTACCATTACCACAGCGCGGCCAGTGTCCATTTGAGTGCTGCTGAATACTGCCTGTGACACCATGAAGGAACTAATGGCTGGAAGTTAAGAACAGGGAAGTAGCAGCATGCAGAAAGTATCAATCTAATGGCGCTGTTAGCTGGCCAGCACAGAATATAACCAGGGGTAATTAAGTATTTGTGAGTACTGACAGTATAGGATGTTGACTTGCTATAATTTTGCCATCATAACCATGCTGTTGGCCAGGTTACTTGACCTGCTTTCAGTGGTTATCTATTAGATTTTGTTCTGGTATGTGACTGTGAAAAAGGGGTTAAAAAAAGTAACAGTTTCCTTCAACAGGGATATTCCCCTTGCATAACTACCTCTGAGGGATTTTTCCCAGAGCAAAAGGACCTATTTGGGTGTTCAGGGCACGTACAAGCTTTTGTTTCCTTGACAATTCCTCAACTGAACTGCCTCTAACTCATTAAACACGCCTCAAATTTACATCACCAATTACAAACAGTAATTACCCAAACCCTCAAAAGTGGTGTTTGCTTGACAGAAAAAGCCAGGGCTTGTTCTCCTCAATGGACCTTTTGCAGAAGCCAGAGAGAAATATCACGAAAAGGAAACATGTAACACAAGCAAATGGTATTTCATGTTTTCAAAACGGTCTAACAGGAATGGAAGGCAGAGGGGTTCCCTCCTACATACTGCCCTAAGCTAACATTCACCCTGACTAATACTAAAGGGAAATTACAAGTTTCCTTAAAAATGTCTGGTGTTCCTGCAGAGCTCTGCCTTGTTTAGAGGGATTTTTAAGGCTTTAGCATTGCACTGGACCTTTTGGGTTGATAAGGCATCTTTTAACAAGAAAAATCCCCATATAATTCACAGAAGTCACCACAAACTTTCCCCAGAACAGCTACTTCTGCCAGGAAGGTAAAATAAAACAGCAACATCATACAAGAGCATGAGGCCAAGGGCTGAAGAGAACGAAGTAGAACAGAAGTAAATTACAAGTGTTTGTTATCACATTAAGCAAATGAATAAAAAATTCACATTTCCCTACACACTAATTGCCAATCATTAGCAAAACTGAGATAGTTAAACCATATCTCACAAAATTCATCTCTACCTGTATTTCAAAAGCAAACTTCTCTGAACACGAGAAGAGTATCTTTCAGAACTTAAATGTTCCTTTGGACTATATGTCATCTTATTTTGTGAGAAAATAATTACATTATTTTCTAGATTTAATTACATTATTTTCTAGAGTTACTTAAAAAACAGACAAAGCAACAGATGAATGTCAGAACAAAACAGTAGTTGTGGTCCTTTGTTTATGAACCACCATGCTATATTGCTGCTAAAATTGGTAGTCGGAGAATTAAGTCTTAAATAAAAACTATTTTAAATCCAGAGAAAATACCCTTTGTAGTACATGTAAGAACACAAAATTTATCATGGCAGGAAGCCCTGTCACAAGTTTACAGAAAAATATTTCTCTGCTACCAGACAACCACAAGAGACAATTTTGAAGTTGCGAGAATAAGATGTTTCACCGAGGTTTGTGCAGTTATTACAATTTCCATCCTAACTGTTGAGTTTTTCTAAAGCATTCAAGCATTGTGATCTTCTAATTTAAACAGAATATGGCACCTAGAATAATAAAATTTTGTGTACTGGTCACAAGAACTTCATCATCAGTGTTACCATGATTAATTCCAGTTTACAACTTTGGCAAGTTGCCAAATTGTGCCAGATTAATTTTACTTGGGAGACCTGGCTACTCATCTTTGTAGATGGCTGAGAAGGTTTCCAGCCCTTCCTGCTTCCCCCCAGCATTTGCAATGCTCAGATGGGAAAAGATACAAACCACTTTGGTAGAGGGGGAAACCTGTAAGCCTAGAGGATGGCTTTGCAATAGCACTGCTGGTGTGCTCAGCCTCAAGAGACAGTCTAAACGATAATTTCTTTTGCAGCACCTAACTACCCTAATACTCGTGCTCCACACATGCCTTCTATAAAAGCTGTTCAAGGCAAATCAGGCCGGTATCTAGGAAGTGGGATGCAAGGATGTCTCTCCCATCATCCCTGGACTGTGCTACCAGTGTCACTCGTAGGAGCTTGTCGGGACTATGAGACTGTGACTGCACAGAAGTAGCTGACAGAGACTTGACCCACTTGACCAGGTAGGTGATGCCGTAAGTCACATACGCTGCCTTGGTTTCACAGTACTAGGAGTGAAATAGTATGGTCAGGTCAAGGGGTTGGCATTAAAACTCAATCTCAGCCTTAGATTAGGGGAAAACTGCAAATTCTGGTCCTTAGAAGATGACGAAAATCAGATTTACACACAGAGGTGTAAATTTACCCCACCAGGGAAAAAGCCCACTGATGGACATTTAACAATGTCACCTCCACAATATCTGCCTTAGCTTCCCTCTAAGTCAAAGCAAAAGACAGTGGAACAAGTATCCCCAAGATACCACAGCCCCGGGGTAGTGGTGAAGGGATGCGATGGCAGACATCACCTCACATCCTCTCCATGTCTCTGAAGCATGGCCAAGTGGCCTCAAGCATGGGGTCCAACCAAACAACCTTCTCCCCCATCTCTGCTCCTGTGGCAAAACCTAACCAGTAACAACCACTGTGAGCATTGTTTGCCATCTCACTGCCAAGTACCAGGGCAGGGCACCTAGACTCCTGGCAGTCCTCTGACCAGAAAACCTAAGCTCATGAGAAGTGCTCTGCCCAGTCAATGAGAGATCTGGCAGCACTCAGCTGCGTGCAAGTCCCTCCGAATGTCCCTGTGAAAGGAAATCAAAACACATTAAAAAAACTGAACGCGTGGTTTATTATATTTAAGATGCTATTGTCTATAGGGTTTAAATATGTCTGTCACATAGTTAGCAGTAAATGAATGTCATTTTACATGTTCAGTATTTTGATACACAGTACAGGACTACAAGTGTGGTAAAGGAGCATGGGAAATTAATATTTCCTTGATGCACGTATCAAATCCTGCAGCACGGCTTAAAAGCTCAGAGTAAGGACTCAAGCTGCAGTATTACAAGCGCTACTAAATAAACCAAAAAACATACCTAGATTAAACATTAGAGAAACAAAACAAATGACAGACGGGTTTAAAATTTAAGATTTGATACAGGATTAAAATACTAATATTTTTAATGTCCTGGTTTCAAATTAATAAATATAAAAACAATATAAAAATATACACCAGTTGATAAAAGGATGCACCGAGTAAGGTTAGAAAGCTAAATTTCACTTTCAAATGTATGCAGGTATGTCTTTAGGGAGAGGATTTCTGTGTAGCTGCGACTGGTCTTTCGGAAGAAGTCCAAACTTGTGAGCTGTTCGATGTCACGCACACGCGCAGTGTGCATCTTAAGAAGGTCTTCAACCCACTTGGATTCATCCTCCAAGCTCTGAAACGGAAAAAAAAAACCCAAGTTTTGTAACATGCAATGTCAAAAATCAGCTCTGAAAGCAAACACAACTTTTCTGAACATCGAGTTCACATGAAGAATGTCTGTGCACTGTTAAAGAGTAGCTAAGCTAAACAAGTTCCAAGAAAACAGATTTGAAACTTAACATGCAAGATGCCTCCTACAGTTTTATTTCGGGACCCATTTTAGGATGGGGTTGAAATAGTGACCATAGTCCTCTAGGAAAAACTGCTCCATGTTGCAGGTGTTTCAGAAGAACAGACATATACTTTTAGAAGATACATTGAACAATCCATAATTTCCTATCTCACAGGAAGAGGTCCATGTCCATCAGTTGAGTGTTACCAAACTCTAGGCTGTTTAGCTCTGAATCCTACCCATACACATTATTCTCATCTGACCAGCACCTCATCTAACACAGTATTATTTTAACCTTTCCACTCCACTGTTAGGAGACCATTAGAATTCATTACACAGTTGGGACTATGGTTTGTGTTTGTACCTGTAAACTCCTGTTATTAGAACATTCATATTGTCACTGATAAAAAAAAGCCTTTCACTAAGCAATTGCCAGCAGGACAAACATATTAAAACTCAGGCAGGTGATGCTGCCAGAGTGATCGGGGTCAGGTTGCGTGGGTGTAATCCCTCTAATGGGACTGCTCCTGCTACGTGTCTTGTGCCAGCTCCAGCTCTTGTTGGAGCCATCCACTAATGTAACACACTCATACATCTGAAAATCAGCCCTGCAAAACACTGCAGTTACTGGCAGTTTGAGTGCGTTAACCAGCCCAACAACATGTGCCGTGAGCATTGCAGCCAGCCCCGGGGCCTGCATGACAGGGAACGGAAGTGGGAAAAGGAGAGAGCAAACAGGACTTCTCCCCTCTTGGCTTCTCTGGCTGGTGAAAGCAAGTTAGGCATGGAGGGTTGTACTTCCAGGCATTTGGACTCATGTGTGTGACTTGCAATTCTTGCTGATAAATAATCTATGTCTGGGTTTACTTAAAGCCAAGACCCATTTTCTGGCTGTCTCAGAAAGATCCTCTTGTGGATCAAGACTAAGCTTCTATGATGCCACAGCCTACCCAACACAGTAGATATGTCACAGACCAGGCAGTGGGTCACCCCACAGAGGCTGGGAGGGTGAGTGAGATCGTTTACACAGAGAGGACACGAAGTACCAACTAGGTCACAGCTGGCTGCTCTAAAGGAAAGGTCCATGACCTAGTCAGCACTTGTCTATTTTGAAGCTTTTCAGCTCCAAACCAACTTTCCTCTCCATGTTTCTAGGATTCTGAGCCCCCAAACAAGATCTGGAACAAGCAAAAGAAAGGTGCAAATTAAGGGGGAACAGAAGGGCCCTGCTCAGTGCCCTTTGCCCACAGAGCCATGCTCTGGGAATGCCACCTGGCAATTCGTGGCTGAGGGAAGTCTGTTGCACAGCTTTCAGCCTGGCAATCAGGTTGCGAGTTGCAAGTGGGCCTCAACAAGGGTTTTCACTGCAAACACAATCACCATGACACTTTTCTTGTCCTCAATGCTTCCTTCCGAGGAGGGAACTTGCATGTTACAGAGCTCAGAGGGAAGCACCATTGCTGCAAACTCACTTTTCTGAATACAAGAAAGATTCCTAAGAGTTTCCAAAAGGAAATCAACATTTTAAATTTTTCATTCCACATCTGGTCCCTGAAACCTCAGGTCCAGCAGCAAGGCTTAAGATCCAGTGATCAGCTAGTATGGTACTAAGTTACTGCTGAACAACAGATTACGGGAGCACGTAGACAGGAGGGGAAGTGGATTTTTACAAGGGTAGACAGTGGGGTAGGACAAGGGATATGGATTTAAGCTAGAGGGGGGAAGGTTTAGGTTGGATATCACAGGAAGTTCACAGAAAGAGTGGATATGTGCTGGAACAGGCTGCCCAGAGAGGTGGTGGATGCCCCAACCCTGGAGGTGTTCAAGGCCAGGTTGGATGGGACTGTGGGCAACCTTGTCTAGATGCAGGCCTGGAGGTTGGTGGCCCTGCCTGTGTCAGGGGGGTTGAAACTCAATGTTCCTTGAGGTCCCTTCCAACTCAAACCAGTCTGTGATTCTGTGAAGTAGATACATTTAAAATGATAGTTCTCTCCATCTCTGCTGGTTAGTCTTACCTCAATAGAACAGTGAGTCTTAGAAGGAAAAATAACAGTTGATAACATGCAGGTAAACAGAAACAGGCAATCAATTAGGACACTAACTTAAAATCACTGGAAGAGATACCAGATAGTCTGGACAAAAGAATCTTTCTGGATATCAAACTGTTGGCTAGAAAGCTGAACATGACCAGAGTGTAGACAGGCAGCTGAGGAATTACTCATTAAATGAGAAATTTAAAAGTAATTTAAAGGTTTTGCTGAGAGAGAAAATAGTGGCCTGGAGGAAGTTTCTAGTAGGGTTCCTCCAGCTTTGGTCTTGGAAAAGATTTTGTGTAATGTTTTCATCCATGCTTTTTGTGCCAAGGTCATTAGTGTGCTAGTAAAAACAAAACAAACAAAAAACAAAACACACAACTGGAGCTCCTGTCATTGCAGAGGAAGACCAGAACAGCATAGTGGGAGGTGGGGGAATGTGGAAATTGAAAACCTGGCACAGGTTGCCCAGAGAGGTGGCAGATGCTCCATGCCTGGAAACATTCAAGGCCAGGTTGGATGGGGCTCTGAGCAACCTGATCCAATTGAAGATGTCCCTGTCCATGACAGGGAGGTTGGATTAGATGATATTTACCCTTCCAACTCCAACTGATACATGATTCTGAGTCCCTAGTATAGCGTGAATTGGGTTACCCACACTGATGGCAATTTTTTTCTGCTAAGCCGGGAGGTTCTCAGGTAAAACAGCAGGTAGAAGAGAAGCACCTGAGTGTATTGGTTGTGCATAATTGTGAGCCACCATTATAACAGAGCTATGGAAAAAGCACATCCTAGATGGTATTAGAGGTGTTGTGCCCAGTGGAAAGAAAATAATTTCCATTTTAGGATCTCAGCTGGAGTACTTTATCTCATTCATGTTCCGGGGGAAAAAAAATATTAAAAAAAAAATCTCCAACTGGAACAGATACGTAGGAAGACTAGTGAAATGTTTATCTTCTCTTACAAACAGAGCACAAAAGATCCTGGGTCTTCCATGAATAGAGAGAAGTATATGCCTTGAGAATCGTCATAAATCATCACTAGGGTAAATCCCAAAGAAGCCCACTGAAGGGCTATTTAAACCATAGAAAAATGTTGACACAAGAATAAATGGGTATAACCTCACCATGAATAAACACAGTTTGGAAATGGAACAAATTTAAATGAGAAGAGTAGTGGTATTCTCCAATGGCTGTTTGAAGAGAGAGAAAGTGTGCGCAACAAGAGCAGAGAGGGGGGGAAAGCTAATATTTCTTCAAATCTTAAAAGGAAGCTGTGGAGAAATTAAGAAAAAATTCTTATATTATCCCATGCATTTCATCCATGAAATATGTGAGGTTTCACACAATTGCTTCTCTGAACACATCAGATGGAACACCATGTGCAAAAGTAAGACTGACACTGTATTTGAATGGCTGACATTTGCCTGGCTGTATTTTCATTCAGAAGCTACATTTAAATACTTTTGGAGTGGCTTTTGCAACGTGAAAAGGGTCTTCTAATGACCTTGCAGTAGCACTGAAGATCCTCCCAGATCTGCAGATATATAAGCCATAAGTAGCATGACCTACAGAGAAAAGAAGCCTGAGTCGGGATATAAGAAATCAAAGAATAAGAGGGACCAATATTCTAAATAGTTCACAAAAAAAAGGTTTTGGTGGTTTGGAGGTTTTGGAGACCCATGATGTGCATTATAGGGAGGAAAAAAACCCCCTTAATCATGAAATGGGCAAAGATACAAGGACAGAGGCACTAATAACTGCCAGATTAGTAACCTCCAGATCATCAACTGGACCTCGATTCAGAGGAAAGTGTCCGAGTGAAAAACCATGATGAGATATATGTAGGACTTTCTGAGTCTCCTCGTGGAAGACAACTTGCCCAAAGCAGTTAAGTGTCTAAACAGGGGGAAGCCAGACCTGCTCAAGAGAGGGATGCTGCTCCAAAAGCATGGTTTGAAAAGAGGGACCTGAAAGCAGGTGATGTTTGATGAATCAGAAAGAGACAGTGTTCCAGGTGAATTGTGTACAGAGTTGGAATGACTATTTCTGCCTGTCTCTGGAACAGGAGTCTCGACTTTTTGTGCCAATACAAAATTCATAACATTAATGCGTTCATTCAGGAAACGGTCTCCTGGCAGCCTATAGTCAAGCGTCTGTGTGCAGGAATCTGCACAGCTGTGTAACGGGAGAACAAGTTCAGGCGGAAGGACAAGTCTAAATACAGCTGCTGCCTGGGACGACTGCTGTCCTTGCAGAGCGCCAGAGCCCATGGGCACCCAACCGCTCTCCTGCTGCACAACTGGCCGTTGAGTGTGCATGTTACTTTCTGCAGTGCTAACCGACTGATGCGTTTGTACTTCAAGTTTCTTACACTATATTGGATTTTGTATCCTAAAGGAAGGTAGGAAATGAACCAGAAGAGTGCCTGGTCACCTCTGATAAAAAGAATCCAAACTTTTCCCTTGAATTGAGACATGTTCTGGAAACAGCAAGAGCAGGCACTCTACCCTCGGCAGGTTTTAGCCCAGTTTTAATACTGTGTGGGATGTAATCATGTCATCTGATGTGCTCAGACTGCCACAGCAGACTGTATCGTACCTGCATATGGAAACAGACCTCAATAAAAACATCAGTCTGGCTGCCAGCACCATACATCTATGCACACAGCCTCCTCCCAATCTGCTTTGAGGTTACAGTGACAGTGTCTGCCAAAATGCAGAAGCCCACAAGTTGTTTACTGACACCCTAACTGTGCGTCAACTCTTCAAGACAATTTTAGATGCAGTAACAGTTCTTGTTTTCACCGATATCACAGAGAAGTGCTTTTGTGCAATGAGCTGAACATGACACTTGCCTGCCTACCTACCTGTGCTTTCATTCATGACATCAGTGAGCACTAGTATCTAACTGCAATAGGATTTCTCATGTCCTACAGACATATTTACCATGGGGCTACAGCAGAGCAGCAGAACTTACATTGCAGCTCTCGTCATTGTCGGGCCGGTGGGGAAGGATGTATGAGAGAACAGAAAGTGGTCCATCACACTTGTCAGCTGGCTGAGTGAAATCTAAGCAGCTGGTTATGATGGCGTAGTAATGAGTAGGAACAGGGATGGCACTGCCTTCCACAAACCTGGGGAAATAAAGCAAACATTTAAACACAAAGGGTAAGCCTGTTTGGAAGAAGGTTACACAAACAGCATGGTCTTCCCTCCCCTATATGTGAGGGAACAAGTACACTGCTGAGATGCGTTTCATTCCTAGACACTACCTGAAAATGAGCAACACAACACACCAGTGCTGAAAGGCTTCTTCATTTCAGGGACACAGAAAGCATTACTGAATTAATGAAAGGTTCAAGTATCTAACTCAATAGCACTGCTGCAGTTTGTTTTGGTATACAGTTATCAACTCTTAAGTTCTGAAGAATGTTAGAGAAAATAGTTTATTTGGAACATAATTCAGCCTTATTTCAAGGATGAATGAACACTTAATTTCTAAGTCAAGGTGAACAGGTACCTGCTGAACTGACATGTCCTTTTTACCACTGCCCTCCCTACAGGAGCATTCAGTCTTGATGAACCATAATTTTAGAAAGAACTAGAAAACTATATCTCCTCTCCAAAATCAAACAATGTTCATATAATTTCTGTGGGGACAGGACAAGGCTCAATGGCCTCAAGTTTTGGACCACAGGAAGTTCTGCACCGATATGCAAAAGAACTTCATGGTGAGGGTGACAGAGCACTGGAACAGGCTGTCCAGGGGCATTGTGGAGTCTCCTCTGGAGGTATTCCAGACCCATCTGGATGCCTATGTGTGCGACCTGCTCTAGGGAACCTGCTTTGGCAGTGGGGTTGGACTAGATGATCTCTGGAGGTCCCTTACAACCCCTACAATTCTGTGTGATAATGAATTGTTTAAGATAAAGCTATCTTT
Organism: Heliornis fulica; assembly: GCA_013399135.1. Classification (NCBI taxonomy): domain Eukaryota; kingdom Metazoa; phylum Chordata; class Aves; order Gruiformes; family Heliornithidae; genus Heliornis; species Heliornis fulica. The sequence goes on along the minus strand of VXBZ01001084.1, from coordinate 252,181 downwards.
AAGACAAGCAACAGCAAACTAGTTTAAAGACAAACTCTTACTGTTTTATTTTGTCAGGTGTGTCATGTAAACCATCATAGTCATAGTCAAAGATTGGTCCACTTATAACATTGACTCCATTTCGTTCAGTGGCATATCTCTTCACCAGAACTCTTTGGAAATAGTTCCATACCTCTGTGGGGAAATAAACAAATAAATAAATGAATAAATAAATAAATGCATAAACAAAGAAATAAATATGCATAAGTCAAAATACGTCAAGATTTTAAACAGCTTTTTTCCCCTTGAAAATAAAAAAATCCAGTGGACATCATTCACATGATGGTAGGGGAAATCAGCATTACAGATTTACTGCAGCTTCATTCAGTTTGGTCAGTAAAGCCTGTTCAGAGTCATTTGTTCTCTCTCAATTTTTTTCCCCAACCAGTGATAAAGGAAATGCACGGTACCACTCCCTGGCTGGCATTGCCATAGACATTGCACAGAGAGCTCACTGTTCCTTCACCAAGCAGTAGAAATAGCTATTCACATGCTTTTGATGTCCCTTTAAACACTTCCTTTGTCTCCCTTATCTGGTTACAGGGAATAGTGCTGTGGGTTTTTTTTTTAATTCTAGAAAGGAAACAGCTCCCAGATTAAAAACAAACCCCAAATATTCGTGAAGAAAGGGAAGTACAAAGGTCATATTCTTCCAGTCAAATTCTCCTTGGATACAAAATGTCTAATTAGGTGCCATCAAGGAAGACCAAATTATGGCATCTCATTACAGCAACTTTTGGGAAGAGCATGACACTTTCTCTTACCATACCCTCCTCAACTAATTAAACACACTCGCAGAGACTGGAAACACACTGGAATCTCCAGCTATATCATCTTCTTTCTTCCTTTTTTATTTTAACACTAACAGAAGCGTGTGCAAACAGCACATCTCAGACTTGTACAAGTTTAACTTTTGTCTTGTCACCTCTGCCCTTAAGTCCGTTGTTCCCCAGTGCTGACACAGAGCCAACCTCAGCAGGTTCCCCAGTACACCTTGTCCCAAGACTGCTCAGCACACACCAAAACAAAACCCCACAGAAAAACCTCTTTTTCCCCCTCCCCTAATTTACAATTGAATCAGTTCCCTGCTTGGGTTCCCAGTCCAGCCACAGATGGCAACACTATTGCAAGGGAGGAGCAGCCCAGGAGCCTCATCTTGCAGCTCCAAAAAGTGGGAGCTGCTTAAGCCAGACTCACTACAAAAAAGGTGGATACAGAGTTATTCCCTGGAGTTAGGTGGGATTTGACAGTGAATTAAACAGAGAGCAGAGGAGAGGACATCTGCAGTCACCATCAAATCCAGTGTAGCATAAAGCTGCCACCTCATATTTCCCTAGGTGTGGGAAAAGCTCCAGTAATCATCTCTCTACGCAGCAACCTGCACACATATTGTGGTTCGTAACTCTCCAAGAAGAATATTAGCTCCAGCATTTGTTCTCAGGGAATACTTTGCCTATTTCTGATGAAGAGGAAGACCGCTAGACAGGATGAGCTGGTGGCGGTGGGATGTTCTCCTCTGATTAGCATCTCCGCTAATTTGCTTAGACTAACATTAGTGTAAAGAGCATTTTTATGAAGTGATTTGAGAGTGGGAAAACCCCAATAATTTTGCACTCTGTAATCAGTTAAGTGCCTTTGCTCAGATTTCCAGCGAACACCACTACTTGTTCCTACACAGAGGTTTTTCAGTTAAAAAAACTCCTTTATGGTTAAAAAGAAAAAGCCTCCCACAGGCTTTGATGTTTGTCCAAACCTCTCTGGACGAAAATCTGAATTGGAAATCTCACAAGAACAGGCTCTTGAGATTCTTCCAAGGCTTCTCAATTCCTGCCAAGCCAAAAATGCCACCAGAATAGTCTGATGGTTTTCCTACCTCTTGGCAAAACTAGAGAGAAAAGGGGTGTGCAGACAAAAGAAATGTTAATATTATAACCCTGAGTTTCAGGGTTTAAAAGTTTCAGACAGGTCTAAGTCATTCCTCATTTTCCATAAATTGATTTCCTCTTCCCTTTTCTTTATAGGTAATAAATATGTTTGGTCTCCTTCTAAAGGTCTGAACAGAATAGTCACTTGTCCCTGACCTACAGGAACATGCTAAGTGCACACTTCCAGACCTGCTTTGAGAAGTAAAACCATATTGTCCAAGTACATTCTATACTAGCTTGGGCTACAGACAAGAAGATCTGAGCAGTCCTGAACAGAGTTATTGTGACATAAAGCAAAATACATTTCCAAAAAAAACCCCAAAACAACTACATCACAATGGTGCCCTTATCATAGCCCAGCACCAAGGAAAAGAAACGTTTCTTAAAGCTTGACCCTTTCTTGAGGCATTTTGCCTGCCATACCCAGAACTATACTGATGCCCACCCATATTATCTGCTGGCCTCAGATAACTGAACTTTATTTTCTAAACTGCTCCAATAATTTTGTTCCATAGCCACATACACATATCACTAAAAACCACAAAAATGATGGGAGAGGTGAAGCCATAGAAAGGGCACTTACTTTTGAAGGCAGGATACATCGGAATTATATTTGTTATTAGAAAAGCATCATATTTTGCTTCTGCAGAGGAACTTAATTCTGAAAGTAAATAATAAAATATTAATAAGGCAAAATATGACACATTTATGGTATATAAAATATTTTTAATGGTTTCATAGAACAACCAATGGGAATACAGTCATCGAAACAGCAATCTGAATGCTATATTCAGAAGAGCACGTTATAGGCATAACATTTTTAACATGACAGATGAACATGGAAAGTTAGGATTTTATCTTTGCTTCAACTGTCAACCATTGCAAAAACCATCTGCAATCCCAGAAGATCATCACTCCAAGAATGATCCAACATAAATGCCACAGGAGAATTACAGACCATTAGGAGTTGGAAGGGACCTCAAAAGATCATCCAGTCCAACCCCCCTGCCTGAGCAGGATCACCTAGATTAAGTCACACAGGAATGTGTCCAGATTGGTCTTAATGTCTCCAAAGAAGGAGACTCCACAATTTTTCTGGGCAGCCTGTTCCAGTGATCTGTCACCCTCACATTGAAAAAGTTTTTCCTTATATTTACATGGAACTTCCTCACCCTTTACATATTTATAGACATTAATGAGGTCACCCCTCAGTCTCCTCCAAGCTAAAGAGACACAGCTCTCTCAGCCTTTTTTCATAAGGAAGGTATTCCAATGCATCATCTTGGTGGCCCTGCACTAGACTCTCTCAAGGAGTTGTATGTCCTTCTGGAACTGAGGGACCCAGGGCTGGACACAATATTCCAGGTATGGTCTCACCAAGGTAGAGTAGAGGGGGAGAAGGTCCTCTCTTGACCTACTAACCACTCCCCTTCTAATACACCCCAGGATGCCATTGGCCTTCCTGGCTATGAGGGCACATTTCTGGCTCACAGGCACAATGCTGGCTCACAGGCACACTGCTGTCCACTAGGACCCCCAGGTCCCTCTCAGCTGCACTGCTCTCCAACAGGCCAGTCCCCAACCTATACTGGTACCTGAGGTTGTTCCTCCCCAGATGCAAAACCCTACACTTGCCTGTTTAAATCTCATTCAATCTCTCCCTGCCCAGCTCTCCAGCCTGTCTAAATCCTGCTGAATGGCAGCACAACCTTCTGGTGTGTCAGCGACGCCTCCCAGCTTTGTGTCATCAGCAAACTTGCTGACTGTGCACTCTATTCCCTCATCCAAGTCATGAATGAATATATTGAACAGTACTGGTCCCAGTATCAACCCCTGAGGGACTCCACTAGATACAAGCCTCTATGTAGTAACCCAACTAAATTGGGTTACTTCACTTCTAGTGCATGAAGCTGGGCAGCAGTTTGGAGCATCACTTGAGGAGTTGAGGGACCACAGCCCTAATGGCAACTTGTGTCATTTGGCCCTTGGCTCACAACAGCAATAAAGTATCCATCCCATTTACTCCCATACGTGACTGGTGCAGAAGCAGTTCCTCTGAGAAGACATCACAGAGGAAGAAATCACCCTGGAGTGGGGCAATTCGAACCATTAAACTTTAGCCAATGCTTGCCCTAACAAAACAAAATGGAAGTTTGAAAACCCTCTCGGTATTAAAAGCTATCTGAACTTACGGGGTGGGAAAAGGAAGCCGTAGGAGAGCTGCTTGTCACCTCTGTAGGCTGCACAGCTCTGGCTGTTTCCTGGAGAAATGCGGAGGTCAGGTCTCACACAGCTGGCCAAGTGCTCTGGGACACCTGATACCTCTGCCTGAATTGAGGAACATACACAGAAATGTGTATTACACATTACATTAAGTAGGTAATTCCAGCATTTGTAGCCAAAATAAAACAATTTCATACTGTTGGTAGATTAGATGGAAAGACTTGTGTGGAGTAAAATAAACCACTCAGCTCTACAACCAAGTCCTGGTCCTGTACCTGCCGCAGAGGCCCTTCCTAAGGCAGCACAAGTGATCATGGGAAATAATTCAAATTAAGTCACTGATCATACTATCATTAAAAAAACCAAAACCAAACTACAACCCTCATCAAGCAATGCAGGAACAGAAACAGCCCTTCTGCCTTTAAAATTCTTTTTCTCTGAAGGAAACAAGCTATTTTTGGCATTGTTTTCAATGGATTTCAATGTAAATTCTGGTGGGAAACTTGTGGAAGGGGAGTTATAAGACTTCAAGGTTAAAGGTACCAAACTGATTTCCCCAGGATTTTTTAAGCACTTTTCAAGAACAAAGCCAGCACTGACCTGTTTGGAAATAGTATAGGATGTCCAGAGAGGCATCAGGAAGGTTTCGCTGTATCCACTTTCAAAGTCATGGTGATGCAAAATACTGTATTTTGTTCGGTACAGTACCGCAGGGCGCCCATATAGGAGATGCTTCTCTGCAGATCAGAAGAAGTTACATTTACATTTATTATTGAAAGCATTAAAGTTTGAAAAAAAAGAAAAAAGAAAAATAGAAAAAAATAAAAAAAAAATTTTTTTAATTTTTAAAAAGTGGGGATTGGCTTTCTGACACATGCTGATTTCACCATGATCCTTAATGGGATACTGTCCCTGAACAACTGCCAAGTAAACCTTGTCACAGAGAGAGCAGCAGTTCTTCAGTATTTTTGGTTGGGATCCCTGTTCCAACTGACACCCCACTTTAAGATTAAAAGTCCCTCCTGCACTTGAAAGTATGTTGGGGTCACAGCATGAGTAGATGGGTCTTAGCATGGATAGAGAGTTTCTCCAAACACAGGAGATTCTACAAGGATCTTTGTGTCCACACTTCAGTCATGCACAAGGTGATAAGTGCTTTTTTCATAGTTTTAAATCTGCCCTCGTCCTATCACTCCTAAAACTTTATATCAGACTTTCTCTACTTCATGTTTTCTGTAAAGTCCCTCCCAAAAGGGAGGCAAAAGTGCTCACTAATTAAAAGAATAATTTTTTTTCCATTTTGGCTGATACAGATGATATTTGAAAACTGCCGTGCTGTTTTCTGTCAGTAATATCAAAGAAAACAAATAAAACAATCAAAACCAACCCTTTTCCTAAATTTGGCTACAATAAGACACCACCAACTCTGTAAAACCTGCTTTTCTTATGTCTTGGTGATAAGTTATGGTTAAATATCACTAGAAATGTCTGACAAGCTTGCTTACAAAAAGACAAAACACATCACTGAAAGAGAGAGAAGAAAAATAAATTTCCTGGCTAGCTTTTCATCGTGCTGCACAGTTCATTGATTTTGATAACTATTTGGCAAACAGGCTTGGCTCAATTTTGGAAATCAAAACATTGAAATGAGGAAAGCAGCCTAACACTGTTCACAGATAGGCTTTTAATCTGAAAGAAAAGGGGAAGTTTCATTAGTGTTTGAGTCCAAATAGAGGATATTTTCATAGGACACAAGAAAGAAAAGTAGGAAAAGCCTTGTCTAAGAACATTTATGATAAACATGCTTTAGTCAAGAAAAGCTGAAGTCATCTTTTTTTCTTCTGCATGTGAATAACATCAGCTAAATTTGTGTGGTAGACTATGCAGAAAGGAATTACTAACTACATGCAGGAAGATTAATGAAAAGGTGCTACAGCCTGCCATAAAATATGACAAAATAACTCACATGTAGAAAAACTGATTGTTGCTTAAATAAGAGGCACTTCATTCCACCTAACAGATAACTTAGGAGCAAATTAAATTTGTTTAAATACTTATAAAATACATCAAAAATACTTTTTTGTACTACTGAAGTGTAGAAGCATCAAAACCTCAAACCAAAAAGATGTTGAAACATCTAAGAGTACAATGGTGAGCATGTTTTTTTCCTGATACCAGCAATTGCCACGGCAGGGAGTAGCCCTTCACAAACTGAAAACAATCAGTTAGACAAGATGCAAGCTTCAGAAAAGCAATGTAACTCCCAAGGAAATATGAAGAAACTAAAGTATAGGCTGCATTGGAAGTTCACAACAGGAAAACTGAAGAAGTAGCTTCACAAGGGAATCAAAAATACGTCCTTAGTCAACTGAGCATTGTGATTTAAGTATCTGAGAAATCCATCTCAGCTCAAAACTTCAGAATTTGCTAATTTAGAAAATTGTTATGGTGAGGGGAACATTGTGAACTGTGCTGAAATGGATCACAGCTGTGAGAAGGAAAGCTCTGCATTTACATGCCTTTCAGTCAGTAATGCAGCTCAGAAAAGCAGTTCCCATCACCTCCCTCTGGTCTTATCGCTGCACTTGAACCTGGACCACAGCCCTGATACGACTGAGAGCGCATACTGAGAGCGCAACCACACACAAGTCAGCACCAGCACACAGCAGGGAGGGTGAAGGGGATGCCTTCTCCTGGGAGTAATATTCACTTGAACGCTGATGAGGGACGGGATTGCGCTAAGCCTCCCTGAACCAGCAGAGGATTTCTGCATTTGTTTCAGCAGATAACCTGCACCCTAAAACCCATTAAAGCATTAAAGACCCAGCCAGGGACTGTCGAAACAGCTGTAGCATCCTTTCTAAAACTGACCTGGTGAAATCTAAGCCTGAAAACCACTGGTAAAACACAGTGTGCAATGTGGTCTATGGTTTTTAACTCACTTGTCACTTGTGGTCAAGTGGAGCGCTGCCTCATGCTCCTTCTCCTTTCCTTATCTCTCTGCTTTCACAGCAGATTAAACCTCCTACCAATAATGGAAATGAAGAGCTAAACCTCCTATCAATTTGAGCAATACTTTAGATATTGTTACAGCAAAAAATAGTGTGCATTTTCTCACACGAGCAGCACTTCATCTCGCCTACATATCTCATGTATATCTATGTGCTATTTTGACAGTTACTTGAAATGATGATTTACTACTTATTAATTGAAGGCAGAAGTTTTTCTGGTATCAATGGTGTAAACTAACTTGCAAAAAAAAAAAAAAGAGGTTTTATTCAGTAAGGCACCAGGCTCTTACCTTCTGTTCCCTTGACATGAAAGCGTTTGTTGAGCTCATCCAACTTGTTCTTCTCAAGAATAGAAAAAAAAGGAACAAGATTAGGATCACTGGAGCATTCTGGTATCTCATTTTACTAGGCATCTAGCAAAGCAAAACCAGTGCTTTTTTCCTGTTTTACAGAAAGCCATAATTGTTCCAAAACATCACAGAGACACTTCACAGGAAGTGACATTCTTACAGATCAAACCCTCTCAAAATAAATAAAATAGCTAAAACTTTACTAGCTGACTACTGCTAATATGGGGAAGCATCAGCAGATCCTAAACACCCACCTTATCATCACATGTACATCCTAAATCAAAATCTGATGCAGAAGACAGAACTGAAGGATAGAGCGGTTTAGCTACTTCATCTGGTACAGCTGGCTTGTACACATTGGCTCTCAGCAGGTGATTTAAACTTCCGTGGGTGCCATTATTCGGAGCAGGCTTTAATCCAAGCAGATCTATGAAAATGCCAAAGATAAATGAATGATGGTGAGATTGCGGATGTGCATGCAGCAGCAACTTGACTGAGCTAAGATGATAGAATCATAGAATGTACTGGGTTGGAAGGGTCCTTTAAAGGTCATCTAGTCACAAAATCACAGAATAAGGAGACCTTTAAGATCATCAAGTCCAACTGTACCTGTCCTCTCCTAAACCATATCCTTGAGCACCTCATCTACCTGTCTTTTAAAATACATCCGGGGATGGTGACTCAAGCACCTCCCTGGGCAGCCTGTTCCACATCCTGACAGATCTTTCAGTGAAGAATTTTTCCCAACATCTAATCTGAACCTGCCCTGGCACAGCTTAAGGCCATTTGCCCTTGTCCTATCACCAGTCACTTGGCTGAAAAGACTATCACCCACCTCTCTGTAACCTCCTTTCAGAAAATTATAGGCAGTGATAAGGTCTCCCTCAGCCTCCTCTTCTCCAGACTAAACAACCACAGTTCCCTCAGATGGTCTTCATAACATTTGCCCTCCAGACCCTTTACCAGCCTTGTTGCCCTTCTCTGAACATGCTCCAGGACCTCAATGTCCTTCTTGTAGCGAGGAGCCCAGAACTGGACACAATACTCGAGGTGCAGCCTCACCAGGGCTGAGTACAGGAGCACAATCACCTCCCCAGACCTGCTGGCCACACTGTTTCTGGCACAAGCCAGGATGCCATTGGCCTTCTTGGCCACCCAGGCACACTGCTGACTCATATTCAGTCTGCAGTCAACCAATAGCCCCAGGTCCTTCTCTGTCTGGCAACTGTCCAGCCACTCTTCCCCAAGCCTGTAGCGCTGCACGGGGTTGTTATATCCGAAGAGCAGAACTCTGCCCTTGGCCTTATTGAACATCATCCCACTGGCCTGAACCCATCAGTCCAGCCTGTTCAGGTCCCTTTAGAAGAGCCTCCCTACCCTCAAGCAGATCAACACTTCCTCACAGCTTAGTGCCATCTAGGAAATTACTGAGGGAACATCTGATCCCTTCATCCAGGTCGTTGATAAAGATGTTGAACAGAATTGGACCCAGGACTGAGCCCTGAGGAACACCACTTGTGACCAGGCTCCAGCTGGATTTGGCTCCATTTACCAGCACTCTTTTGGGCCTGGCCATCCGGCCAGTTTTTAAGCCAATGAAGAGTATCTGTATACATCTGCAGGTTCTGCTTCATGGATACTCTTGATGTTTAGGAAACAATCTTACCAGGAGATGCCACAGAAAACTAAGTGATGCCCTTGATCTTCTCCATGAGACATACAGAAAAAGCAAAAGCAGCCTCTGAAAGGAAACCTCCTTTTAGGCACCACACGGCACAGTGGTGTGTATTTCACCTCTGCCAAGCTGCACTCAACAAAGCTAAGGTAACCTCCTTTGTTGGGCAGCTGCTACAGTAGAGCAAAGTGAGGCCCCAAGAATTTCCTTCAGCTCTCCTGGCCAGAAGACAAGTGCTTGGCAAGGAGATACTGGGGAAGGAACATAGGAATAGAGTCAGGGCATAAGCTCACAGGTACTCAAGAGAAGCCCTGTTAGCTAAAGCATTGTGTTTCTCTTGCAATTTCTCAAGCAGGTATCTTACCACACATGACGTTGTAAAGTTCAATATTTTCAAAAGGAGGTACTTTGGTCTTGTACTTGAATGTAGGGCCATAACCTATAAAGACAGTCTTAAAAAAAAAAAAAGGTAGAAAAAAAAGAGAAGAACACACAAGAACTGCATTAAAATATATGTTTTTCCATTGAATATTCATATTTTTGAGATCTCTAATTTCTTCTGCCTTCAGTGACCCTCCCACAAAGGCTTCCTCATTCCTCATACCTGCATGCTGTTTATCTTGTTGTCATAGCCGTGGTCTCCATGGAAGAAACATTTTCCTGTTGGTTTCTTGTAAACATCCACTGCTTTCCTAAATTGAAAAGTTGGAAAGTTTCCTCAAATGTGTAGGTATGGTGGCTGACCTGACCACATACGTTGGGGGTAGGAAGGGTAAGGTTACAAGGCAGTGCATAGATCATCTCCCTTCAAGAGCTTGAAGAACAACCCTGGGGTTTCTCCCTCTGCTTCCACTATCAGTACAAACCTAAGAGCCAGCTCTTACTCATCAATAACAACCTCAGCATATATTTACCTATTTTCTCAGATTTTTAATATCACATCATCTCCCACAGATTTGTATTGTTTTAGAGCACAGTTTTCCAATCCTCAAAAGGCCAGCAGAGGCTTTTCAGAAAACACATTTGTGACATTACAATGCTGTAAATGTCATATAATGCTATGAAGTGCTTTCCCCTGTTTGTCTTCCACCCAGTGAAGAAGCATAGGGAACAGAAACAACATAAGAGAAAGACTGTAACAAAGAAAATAGCTGAGAAAGTAAGTGCTATATGACAGGAACACTATCGCCTTGTTACTGAGATGTTGTTTTGGGTTTCTTTAGAAAATGTAGGGGAAAAAAAAGTATTGTATCATAAGAATTATTATTACTAGTTTGTTCCAGAGTCCTTTTTACAGTTTTATGATGGCCACGTACAGGCAATACATGCAGTGAACCAGATTATACTATAAATTAATTTCTTCTGCAATGAAATACTCAGCTGAAGTTTTATTTTTGACCTTCTAAATCACTAGAGTAATAGCAATCAGGTCTGTTACTACCTTTATTCTGGCTGTGAATATACAGTGAATTACTGTTACATTAATTAATGCATTAGTGGCGAATGAGAATTCAGAAAGTCTAATTATTAAATGAGCCAAAGAAATTTGGATGTAATTAATAAAAAAATTACTAACTGTAAGTCAACTTGGGCATTCCCATCAGTTCCAGTAAAATTCTTAAAACTAAAAGTTTTATAGGCCTAAAACTGAGTGGGATTCTTTGAAATGTACATGAACCCAACCACAGAAACTGCACAAGGCACCTGGCCAGCCAGCTGGTAGAGTTCTGCAAGGAAGCAACTGGGGTTTCTCATTCACTGCTTTAGCAGAGCGATTCTTGCATAATTCATGGAAAGGTAAGTACAGATGTCAAAACTTACAACACAACATGTATTTGCCTGGCAGCTATATGGCCAAAAGAACCCTACTGTAACTTAAAGCTCATAACACACTATCATGAGCCAAAAGCTGTGTCATCTTCCAAGAACCACTACGTCAGCTTTATGCATGAAGATTTAGCCATAATCATACTGTAATACACAACAGGAGTCAAAAGATCACAGCTAAAAAAAAAAGATATATATTAAATCAGAAAAGGATGCCCAATTCATAAACAAAAGCTACTCTTCTCTTGTTCCCACTATACAATATGTGCCAACTTACTTTTCCTTGCTCAGATTTTATCTAAGAATATTTGAAATTGCTAATATTTTATAACTGAAAATTCAGAGGCATACAGGATAGAACCACTCAAGTCAGAGTTTTCTTGGAGCTAAAGCATCCTAATTTTCTGTGGATTTGTTCTGCAATGCAATACACTGAGACATTTTAATTGGCCACTTTGTCATACCCTTCCACACGTTTCAGGCATTCAATTGCTCTGCCAACAACTCTATTTCCCTTCCATTTATACGCTGCATCCACTCAGCCTCTTGTTCCCCAACATCCCCATGTCACACATCTCTCATATTCCCTGCTTCCTGGTTGGAACAAGTTTGTACTTCATTTTAATGAAGTACAAAAAAAAAAAAAGCTTAGTAACTCCTATACTTGAGCTAATCAGTCAAAAACCACACTGCTGCTTGAGGAAACCAATCTGGGTTTCTACCCTCTATCCAGCTACAGATTTTCCCAAACTTGAAAACAATTTTGTGTTCTGAGTCACATCCCCCTGCACTGGACACAATTGAACCACACCAGGAGTAAAATACTCTCTTGTTCATGGGTTAGAGGAGTGGGACACTGTCAGACAGGGTAGTCTCAGGNAAAAAAAAAAAGAGCTACCTGAAAATCAGGGTGGAAGCAAAAGCAAGAGGTTACCTTGCTACATGCCATTTGCGATCCACCAGCAAATGGACATCCTCGATTCTCCGGTTGTAAGCGTAGTGCAAGCGTTTGGGCAGGTGTTGTTTCAAGTAAGGCTTGAAGTGCTGATCTGGTTTTCTACACTGAAAAATAAATGGTTACAAACAACACTGCTGTCAGTTAGCTTAGACGTGCCTAAAACCTTGAGCTACATAAGCCAAGCTGTTAAGGTCATTATTGATGGTGTCCTGTAAACAAAGTCTACATCTAGAGTATGTGGTCCAGCCCTTTCTGTGCAGTATTTGCGTAAGACTAGGGCCCCGGGAGTCATTCAAAGATGTATTTGGAGAGCTTCATTCTCATTACAGTCTTTTTGAAAGCATCATGCAAAACATCACTCTTACTTAGCTCACAGATGAAGAATTTTATTGTAACTGAAACAAAGCTTAAATTTCAGAGGAAAGCTGAATGCTTAAAATAAATCTTGTCTGCAGATATACTTAAAGCCATCTAGTTACAAAATTTGATATTTTTTTAATCAGATTTTATTTTAAATACTGTTTTTATTCCATTAAAAGCAAGGTTACAGTTGAAGGCTATCAAATAAACCTTTTTTCAGCATCTTCAAAGTACTAGTAAAATATTTACCCTAAAAGATTACTTTCCATTTCTGAAGAAATGAATAGAGAGACTCAATTCCGGGAGTCAAGACGGTCAAGGCGATTCTGGCTCTGCACTGCTCAGAAAGTTTATAAAAGCTACTACAGTAGCAAACAGTGGAATTTATGACACACATTAATCTGCGCTCGTGAAGGGCACCATTTAACACTCTTTCTTCATATTAATGATTGATTTTCTTGCCTAAGGAGCGAGAAGGCTGAATAATGCTCAAAATTAAGATGTGAAGTGAGAAGCACAGAGATACCTCTCAGTCCTAAATACTTACTGTAAGGTTGGCAACAATCACTTTAGGGTCATCTGTTAGGCAAAAGAAAAAGATACCAAATTATAAAAAATAAATAACTTGCTGAAGAAAACATGCGCTAATAATATAGTTTTAAAGAAAGGTTCTTCCTAAAAGTTGTCTGATTGTTACTAAAAGTACTCCACATATATCACATAAGGGTTCCTAAATATGGACTAAAGTTTAACTATACCCTTTAGTTAGTATATTTTAATTGCATAGGCAATGTTGATCACTGTTTTTATGATTACTGCTTCAATTAATATTAATTCTACTTTTATAAAACATGGAATTTGAAGTCCTTTAATTGTTTTCCATTAAAATAACAAATTATCACTGACCACAAAGAGTTTCCTTGAAAAATGAGCACTAATGAATTTGAAAACACAAAATACAGGCTTGTGCAAAGGGGCCTGTGGCCTTGAGTTATCAATAGGAAAATGGAGGAGGAATAAAAAAAAGCTTGTAATCTGACATTTAATGGGGAAAACTAAGGAATATATTTTATTGTTCTCTGTTCAAACTGCAGATTTATGAGCAATCACAAATATTCAAATTAGGAAGCTGTGAACAGACGCCAAAAGAGGAAAACGGTAGTGCAGGGATACCAGTAGCGTAACTCAGAGGTCAGTCGGATTAGCTGGTAGATAGTGCCATTCACCATCCAATGGGAAGTGATTTTTCTCAGCAATTTGGGAATTCAAGAACTGAAAGGTCTTTAAGAACACTTCTCAGAACTGAAGATTTTCAGCAGGATGTGAAATGCAAGAATTCACTCTTTATGCTAGTTTAGTAAGCTTTATCAGTGTATGCACCATGTTCAACAGATCTTTACATGCTCATCCCATATTCCTAGAGCATAAATACCCTGGTAAATTAGCTTACATTAAAATAAGTGTATACATAAATCAGTATCTAAGCCAGTTTTAACACATTCTTATGATTTCTGCTACTATTCTGAAAGTCTTCAGAGGTCAATATTTTTGTGAAATCTGTCATCAATCAAAGTATATCTGAAGTGTTCTAAGGGGCTGATTGGCTGTCCCACTACCAGATCTTCCCCTTCGCCAAAAGCTGTCATCTTTGTAGCATATGTTGCAAAGCCCATAAGTGCTTAAGGTTAGTCTACAAATTTCACAGTTTCCATATGGAGGCTTAAACTGCTGGCAGAGCCAGACTTGCCCTGGTCTGCTGAACCAGACCAATCACAATTCTGGCACAAGCCTGGTTCTAGTACTGCCCTAGAGGTGGCAGTTCATTACAGAGCAGTTGGGGACAGGGAAGGAGGGATGCAGCTGCGTCTGTAGTGGCTTGTCACAGAGCTAGATTCACCAGAGGACATCTGCCTGAGCACTGAGTGTTCTCATCAAAGATCATCTGGTCTCAAACACCAAGTCAGTGTGAACTTCTAACAGCATGGTACCAAACAGCAGAAAGATTTACTGTCAACACTGGCCCTGAATATGTGCTCTAAGTCACACTTAAATATCCTTATTTCCTTCAAAATCCCCAGCCTGTTGCTGTTTAGCATGCTGCTTCTCATCTGTGCCAAAAGTATGAAGCAGCTACTGAATTCAAAATTAAGCACACTTTTTTGTATTAGCTCAGAAAAAGTACCAGACACTTTATTTATACCCAAACTGTGCACTGCTGAGATCCTCCAAGTCCTGGGTTTGGCAGAAGTGAATGAATAAACTCAAAATGGCACGTAAACTGATGGGTGAACCTGCCTATGAGTTGCCACTTCTTGATATAAAAGAGTGTAGTATAACACAGATCATTTCAGCTGTCCGCTTGACACAGCTCTACCACCATGGGAGCTGAGAACTACAGACTGGGAAAGGATAAATCAGGTAGTCTTCTACAGCTGACTTCAGTCTGAATGTCCCACTGATACACTGCAAACCCCATGAACAACCCAAAGAAGGGATGGAGTCTAGTTCTCAGGAAATAAAGGGCACAATTAACTAAACTTACATTTTAGGTTATTGCTAGACCTAGGACGAATTCGCCCTAAAGATCCAGGCAGCAAAATTATGTCTTCCACATTAGTCAGATAGTTGCTTAAAAATTCGGTTCTTTCACAAGTTGTGTCTTCCATCCCTGCAAAAGGAAAATGCAAAATTAATCCAACATGAAAATAAACATGTTTTCCAAAACAGAATAGAAAGGGACCCCAAACAGCCTATGTTTTCTTTTGTTTTGAATGACTAATCTTATTCTTGTTCTTTCCAGTCATCTAACTCCAACATAAGACTCTGGAAGGAGCCAAACTAGGGGTGATTTAAGCACTTGCCTACAGAAGAGAAATACCAGTCTGTTGTAGAAACAGTCACCACATATACCATGTGTGCACTGACACATCTCCAAACCAAGCTCATGGAAAAATCAAAGTCTGTTTCTAGTTTAGTGTACTACTTTGGGAATTTTATTTTTTTTTTTTCAAACAAAGGATTTTAAGAGAAGTTGCACACAAAAGGTATTGTCTGTTGGTGGTCTGTTCTAAGGCAGCCTCAGATAAACAATTCTCTCCTACAGCCGTTTGTGGTGGGATGGAATGTATCACCAGGCACAGGCAGTTCTCAACACAAAACTGCCTCCCCTGGAAATCCTTCCTGCCCCTTACCCTCCTCTCCCCACAACCAGACAGGAGGCATATGCCATTTTTATTGCTAGTATAGCAGTTCTTGTGAGACTTTCATAAACAAAGATCTAAATAGAACAGGGCCTTTAGTAGCATTGCTAAAAAGTTGTGCAAAACCAGGTTTATCTCAAATGTGGTCAAAATCTACTTTTATAAAACTTTATTTTTTGTTAGTATTTACTATTTCTTATATTGAAAAGTTTCTTCTGATGTCCAAAATAATGAGACCTACCAAATACTACCTCTTCTTTTTGATGATTCTCCATCTGACCCTGAAATATCTTTTTACCATTTTCCTCCTTCTTCTATTATTTTGATGACATTTTCCTTTTAAGCTGGACACAGCCCCCTTTAGATATTCCAGTCTTTGTCCTAGTATGCTAACAACCCACTGATTGCCATGGAAATGTCTTGCTACTAAGAATTTCCTTCCCTAAAAACTGTCAGACAGACACTCTCGACACATTATAGCTTTCCAATACATTCAAGAAGAGCAAGAGCTGCACTTGGATTTGAGATCAAAAGCACCAAGCTTTGGAAAACTCCAAGTGGACATACAAATACCCAGATCACTGTTACAAAGTGTCCTTCATTGACAATTAACCGGCAAGCTGAGTGGCCAGTCTGTGATGATAAGCTGGTTTGGGGGGTTTAAACTACCAGAAAAAAATCAGCACAAAAATATCTTAAATAGAATTTTCAGTTAAGCCACCTATTATACACACAGATGCATTGCTCAAGCATTTATACACTGATAAAGAATATTATTTTACCGTGATCACCAACAAATATGACATTGACACATCGATGCAGTTTCAGCTGTTTCAGTCCATCCATTAGTTGTCCTACTGTCTTGTCAATCTCTCTCAGGGGATTCACCATCATCTAAATAAGCACCCAGAAAGGGAAAAATTTAAAAAAAAAAGTTAATTCTGTTATTGAAATATTCCCCCTTCTACAAATGGAGGTCCTTTGGCATAACTCTGATAGGATAACCATCCAGGTCAAGAGGCAAAGCCTTGGCTGAGCTGTTACACCTACAGTTATTGTACCATTTCCTTTCCTATATCCACACTGTGATCTCATTTTGAGAAAGACCTGCTGAGATGTTGACACAAAACAGCGCAAGATCTTTATAGCTGTTCCTAGGCCTCCCATTGACACACATTAGGTAAAAAAAAAAAAAAAATAGATATTAGAAAAACGCATGTGACTTTGGGGCTCTGTTACTTATAGATATATAGCAGTACTTTAAAAAAAGCTATTTAATGTGAATGGTTTAGTCAAAAGACAAACATGAAATGAAGCTTTGGACTTGCAATTCATATGCCAAGTCACTTAATGAAATTCACTTCAAAGGACATCTGATACTAGGATGACAACATGCAAGTCACTTGAGTAGCACATGCGGCTCAGAGGGAGCATTCTTCAGCTTCAAAGCCAAGAGTTTTCAGCATCTCAAATGACAGTTTTGGCAAAAATTGCCAGAAGGTCCCAGAAGACATGGATAGAGTACCGTGATTTCTTCATTAAAGATTCCTTTTCATTAAGAAACAAAACAGAAAACATGAAGCCACATTCACTTTTTTGTTTTCAGCTATAAGAGAAATGAAACATTTTTTTACCAGATGGCAGAGTAAGTAATTTAAAGTAAGATTTTAGACAGAGGACTCAGATTTTGTTTTGGTTCTGTGAAGAAAACATTTGTCACTATATGCCAACTTCCTCCTCGGCTGTCTGTTTGATTTGGCTGGTCCAAGTACCTGCAACAAAACATCATCCTAGTGACAAAGAGAATGCTAACAAATTTTGGATGAGAAAAAACCCTGCATTTTGGCAGAATTTTCTGAGAATCAAAAATAAACACCACATTAATGTGACCCAGAAAGAGACGGTTCAGAGATTCTCCCTCTGCCCAAGTCAGTATGGGATGGATGGTAAAGGAGTCTGATAGGTTGCGAGACAGGAAATGTCCTTTCCCGTGTGGCACTATAAATACACAGAGAAGTAGCTCATGAGAGATGGACTCACAGTGGGGAACAGAACAGTTTCTGTAACATATGGAAGTGGTTCAGGCAAAGGGTGAAATTTAAAAGATACTTAAATTCAGTAAAGCCTAAGTAATCCATTTAGTTAATATTCTGTAACATTTTGAGTTTAGGAAAAAACAAAAAACAAAACTGTGTTTCAGCATTCTTCGAGTCTGAAATACATAGTATTTCTTCAACGAAACGGAATTCCATTTTCATTAAACTCCATTTGTGGAGCATCAATCATTAAAGAAATAAAACTTTTACTCAGAATACAAAGCTTACTCAAGAAAGCGGGAAATCCATCTGGATTTCCCATTAATGTTTGTCAGCAGGCTTAAGGCACCTTTAAAAAAATAGTAATTTTTTAAAAGAAAAAAAATACTTCCACAGATTAATGACTTCAAGTTAGGTCAATTTTGTTTAACTACTTTCTTCAATTTAATCTGTAGACCTGTAGAGACATAAGAAACTCTGAAACTGTAAGAAAGTTAACATAAGTGAAAAAAAAAACCACTCTGTTTTTAAAAGAAACAAAAAACTCAGAAAACTGAAAAAAAAAACCCAAACCAAACCAAATGTTTGTGTGTGGACATACTGCTCTTGCAATTCATGTTCTTTCCCAGATGCGACTTCCAAAGAGCTACTGGTAAACACATAAAACTCTTGCATATACCTTTCTTCAATTAATAAGTTGATGTCAAGACTTTGGGAGGATGTGCGGAAATATTTTAAGATGCACAGAACTCTAAGGTTGTTTTACAATAGAGTTGACACTAGTGTCGAAGTATTGGGGATGGGAACTGAGAGATTCTCAACTGGATTACACATGGATTCTCTCCAAAGTTTTCCCTTAGAAGGAGCTTGATTAGAAGGAATACAGAATTTCACTGTGGTTTTTTTTGTTTTTCTGTTTTTAAATCTGTAGGGTCCAGCCTGTACTATGTTCCATTGCTCTCAAACAGCACCAGAAGATTACCTTTGAGATATGAGAGGAACTGTTCTATAACATCAGATATTTTTTTCTGAAATAACAGTGATATATTTTCACGGTTGACTTAACAGGAAGATTTCTTTATAGATAAGTTGGATGTCCTTTTCTTCCAAATTGGGGTTGGGGGGGAGAAAGTAGTGTCATATATACTCATACCAGTAGGATGTTATAAGCTCTCTTCATGCCAGAAGGGTGTAACTTGCAATGGCAAATTGATGAGTAATAGCAATATCATCCATAGCAGTTATTAGTTCTCCTCTCAGGTAAATCTGCATTAAAACTTCTCTGGAAAATTCCTCTTACACATGATAATTTTTTGCATTTCCTGGTCTGCCATGTCTTTATGTTTAAAGAAATAGTCTTAAAATAACTGTTTTAAATTGAATCCTGCTACAAGTCAAGAAACATCCCCCCAAAAAAGCTGCCAAGAATAATGTTTATAATCCCTTGTAGGATACAAAGGGTTGTCAAGGCTTTTGCTTAAAGCCTAAAGGAGATCTATTTAGGTTGTTTCTTTGAAGAGGTTTTGAATTATTTAGTTAAATTTCTGAAACAAAATAGTAGCAAAGTGGTCTAAACCTCCTCCTAGCATGTTCGTTGGTGCCTGGCAGAGAAAGTTTGCTAAGCAAATCCTCTTTTCCTCCACTTGCACCTTTTCCTGGTAAAGCAATTTCTATTGGACCTTTTTCCTCGCAAACAGACTGCACCACTTCTAGTGCAAATGAGCATTCTGAAATCACAAGTCAGGAATCAATCCTCTGCCCTCCAAAGTCACAACTGGCTTTACATTTTATTTTTTTTTACAACTTTTAAAAGTTTTTTTTTCCCTTTTAGATTTTATGAGTCACATTTTCAGGACTTTCACGCAACCACGATGACTAGGCACAGAATCTCAAATAATACCAGGCTTTCAAGAGCTAGAGAGTTAAAGAGGCTACAACATACTGCAGAATTTGTAATAGCTCAGAATGGCTAGCAACACTGGTAATGTCTTCCCAGGGATTTATCTGACATTGCCTCCAGCTGATGGCTGGATTTAAAAATATAAAGAGATTATAAAGATGACTTTCTCTAATGTAAACAGAGACTGAAACAAGAAAAACAAGAAAAACATTGCTCCCAGAAGACTTGGTCTGGTTTGGCTGCTTTCCTTTGGGTCCTTCAGTAAATTTATAGAAGTTTTCTCTGCAAAATCCCAACCTGAAGCATGGAGTGAACTCCCAAGTTGAAGTAAAAAATAAAACTAAACTTGTGCCTAAAAAGTGGTGCTTCCATCATAAAATTTTGGAACATATGTAAACTTACTTTCTTCCGACGAGCTTCCGCAGCATATTGATCCACTTTATGTACTTTTCTTCTTCTTTTCTTTGGAGCTGCAACTGGTCTTTCCTGTCTCCTCTTAGGAGGAAGCTTTCTCTTAGGTCTCTTGTGCGGAGTAAGAGAGGAGCCATAACTACTCTCCTGTACTGGCAGGGAGAGATGTCTAGACTCAGAAAAAAAGCCTGTCTTCACTCACATCAGGTAGTAAAGCTACCTGTGCCAGCTAATTCTGAAACATAAAGACTGTGGCCTTTTAAAAATGTAGGCATTTGGACAATTTAGGATCTGTCTCTCTTTAAGTAGGATTCCACCAAATTGTACTGAAAGCAGAACAGCAGTTACAGGAGCAAACAGCATGAAAGCAAATTAAAATGGTGTTTCAGAAGATAGGTGGGGGCTCCTGGTTTTGAAAATATATATTTATGGGGGGGTTATTGATCAAATATTGATCCAGGAATATTATCAAAATTTAAGTAAACTTCATTTCAATTTAAATAAAAATCTTCGTATACGATTTAATGAGTGCTTGGGATAAAGTGCTGATGGAAACCAAAGATTTCATTTGGTTGATGGTTCAGGTATGAGTAATAGGACCTGTCAAGTCCAAATGGCTTTCAGTAAGGCTTCCCACACCCACTTTTTGGCTGAATCAGTGACACTAGGTACCCTTATCAATATCACTAGCAGATGCCACCATTGTGTGCCATGCCATGCACCCCATTGAAATCGCCAGAACCCCATTAGCCGCTATTTAGGGACTGCAGATCTGCAAGACAAAGCTATGAAGGTGAGACTCAGTTAGCATGGAGCTTATATCCTTCAAAGCAGTCAGGCAGGGCATATTAGTGGCAGTGCATCAGAAAGCTGCACTGCTACCTGACTTATTACCCGCTTCACAGGCAATTTCAGAATTTAATTTCCTAGCACTTCCACGGTGGCATCTTATTGGGTTGTAAATGCACAAATACTTAGGATAGCTTTAGAGAAGGGTACAAAAAATTTAAGACATAACTGGAAAATACTATCCCATTAATCGGCTTGCTCGTAATTTTAAACCATACCAGTCTTGCTGACTTTAATACAAGCTGCAGGCTCTTGGCACTGCTCAGGATCGCATGTGAGGTGCTGATAGATGACTCCTACTGGGAGATAGTAACTACGGTATGCTGTGTGTAACGGAGCACGCTGAGTGGGCTTGAGAAGAGTCCGAGATTTATGATGATATTTAACTTCTATGTACTTAGGCAGCTTCTCACAGTTGTTCAGCTACAGAGCTATGTAAACAAGGAAGGGAAGGAAGGGGATGTTACCATCTGCCATGCTGTTTCATTGCTTCCAAGGCAAGCAGCTGGAAAGGAGATTCTAGTCCAGTCTCATTCGTCTCTCTCCAGAAAGGCATTTTAATAAATGCCTTTCTGGAGAGAGTTTTCTCTCTGCACCAGAGTTTTCTATTTTAAAAATGCTTCAAGCTTTGTGCAGTCCTGATGAGAGGAGCGGCAGGGAAAGGAAGGATTCTTGTTTTACTGTCTCTGAATCAGCTCAGACAGAGCTCCACAATGCCAGAAACACACGAGTGCTGGAGACCCAGGTCTGAACACTGAAAATAGCCGTCTCAAGACAGCATGTTAGAGGAGCAGCAAGAACGGCTTAGCAGTGCCAGATTTCGATGGTTTAGAACCCATATGGGTTTATTTTTTTTTTAAGATAGCTTGGAGGAAAAAAAAAAAAAAGCCAAGTTCTTATTAACCAGCCAAATCTTAGTCTTGCTTGAGAAGAGTCAGAACAGAGTTATGGAGGAGGGAAATTAATCCCTCCCCGCTTACAGAAGGGAACTGTAACATCACAAGGGTAACTAGCCAGCCAAAGCTCTGCTTCTTGAACCGGACGGACCAACCTACCAGAGTTCAACTGCAGAAGCACAGAAGGGAAAGAAAAAAAATATGCAGAAGTAAATCAAGAGCGAGCACATATTTGATAACTCCCACAACTCCTTCTGGAAATGTAATGGATCCCACCAAAATACCCCCTAAGTAGTAAAAAAACAATCCTAAAGAAACAAAAAACATCCCAAACCCTTGACAACCAGCTCATTTACACTGAAATTCATAATGTTAGAGGACATGCAAAGTTACGCTAGTGGACACTGGCCATAAACTGTATGTGATTTATATCAACAATACTGGCAATTTAAGTGCTGCTAAGGCCCTTCATTCATAGCTTTTAAGACACACTGAGCATAGACTGCTGTGCACATCCTGTGAAGCTCTGAGTACCGTATGCTACAAGTCTACAAGGTGAACACTGTCAGTCATGGATACAATTAGACCTTCAGGGTAATATTTTTTAAATATATTTAGAACATTATTTGGCATAAGAAGAATTAGTGAACACCCACTTTAATTGTAGAATTTGGAAATTTTCAACGTGTATTTCTCAGGCTACTAAATGCAGCATGAAAAATTCGGTATAAAGTTGTCACTCTTCAAAATAAGAAATAAGAAGCCCATCTTGAATATTACACAGAATTGTTAAGAGCTTGTTTTTAAACATTGTTGACTGATCTGTCTTTGCATGAAGAAAAAGTAAGTGGTCAGAACTACTCCAGCTGTCTAACTGCTGCCAGCTGTATACAGGAAAGGAATGATTTCAAGGGGAGGTCATGCTCTTGCTATCAAGGAAGCAGCTAGGACAGAGCCCTTAGAGGACTTTCTTCCCAGCTTATTTACATAAATTTTATAGCTCCTATAAATTATATTGAAAACAATGTTGAGAGAAACAATGCAAAATACTTCCTACATTTTTATCCCAAAATCAGGCCCCTAGCACCTCTCAGCATCCATATACTTACACAGCTGTATTCATTTACTTAAGTTTCCATTCACAAAGTTATGTCCACTGTTTGAACTGCAAACCCATACATGCTCATCTAACTCATCTGTTCTCAATTTGCTAAAAATCAGTGTCATGCTCCTCTTGTGTTTAATATTTGTATGTATTTGTAAAGCTTTCATAAGCTATTAATTCACACTTATTAAGATCCTAAGCTTTGCCTTGCAATTAGAGGTCAACTTTCAGATAACCATCCAGAAGAACCCCTAAACAATCAAAGCCTTCGGGGGCTTTTTGCTTTTATAATTTTTTCCCTATAAGAATACAATTGTGCTTCATATTTTATACACTTATAATTAAACTGGAACTGGATTACCACACTCTGGATGCTAAACTGATTTGTTAAAGATTAAGATTTAAAGAGCAATTCCATGCCATCATCTTCATAGTCTCCTTTAAGTCCATGGAAAGAGCCTAACAACTCTGTTCAGAAGGAAGTGATTGTCTACAGATAAATAAAATTAGAGTTGTCAGTTGTAAGTCACACATAATATTTGTAACACTTCAATAAGAGGAGTTATAAAGCAACACTAAGTAATATATCCTTGAATCCGAGGTTGTTCATTACCGATACTTTGCTTGACGGAGTCAGGCATCTCTCCTGTTCTGAGCCAAAGGACAACACTGAGACTTATCACTGCTTGTCAATTTACCAAAAGCACTGGCACATTTTAACCATTATCCAGAAACAAAAGGACTACTTCTTCCTATTCAGTATGATGTTTGAGTGCTGGTTTGGAATAACTTGCACCTGCTGCCCTGGAACCATGGTTCAAACTGTTACAACAGGGATGCTACCTACAGGAAGGTCATAACCTCTGCAAACTTAGTTAAACAGCACAAATAACTCAAGCATGTGAAAAAAAAGATTAATGCTGCTTCATTTTTCTCTCTCCTCCACCAGAGAACAGCTATCATCTGTATACCAAACAAGAAACCACTGCTGGGTACCTGGCTGCTCAAGGAGATTTGTATTACCTTTCAAAGGGGAGGTATTCTGATATGCTCCTCAATTTTGAAGATTTACATTTGTTTAATCTTTAAAAAAGTATGTATAAAACATCCTAAAGACTTGTAATGATGACCTGCAGACATACATATACACTGAAACTGGGGGACCTTTGCCAAATGTCAGAGTTCATTGGATATACCAGATCCCATTCACCCAAAGGAATAGGCTTGTTTGGGTGCAGAATTTACTTTCTCTCCCCACAAATCCCAGCCAAATGCAGTCTTTAAATTCCCATCACCTGAACAGTGTTGACATGGCAGCAATAGTCATCACTCCCAGACAAAGCTCAAAGGGGTTAACTACTGTGGTCTTTTGCACATGATTATTCATTAAAATACTCTATGGCAATTCAAAACTTTTTCCCAAGCTCAGCAGTTGGGGCCAGAGGGAAAACTACCGACAAAGCTTTCTGAACCCCTGTAGGGACTATATAAAACTGGAAATAGTAGCTTTGTACAATTCATGACAGACTGTAATTACTACTTTGGCTACTGCAGGCTGTCAGCTTTAGACAAAGCTTTGTCTTCTCTTCATTTCCCATCAATATTTTCTGCTTTATATCTTCATTATTTTTAAGACTGATCAATTGTTTGAAGAAAGTTAAATCCACCCAAAGACACTCTTGTGTTTGCCAAATAAATCTTTCTATTTGTGTTATCATATCATGCAGAGAAATAGCCCCTGGAAAGGCACAGGCAGTTCCTTCTCTCGCAAGTGAATCTCACACGATAAATACTGTAACAATAACTTTGCTTTCTCTGGCAGCATGGAAGTATTCTGCAGAAATGGGCAGGAAAAAAAAAGTTGCTAAAAATGTTACTCCTGATCAGTGGCAGTTATTCCAAAAACAAATTTAAGCCATGTGTTTTTTCTGTAGAAGAAAATCTATACTAACCTCTGAGTTGAAAGGACCATATCTGTGGCCAGCAGCATCTGGTTGTTCAGAGTAGAAAGCATAAACATAAGGCCTGAAAAATAAAGAAAGGTCTTGTTCAGGATAACTTTCCTCTGACAACAACAACAAAAAACCTCAGACCTGTTAGGTCAGGTCAAATCAAGTCAACCTTCCAATGAGAGTTAGCTTTATGGATAAAGAGCTGTTTATCAGTCATGTTTCCATGGTATGATTAAGCAATTAGTTGTTCTACAGTTTTATTAAATCCAAGAACACATGCAGAGAGGCACATGGGGTACCATCTGAGGACACACGCTCTTTCTACATCTTGTAGGGGAGATCACAACAACAGCTCACTCGAGCTTTGCAGCCAGCAGCATGTGGGAACTTGTGTACTAAAAAATACTTATAATTAAAATCTTAACATTTTCCCATTCCTCAGGGTCCAGTTCGGCAACTGACATTGCCTGTGTAAATTGTTAAACCATATTAGGCTCAGTAGGATAAGAACAATCCAAGTTAATCCATGAAACTAAATGCTTCTTGATAAGAAATAAATTAATATCACGCACCGACTGAAAAAAATCAAAATGCTCATAGCTAAAAGCTGAGATTAAAACAAAAAAGAAAAACCAAAAAACACAAAAACACACCAACAAAACAAAACCAACCAAAAAAAAAGCCCCAAACACGAACCCCCAGCAAATCCTTAAATCAGAGAAAGCAGACAACAGACAAAAAGAATTTTGAGAATTATATTTCACCTTGCTAGAAGTCACCCAACAGCAGATGACAAGTGAATTACCTTTCATTGTCTGGAAGCGTTAGCCACTGCAGTATTGTTAATATTCTGCGCTCGTGTGGGATGACACTGGACCACAAAATACAAAAATATATTTTATTATCATAAAATACAAAAAGCATCAATGAAGTCTTCTTATAAACTAATTCAAACATGATTAAAATAAATCATAATATCATTTGTTTTTAGAATATGGTATATTCTTTCTTGCCCGATACTGATTCTTATTATGTAGACAGAATCACTTCAGGTCTCCTGGATATCCACATACTCCACAAGAAGTAAGAGTTTAACTGGAATCAGAACTAATTTACTCAAAAGAGTAAATCTAACTGTTCCAAACAGGAGTAGATAAAGTTCTATTCTGGTAGCTGTAACCAAGATGAACCATTTTTATACACTATGGTGCTGCTATTGGATAGCTGAAATGAGTAAAACTGTTGAAGAGCTACAGGCACTATGGGTTTAAATGACCATCCTGGTCTGCTGGTCTTGAAGATACTGGAGAAGTTCCCACAGACTTATTACTAACTGAGGGCTAGGCTGGTGTGAATCAAAACAAGCCATCTGAAATGCCAGGCCATCAGTACAATAACTTGTACAACTTTGAAGCTTCTCACTCTGCAGAACAGACTCACACTGTTTCACTATATCCTGAGACTTCTCACTTGGCTGCTAAGGCCAAGTTCATGCTACGATAATGATTAACCTTCTAAACAGCTGTTAAACTTGCAAGCATATCTTATCAGGTTCTGCAGGTCAGTGACCACAGAGTTATTTTAATACAACAGCATAGTCTGTCCAGATTCCATTAGATCGATAGTAGAATCTCAAGGTAGGAATCAAATGGAACACACTTGGATTCACCATGCTGAACTGACTTCAGGACTCTTCGGAAATATCTCACAGAATCATAGAACATCCTGTTGGAAGGGACCTGTAAGGATCATCAAGTCCCACTCCTGGCTCTAACACAAACAAAAAAATAAATGCCAACAGCCATTTTGAAATCAGTTTTTAATGCCTTTTAGAGCAACAGTGGTCCTCAGACTCTAACTACACAGAGAGCTTTCAGCTGTAAAACACTTATAAAAATAAGAATTTATGCTAAAATTTTCAAAGACAACAGTATTGAAATGCAGAATAATACACTTGGCCAGTGAGTTGCGATCAATGGGACAGAGTCTGGCTGGAGGTAACTAGTGGAGTCCCTCAGGGGTCAGTACTGGGACCAGTACTGTTCAGTGTATTCACTGATGANTATTCATTGATGACCTGGATGAGGGAAGAGTGCACAGTCAGCAAGTTTGCTGACGATACAAGGCTGGGAGGGGTGGCTGACACACCAGAAGGTTGTGCTGCCATTCAACAGGCTTTAGACAGTCTGGAGAGCTGGGCACAGAGAAATTGAATGAGATTTAACAAGGGCAAGTGTAGGGTCCTGCATCTGGGGAGGAACAACCTCAGGTACCAGTATAGGTTGAGGACTGACCCGTTAGAGAGCAGTGCAGGTGAGAGGGACCTGGTGGTCAAGGTGGATAGTAGAATGACCATGAGCCAGAAATGTGCCCTCATAGCCAGGAAGGCCAATGGCATCCTGGGGTGTATTAGAAGGGGGGCGGCTAGTAGGTCAAGAGAGGTCGTTCACACCCTCTACGCTGGCCTGGTGAGACCACACCTGGAATATTGTGTCCAGCTCTGGGTCCCTCAGTTCCAGAAGGATATACAACTCCTTGAGAGAGTCCAGTGCAGGGCCACCAAGATGATGGATTAGAACATCTTCCTTATGAAAAAGGCTGAGGGCGCTGGGTATCTTTAGCTTGAAGAAAAGACTGAGGGGTGACCTCATTAATGTCTATAAAGATGTAAAGGGTGAGTGTCAGGAGGATGGATCCAGGCTCTTCTCGGTGATGACCGATGATAGGACAAGGGGAAATAGTTCCAAACTGGAACATAGAAAGTTCCATGTGAATATGAGGAGGAACCTTTTCACTGTGAGGGTGACAGATTACTGGAACAGGCTGCCCAGAGAGGTTATGGAGTCTCCTTTTCTGGAGACATTCAAGACCAATCTGGATGTGTTCCTGTGTGATTTAATCTAGGTGATCCTGCCCAGGCAGGGGGTGTGGACTAGATGATCTTTCAAGGTCCCTTCCAACTCCTACATTCTGTGATTGCCCAGTTTTGAAACTTGCATTAATGGTGTAATATGAAAACACCACCATTCTTTCAATTAAGTAATTTGTTTGGAAAACTATTTTTCTGAAAGCATCTGAAAATTACCTTAAAGAACATTGTGTTCCAAATTAAATAATAGAGTTTTAAGGCATATATATTTCATTCATTTATAAAGTGGTTGTGTCACTTCCTTTTCTGCCATTTACATGACACATCCTTGGTTACTTTCCATAGTGTTTTATATCCCAAAACATGGATTGGCCAGGGTGCTTATGGTAACTATGTAGTTGTAGGACTTAGAAATCACAGAATCTCAAAATGGTCTGGGCTGGAAGAGACCTAAGAGATCATCTAGTTCCAACCTCCTGCCATGGTCAGGGACACCCTCCACTAGCCCAGATTGCCCAAAGCCCCATCCAACCTGGCCTTGAACACTGCCAGGGAGGGTCAGCCACAGCTTCTCTGGGCAACCTGTGCAAGGGTCTCCCCTCCCTCACTGGGAAGAATTGCTTCCTAATATTTAATCTAAATCTACCCTCCTTAAGGACATTGACCCTGACCCTAACCCTATCACTACATTCCGTGACAAACAGACCTTCCTCGTCTTTCCAGTAGACCATTCAAGTATTGTACAGCTGCTATAAGGTCTTCCAGACCCTTCTCTTCTCCAGGCTGTACATGCCCCTCAGCCTGTCTTCACAGGAAAGAACTCCAGACCTCTGATCATCTTCATGACCTTCCTTTAGATTTGCTTCAACAGGTCCATGCCTTATTCTGCTGAGGGCCCCAGAGCTGCACACAGTACTTATTCACAGTGGGGTGTCATGAGAGCAGAGCATAGGGGCAGAATCCCCACCTGCAGCTTGCTGGTCATGGGATTTTCAATGCAGCCCAGGCTTTCTGGGCTGCAAGTGCCTATTGGTGGCTCATGTTGAGCTTCTCATCAACCAACATTCCAAAGTCCTTCT
Organism: Heliornis fulica; assembly: GCA_013399135.1. Taxonomy (NCBI): domain Eukaryota; kingdom Metazoa; phylum Chordata; class Aves; order Gruiformes; family Heliornithidae; genus Heliornis; species Heliornis fulica. Next base: position 223,516 of record VXBZ01001084.1, on the reverse strand, counting down.
CCTCAGGGCTGCTCTCAGTCCATTCTCTGCTCAGTCTGTAGTTGTGCTTGGAATTGCCCCAACCCACCTCTTTGTTTTCTAGAGAACCAGATAACTATCTTGCAAGCCTAAACCTATTATCAGCTTTGTACATGGTACATTTTATTATTCCTTCCATGTGATATAAGGTATTTAGGGTAAGAGAGCATTATTCCTGATGGAATCACAAAATTATATGCAAGGCCCCTTACTACTTCAATCTCGACAGTTTGACCACTTTCTTTGCTCCTGCAGTCCTGTCACTAAAATGAAATGGAGGGATTAATCCATATTAATTCCTCAGAACTCAGATATTATTTTTTTTTTCAGTTGGGAAGACAGATCTTAGGACAAGGGAAAATAATTTGGAACCATAAAAAGAATAAACAACATAGATCCCCAAGGCTGTCTTTTAGGAAAGGGAAATTGAATATCTTACTCAAAGGTCAGACTGGATTGCAAAATGAACAGGCTTTTGAGTCAATTTGGCTGTTGATGCTAGATGACATAAGACAACAGTAAGTTTTCCACAAACATTCAGAGGACCAGGAAGTACTAACTAGGAAGCAAACTAACTCAATATGAAATGTAAAAGTTATTTTTTTCAATAGTCACACTTTTTTTTTCTTCAGGTAACTGCTGAAATTAGTGCATAAACTTAAAAGTACTAAGCTGTAGCATTAGATTTAGTTATCAAGAACACACTGCACAAATGAAACAAGGGAGGGTTACAGGTATGTCCTCCAAGCTACCAAATGGTTAGAGTAAGGAAAATGATTTAATAGACATTTGCATCAATTAATTCTGAATTATTATTTTAAAATCTGCAGGAAAAAAAGGCCACTTACACAGACCAGAAGAATGTGCCAGCTTTCACCCCTTGCTTGGCTGCAGTAATCCAAATCTAATGAGGAAAATATAAGAGGATTAGAATGTGTTCAAAACTTTAATGGCCCTCTGAAATAAAATGTTTTTGAGACGCATTCTTCTACCCTGAGTCTAGAATGAAAATTGCAGTCTTCAGCCTGCATCCCTCATTCAAGCATGTGGAGTGACAAACCTATGCAAATTCTGTAGCAGTGGATCCGCCACTGTGCTGCAGACTTTCACCCCTAAATCTGTGTTTCTTTTAATTGAAAACATTAAGACTCAGCCAAGAATCTCTCCAGTATTCCATTTAATTTTAAAAAAAACAGCTATTAATGACCAGAGGCTTTTAGTGTTTGAGTTTTGAAGGACAGTCAGGAAATAACATGACTTAACACTAATCAGTGCCTGAATAAACAACCATTTTTCTTCATATTGTACCATCAGTAACTGTCAACAGAAAATGCGTTAGGAAAGAGTACACAAAAAAGGGTTCAAGTGAGTGAGCAGGAGTATAAAGAAATCTGGGAGAGACACTTTCCTACATAACTGTTTAGAAACTTTTTGAGTTCACCCAAAGTGGTGATTGATGAAAATGATGGGAACAAATCTCCATGAATTTTTCAAATCCTTTTTTCAGTCTCTCAATTCCTATACACTTTTCAGCTGTAAATCAGTTTGCAGCAGCAAGTTCCACAATGTAGTCATACACAGCTTTTTTTGTTGTTTGGTTTAAACCTGACAGTTTCACTGGGGTTATGGTACTCTTCACATACTTTGAAATAGGTTCTTAATCCTTTCTCTTCCTGATTCTATACAACACTCATATTCCTCTCTTTATTGCTCTCTAAGAAAGATCAGCCTTGGTTTGTTTGACCTTTTGAAAGCCAGACCACACCCCTGCTTATCCTCATTATCTTTCTCTCTCTCTCTCTCTCTCTCTCTCTCTATCACTTCACCACCTTTCTCTTTTCTATTCTATGAATATCTGTACAAGAAAAGAGAATGAGAATGATCAAGCATCATAAAGGATCACAATGAAGCAAAGCAAATAATGAGTTTGTAGCCCTACAGAACTAAATTTATCTTGCAACGAACTTTCTGAATTATGTCTATATCAATTTCAAAAGTGGTAATGGTTTAAAGGCCAGCATTATGCATACATCTAGATTATTCCTTCACGTTGATGACTGGACTTGATGATCTCAAAGGTCTTTCCAACCAAAACATTTCTATGATTCTGTGATTATTTATGCATACTGCAGTTTATTTCATGAGCAGTTAACCCCAAATATAGTTCCCTTACTTAGTAACTGCAAAATATTTGGTTTAATTTAAATAGATTTTTTGAAAAGACATTCAAGGCCACTCTACCATGCTCAAACAGGCACTTCTAAACTGTCATCTGGGTATGCATTATTCAAATGTCATGCCTAAACAATTCTTGCATCAGTCTAAATTGAAATAAATTTGGTATAGTAACTGTATCCTCAGTGTGTGAATAATCTGAAAGATTATTCACACACTGAGGCTACAGTTAAACAGCAATGAAATGTGGATATTGCTGTTATTTAGGGGAAAATAAGTAATTCTTGCCTTTCCAGTGTCCTGGACACATCCCTTTTCTTTCATCTTCTACTTCTCCAAATCTCAATGGACTCAAATCTGTTAAATTAGAATCACAGCTGTAGATAATTTGTTTTCATCATCTAGCTTTTTGTCAGGGAAGATTGCATCCATGGTATCTCTATAGAAATGATGGCTTATTATATAAATGCAGCAATAGGAGGAGAAGAACAGCCATGAAGAATCTGTAGCCCACCCTTCTCATTTTTAAGGTGCTTCTTCTCAAGAGCCTGATTTCAGGGTTGGTTCATATTAATCTCTGCTCAAGATGACACCAAATGGAGAGTTCCCCAAGCACCTCCCTAACCTTAGCAGCCTCAGCCTTCCAACAGCACTGGGGTTTACATGGTAATGATGACCACAGGATCACAAGGCTGCAAAGTAACTCTCCCCAAATCCAAGAAAGAAAAAGCTTTGAATTTATACCGGAATTCAGTTTTGAATTTTTGAGTAACAGGCATGTAGTTTTCAAATGCTCACAGAATACCAGCCCTAACTGAATGAGTCAGAATGATGCAGAGGAACAGGAGAGATGAAGAAGTGTGGCTACAATCCACTGATCATGCCACCACGTCCATTCACAGCAGTCACAGATGTGTCTACAGTGCAAGGCTGCATTTACAAGCTCATTCATGTCATAGAAATCAGCACATGGTACACAGTATCAGCCTGGATCCTGTGTCTAAGGCAGGAGCTACTCCATATTCATTAGTGGTTTATGAGCTTCCCAGGTGAAAAAGGCCCACAATTAAAGCAATCACATCTTTCCTTGCATTGCAGATTCATTCTTACAGGAGAGGAAAATAGGTCAAATGCAAATTAAGCATGAGGAGTATCAGCTCTCCATTGCCATTATGGAATTCCATACTTGGAATATCCCTGTCCCTGCAGAGCTGCAGCAGATTTATTTTTCTTTGAAAGTGTTCATGTTCCTACAAAGTTTAAATCATTTTGCAGATATCTTTGGGAAGGTACCAGCAAACTAAGTCCAGGGAATTCAGTATTTAGCATTTACCATCTGTTAACTCTAGTTTGACTTCTAGTGCTTTAGCCGGCACAAGTTCAAGTGGTCTAGCCTGCCTGGTTAGCCAAATCAGCCCAGCCAAGTTCCATCCTCAGCTGCTGAGGCTGTCCTTTGCTGCTCCTGAGTGTTAGCACTGCTGAAACCACCCATGACCCGCAGATTTTAGGCAGCAATTTTAAATGTGTGCCAAAAGACACAAAACAGTAAAACAGCAGCCATCTTGACAGATGAATAATTAGGCCCTGTGTACATGCCAAGGAACCCAGCATGCCTACAAGAAGGTGGCAGCTGTTTTTTCTTTATGCCTGTCCAGCACGAAGTGTGCTTTGAAGTGTGCTTCGTGGGTGCAGCATGAAAACAGTATGAACACCTTTCTGAACAGGGAGTAACACAAGTGGAGATCATTCCTAGTTGAGCACTTCTAAGTGAGCAGTAAGGGGAGAGCAGGCCAAAGGCAGTAGGACTGGCTCAGACAGAGAAAAACTGCCCCTCCCTGCTCCCAAGTAGTTCACCTGAGGAATGCAACCATTTATGTTGGCATTAACCATTCGGATGACAACATGTGTCTGCTGCACTTGAAATAAGTTCAGCAGCTAAGACAATGATGTGTTGATCAAAGACCAGCAATTCAAAAGGCCCTTATCTGACCATAACATCTGAACGACTGCATCCTGAATTTACCAGGCATAGCCTTGTTCAACTTGAGGTTACAACAAAACACTACTGGACTGTACCCCTCTTATTTTAGGGGAGGGAGAGAGAAAATGTCTATTTAAAACTGAAATAATTTAATTCAACTCTACCCAACATCATACCTAAAGCTGCTACTCACAACAATACATTTGCACTGACACTTTAAGCATGAAGAGAAGCAAAAGTAATTTGGGTGGAGGAATTTCTATCTACAAGCTTCAAGTCAAATTTCCAGGATGTTTTAATGTTGTAACAGGTATGGCTGATGAATCCAGTCGCATCAATGCCTACCAGAAGTGTCCTTCATTAGCCAGAACTTTTACTGGCTAGGTAAAATTAGACAATAGACTGGATAGAGCAGCTGATAGAATTACATAAGTTTCTTTACAACCCTCAGCTATAGGCTAGCAACTATAGCAGAAAAGCATGGCAAGCTGTCACTGCAGCCTCATCACCAGTGAAGAGGTCTCACTGTCTTTAAATTAAACTCATTGTCTTTTAAGGCAGACTGCAAGCCATGCCTCTTGATGGCTAACATGAGGTGCTTGAGGACATGGTCTACAGGTGGACTAGGTGAGGTTAGGCTGTGGTTGGACTTGGTCTTAAAGGTCTCTTCCAACACAAGTGATTCTATGAGTCAGCTAGGCATTGCAATGTCAGTACCATTTGTGACCTTGTGAATTTATTTGTCGTAAGTAAATACTTTGGTTTTAACTGGTAATATGCTAGAATTTTTGGTCAGCTGTTTAACTGGGTCAGATGTGCACCCCTGGTTTGCAAATGTGACAAGCCTCATTGCATTGCAAGTTGTATAAAAGCCAAATTTCTGAATTAATTTGCTTAATTGGAAAGGGTAATAAATTAAAAAGAAAAAAAACCAAGGAGTAACCACTCTGCATTCACACCATGCCTCAGGAATTGGAGAATATATAACTTCTCCAGTGCAGAAAGACCTGTTAAATTATGGTCCCATAGATTCAAGCCTACTATGATGGCAAATGTCCCAAGAAATAATATACATGATTTTTTAGATCTAAATGAAACATATCCTGCAAGTTGAATTACTGTCATTTTTATGTCCTCTGTGTTGAATTACTACAATTATTTTATTTATGGATAAAAATAGACACACTAAGCAATAGTTTAGTTGGCAATGCCATATGGAACATGTAAGTCCCAAGTTTTCCCTTCGTCTGACTGCTAGACACGTCTGCACATAGATACTACAGAATTATTCATGAGAGCTATTGAATTGTCTTTGAAAACCTGCACAGAAAGTGGGGCACCTCCCTATTTTAAATCTTCCATGAATAAATAAGAGCCCATAACTGCAAATACTGGCCAGTATTTGTTGCACCAGGAAAGGAGTGGCAGCAATACATCTCAGGTCAGGGCTGTCAGGAGGGCTAGTTCTGAAGTCCAGCCCTCGGGCCAAATTGTGCAAACATGCAATTGGTTACCAGCCTGGGAAGGAAATTTGTGCCAGAAGCAGAGGGAGCACGCACACACCCACCATGAATGTGAAATCACTCTGATGTCCAGATGGGAAAGGAGAAACTGCAGCATTTCTCAGGTAAAGAAATGCATACAAGACGGTTGCAAGCAAGCAGAATTAATACCAAGGTAGTGTCACATCTTACATTCCTGCACCACTTGCCATATGTCCTGTCAACAAGATAAAACGCTCCTTCTACAGACCTTACTGTCCTTGCGTCACAAGACACAAATGATCTCACAGCCTTGACAACTAAGCATTGCCTTCTTACCCAGACAGAACATTTTGGTACAAAGAGCCTGTGAAATAACTTGACAGACTCAAAGAGCCCTGATGCTTGTTCACAGCTCAAACTAGAAAAAAAAATAAGACACTCATAAAAATACAGGTACAGACATGCCATTTGTGTTTCCCCCACCAATCAACAAAGTGATTACAAAATGTGTTCAGGACAAAAAGGCATATGACAGCTTTCTGCAGAGCCCGAGCTCCTCAGATGCCAGTGCTCAGGCAGACTGGCAAGAAAATAAAAGAAAGTAGTCATCTGTAATCATTAATAACAACAGTTAAAAACCAACAACATTCCAATTAACATGAAAGCAAAATGTTTTTTATCCCAAAGGCTGATATAGAATTTGAAATTTAGATAAAATCAGGAATATCCAGTTAAGACATGTAGCTATGACTCCTTGTGTGTACAGGCATACCTTCCAGTCTGTACAGACAGCTTCACAACATGCAGTCACTTATCTAGGAACATCATGGCCCTTTTTAATTATCTTAGCATCTCAAGCTGGGGCTTTTTTGAGAGCTGCATTCTCTTTAAAAGGTTAGTAGCTAAAATAAACTTCATGCAAGGTGCCCTAAGCAACCTTCAATACTGTTTTAATTAACATACTTCTGAAGAGAGAGACCTCTTTTGAGCCCAACTCAGATCCAAGCTGGGTGACCTCATGAAGGACCCTCTCTGTCCCCATTAACCCCAAACTGGCAGTTTGATACCCATCATATTCTAACCTCGAGGAAGACAACAGATTATTTCTAAGGATCATGACAGATCACTTAAAAGAAGCTATGGATTGTCTGCAGTGTAAGCTTGATTTGATGGAGTGAGCTTAAGACATGGAAAACCGCTGCTTATCAGAAGCAGCTGTGGGCCAATTTAGTGCTGTAAGTTACTTGGGATGAAAACAGAGTCTGTGTGTCATGAAAAATTAGCAGTAAACTTCGTTTCCCCCCTTGGGAGCATAGGCCCTGATGTTCACCATTTCTGCAAGAGGCTGTAGCAATAGGAGGAGTGTTTTTGCGGCTGTTTCCTGTCAAATACTTTTGTTTTGAAAACAAGGCAGTTTTAAACTTATATAATAAGCCAAGGTTGTACAATAAATCAGAAGACTGCATTTCAGGATGTCCCACAATAGCTAAAGGACATCAAAAGACTTCCAAGCTTCCCTTTCTCCTTTCCCTAATGCTCTTTAAATTAATTTCTCATAATTCCTCATGTAGAAACATTAAGCTACTCATCTGCCAAATCCCACGGATGTCCATGGTAATCTGGCTGCTTCCCAGAAAGATGCTGATTATTAGAAAAAATAATTAAAAAAAACCTCCACACACACCCCCATGTTTTAACAAAGCCACGTACAATACGCCAGTTTCCAGGAGCAAAAAGTACTTCAGAAATTACCTGGAAGGGAATGTAATCTATTGTTGGTAGTTCTAGCCATAATATAAGGCTAAGGGTCCTACACACTTTCTGCCTTCCTAGGAATAAAAATATTAATTCCCAATTCTGTGCAACCTAATTACTGCTCTGAAGTTTAAGTACTCTAGTTTGAGACCCAAGACCTAGGAACAACCACCTGCATATGAAATAAAAGATTGCTGAGATATGCAGACCAGATTTCCCTTACTCCTTCCTAGTTTTACTGTCTTGTCTTTCAATACCCAGCTAATTTTGGCAGTCTATATCAATGCAGTAGTTAGAGAAAATTAATCATAGCCTTTCCTTTATGCATTTTTTTAAAATTCTCAAAAATAATCAATTTATTGAATTGTTTATTTATATAAAAATCAGTTTATTACATTATTTGCAATGGTTTTCCTTTGTAAGACTTTTTCAGAAGAGATGGCTTAATTTATCCTTATTTGTGGCCTTATTTGTCTATGCAACATGCATCTCGTCCTCCGAGGATTTAAACCAGCATATGGTCATCCACTGTTGTGTAACTTCCTTGAACTCTTCCCAGCTGATAGTTTTCACAACCCCTAATTTACAATTCAGAAAACCTTTTATTCTCTGGAGCAGCAGAAGTGTTGTTAATGTATGGATGTGAGAATTACCAATATTCCACATCCAACACAACAGGTGATGAAATATTTATAGTCTGAATCTACACAATAGACTTACATTGTACTTTACAAATTTCTCCATTTTTATAACATTTTTACAATCTCCAATAGTTCCCCACTAACTCCTATCTAATTGTGATTAAGGTAAGATGCCCAATTAAGTCTGCAATGCATATTTAGATTATATCTATTAACTGCTAAGTTGCCACAGAGCAGTTGAGCCACAATATTGTGTATGAGCTCAATGCCCAACTGCAGCAGGCACGGTTTGTTAGCTGCATGGCTCTGGCTGTAGCTGAGGTGGTGGAAGAGGTTACCCATGGCTGCCCTTTCACTACTCCTAGTTTTGATCCTGCATGTTTCATCACATCTAGGAGGAAAATAGCTAGGCACATTCTTCACTCTGTCTTCTCCACACAACCCACACTAAAAGCTAACACAGGTCATAGCTGGGTGAGGGAGTGACACCACTCACAGTTATGCTGACAAATTTTACAAGAGCATAAATAGCTCATTCTGGCTCAGTTACAGCCAGATACATCTGCCTGTAGCTCTGGATTGACTTGTCTCACATTTGTTACAGCCTAAAACCACATGCAGACAAACACCACATTTCCTCAGCCTAAAACCATCTGAATAACTTCCTTTAGTCTTTTGGGATATTTCTGTCTTAAGAGATTTGGGGGCTGACACCAATCAATTTACCAGTGACAGATTATAGTGTTATGGAATCACGGAACAGTTTGAGTTGGAAGAGACCTGAAAGCCCATCTATTTCCAACCTCCTGCCATAGGCAGGGACACCACTAGCCCAGGTCGCCCAAAGCCTGTCCAACCTGGCCTTGAACACTGCCAGGGAGGGGGCAGCCACAGCTTCTCTGGGAAACCTTGTGCAGTTTGTGAGGCCCTGGGAGGGTCTCACCTCCCTCACAGGGAAGACTTTCTTCACAATACCTAATCTAAACCTACCCTCCTTCAGGTTAAAGCCACTACCCCTTGTCCTATCACTACATGCCCTTGTAAACAGCATTCCCAAACTCTTTCCATTCTCCCCACCACTACCACACCACCCTTTTGTGGAGTTAAACAGTCAGGGAGCTTTTGAACTATAGTTCCTGAAGCAACCAGTGCACTGAAATGTGCATACACCTTGGCTCATTGCACATAAAATTATTAATTTGGACCTACTTTTGCTGGCAGAGCAATGCACTAACACAGGAAAGTGCAGTAGAAGCAAGGGGACATTCTTAGCAGTAGTTAAGCAGGATATTTGGAGGACATTTCCTTGCTCTGAATAAGGACTCAGAGCTAAAGAAATCACCAAGTCCAACACCAACATACAAGTGAGGACCTAGTTCAGCCACTGCTGCTGTGCTCCAGGCAGAAATTAACTCAAACTTCAACAGCCTCTGCAGCAAGTTAGGTAACAAATATCAGTTGTGGACTGTGAATGATAATTACCAAGTTGCATCATGCTATGCTGACAGAACATTAATACTAAAGCTGCCACACGAATATTACTAGAACGAAAACCTGAGAAACCCGTAATGAAAAGGAAATATTATGCCACGGTGACAAAAATATAGTAATTTGTGTTTAAATTGCTGCCTAAGTTGAGGTTTTTCCTCAGCCACATTTAATTTATACTTATCAATGCAAGCAACTTTCCATAATCAATGGCTTTATTATTCTGAAAAGAAAAAGCCAACTCAAAATGTTAAACTAAATAGATAGACACAGGGCAAGCTGTTGAGGGTGGAATTAGGTACAAATTGTTCACAGATGTATTTTTTTAATTATTATTATTGGCTATGTTCCACAGCACAGGGGGAGGGGAGAGAGGAGGGAGAAAGGGAGGAGAAGGGAATCTGAAACTTACTGGTTGACCTCCCCACCATCTGTGATTGAATTTCTCTCGCCCTCGAAGACTGAAGCTGGCATCAAACACTGGGTCATACATTGAATTGCCAACGATTCCATGTGATTCAGGATAAAGTCCCTTTGTGCAGAAGTAGATTAATTAGTAAAGCCCTAATGCACATAGCTAGTTCTTCATAGTTATCTGCAAATACCACTAAGCAATTTAAAACCAGATATATTTCTAACTGCAGAGCAGGAAAGGATTTAAGACAAGCACATTTAAAACTGTCTGTAGTCATGTCCTCGTGCTTTCATTACTAAACTGTGCTAAAAAGCACAAAAACTCCTGTTACCCGATACTTATTGTCACACTGGTTAAGTTTGTTTGAGGCCATCTAAAGTAGGCAAAAATTTATGAAAAGATGATTGATATGAACTGCCAGTTCTTCTTCATTAATTCCCTTACTGGAAACAGCAATTCTCTGGTTGCAAGAATAACATTTGGCATTTCCATTTTATAGTTTCATGTCTTCACCAGAGATAAGGGTTATTTCCAAGAAAAAATAAAAAAAAAACCAAGGCAAATCACCCAATGCACATCTTTATATCACATTTTTCCAGCAGTAAAGGCCATTTAAGGGGTTTCTGCTCTTCTCCCTTTCTCTTGACCCTCTCCCATCTCCAGCTATTTGTTTCTCTGTTCCTTCCTTTCTCTTCCTGTTTCGCATTTGTGCGGAAGCTGCAGGAAAAAAAAGGGTGAAAAATGCATCTGCAGGTAGGAAGTCCCTTAACCCAGCTTTGGGAGCACTCACTGTCACACAGGAGAGATTGCATCCCATCATGGGGACAGCCTGGCCACCAGCTGTGGCACCAGCGTGGCAGAAGTGATGGTTCCTTTTACTGAAGGGCCAAGGCAGCATCCAAACAGCTCAGCAGCTGTAAATTGCTAAGCCAGCTGCTAAGTGAGCCCCTCTGATTTCAACTACTCCAATGGTGGTGCAACTGCTGGGTGTATCCTAGGTACAATTTTGGGGTGGAATTCTTCCCCCACCCCCCCTTGAAAAACTGTGACCTGTAGATGTACTGCTGTGTAAATAACTACAAAAGCAGGCATATGAAAACACAGGAAAGATGTAACATCCCTCACCATTATACTATCTCAGAACTTCAAAATACCAAAGAAAATGCTTAGCATAACTGAAGGCCAAAAAGGCTGGACAGCAAAGTAGCTTTATTAAATAAAAATTATCTTGCATCCCACAACCCACACTTCTACAGCAATACAAGATTTTATCATTAGAAAGTCCTTCGCAGGGACTTACAGTAGCAAGGGTGTACAAGTTGGGGAAGGTTTTTGTAGGGTAGACAGGTCTCATGTACGGAGAATGTGTTCCACAGGATCCTGAAAAATCAATAGCGAATGCAAATATTAGGAAGTGAACCTTTCAGACATGGAAAACGAAAACAGAGGAAGTCATTTGCTATGACTCAAAATACTGCAGAAACTAGTTAAATTTTAACCGATTTAAATGAATATTTTGCTGCTTAAAGTTGGCAGGACTGCCTGCAAGATAGTAAATCCAGTCATACACACTGTGCTTCACAATAAACAATTGAAGTAATACAGCCAGAGGACTACAGAACCAGCTACATTCCCATCACTGGAAGTATCCTGCTAAGTAAAATAGTATGACAAAACAGAGGCTAATTTTAAGCAACAACTATACTAAAGCTGCAGTTTCACAATGAGTTTTGGCCACAGCTCCCTGGATGGCTACACAGATATGAGAGCCAGCACACACACTCACGGGGTGGGTGGGGGAAGGGGGGGTGGGAGAAGCGGGGGTGGGATTAATAAACCAAACACCTTTCAAGGGTATGGGCACACCACATACTACCATGCTATACAGAAAGCCTCAAACATGCATTGTGTTCCATACTCCACAAACCTAGGCAGATACCTGCTCACCCAGAGGTGCCTGCAAGGCTGCTCATGGTTGGGGCATGTCCCCAGCTGGTAGTCACCCATTCACTGAAGCTCCTGCACACCCTTACCCACATCCTCAAAATATATGAATTGAGCAGAAGATTTTGTGGGCACTTCCCAACCAGCCTACAGGAGTACACAGTAGATAGCACGTACTGAAGAAGCATTTATCTCCTGATCAATGAACCAACGCTGAGCAGGTTTCATAATGCAGCAGCTTTCTCCCCAAGCAGATGCTGTGCACTGCTTTAGTCAGAGTAGTCAACACTGGTAGCAGTCAGCACTGCTACCAGACCATCAGTTGATACTATCTAAACCAAAGGGGACTTCTGCCACTTTCATGGAAAAAGATTCTATTAGACCTTTCAGTCAGAGGAGCTCTGTGTTTGGTGCAGTCCTACCCACCAGCTCCACCCTGTTTTCTGCTGAGGAATGAATAATGAAAACAACTGGATGCAAGAGATTGTCCTTCATTCATTGTAAGAAAACACATATACTCACTCAATTTTTCAATATTGGGCATGACCTTATTTCCTTTCTTCATATATGATGCACGAAAACCATCAACAGAGAAGATGATCAAAGGAGGACGAACAAACCTAAAAAACAAAACCAGCAGGAGTGTAAGGAAGCACTTCAAAAATATTTATTTTCATTTGCACACTGAGACTCCAGAGAAAAATCTTAAGTACAGCTACTGTATATATGTCTAATTTGGCTTTGCTTGCTTTAACAGATCATCACAAACTGATTATCTTCATGCTTAGTAACATCCAGTGTTTGCTCACAGGCAGTGAAAGGGCTGAGCTACAACATAAGACATCTGTCCCGTGCAGCTAAAAGCATACAGTCCAAAAAGGCAAGTGCTTATAGGAAGAGATGGAAAAGGAGAAAAATGTCTGAGCACCCACCCTAGCATACAATCTGTAGTTAAAAAACACAGGTCTCACAACAACTGGCCTCTTCACCAAGAAAAGTTCATGTGGTATTCTGAGTGAGCTCTGCCTTACAGAGCTCATTCTCACATACTAAAGATGACAGTATTTCATGTTGCTTTATTACATTTTTATTTACCATTACTACTGGGAGTTGACCCTAAGCAGAGAGATGTGTCCTGGATGGACACACCTAATTTTCTAACGTTAGTCACCCACTGCAGGTCACTGTCACCAGAAGCAGGGGTCTTATGTCCTCCAAACTATCCTCCTAACAGCACAGACTGAACTGCAGCCCAACACAGCACCTGAGCAGATGCTTACCTTTTAAGTAAGTCAACTGGTTTCAAAAGTGCTTCCTTCCTCAATATTATTCATGTGCTCAAGATACTTCACTAAGCCAAGCCTGTATCTCACTGCAATTCAGAAATCCTTTTATTTAGGAAGATAAAGCTCATATGTGGCTTAACCTGGACTTTACTGAAATCAGAAAAAACTAAACCTTTCCAATTGCTTCATTAGTTTGGTTACCTTCCCTATGCAGGTAAGTGAAGCAGGCAAATGAAAGTCAAGAGCTCAAACCAACGTATCGGAGCACTGCTCACCCAACAGCTCAAAGATAGATGCGTTACAACACTATCAACCTAACTGTACAAGTGGATAATGTCTGGAAGCATCCAACCCCGGCCATTCAAGCTGCACAACAGGGACAGTGCAGAAACATGGTGTTCAGAGGTCCGTGTCAGAGCCAGAGACAGTTGGCCTTGCTGCACTGGATTTTGCAGTTGCATGAAAAACACTTACCCAGCTGGACATTCAGGAGCCTTTATCTCTTCACAGTCATCATCCACCCAGTGGGTTTCTCCTATCAGAAAAGTCACATTGGATTTTCAAAAATACATATAAGAAAAAAGTCTGTGGACACAGCTACAGGTCTCACAGAAAATGTCAAAAGAAATAGTCTATCTCCACTTAACTATCTTGTCATGAACAATAAGCAGGTCTCTTCAGAAAGCTGAGGAAATTATCCAGTTGTACTCAATTCAACAAGAATATCCAAACTAACACTCCTAGAAGCAGCTGTTAAAACTGGAGTTAAAAGTGCTCTTTAGACCACAGGAGACAGTGGTAACACAGTAATGCTTCAGGCACAGTGGTCATCTATTTTAATTTTTTTATTTTCAATCTGTCAAAACCAGGTAGTGCTGCTTCTGGCTGTGAACACCCACCCTCCTCCCCACCAGGTCCAATGTCTCCATGAGCTGATTCAGCTGGCTAAAGACACACAAAAAAATTCATTCTGGGGAAGAAAAACAACCCTAAATAGTTTCCAGCTGTTTTAGAGACTTGATCAGCTCATGGATCAGGTGAGACTCAGACACAGCTAAAAAAAGGCATTAATACTCTTTCAGAGCTAGATTAGTTAAAATTACTTTATATAATCAACTATTTTCTTAAGATTTTCACTGTTGAATGCCAACTATAGAACGGCTCATGACTTGCACTTTCACAAGTCAAATGAAAAACAAATTATTAGCTAATGATATTCGTTTCCTGAACCTGATGCTATTAAAGGAACTGCAGTTCAATTAAAAGAACAAAACAAAAAGCACCATACAAAAGATCGGCAGGATGTGCTGCAGATCCTGCAGCAATTCCAACCAACTGTGACAGGACGTGGAGGGACAATTTCTAAGAACAAACTCCAAAACAACCCAACACACTAACCACAGATAGGCAGAGGCAAGAGAGGAAACAGTGTTCTCACACAAAGCTTACTCCTGTCAAGACCACCAGGGTCATTGAGATCATTTGTTATTAGCCAATTAAACAAAGATTATGCACATTAAAGCTGGAGACATGTAAATACCTCTGTCCTGACCCTTGCAGGAGAGAGCTCACAAAAAAGGCAGGAACTGAAAACTCTATCAGTATTTAAGTAGTCTTAGTTCTGGGTTTCTTTGGGAAGGAGAAGAATGTAATCTATGGGGACTTGTTGGATTCATAGATTCCCAACAGCAAAGCTCAAGTAAAGAGGAAAAGAAGCAAAGAAAGTATGGCTCTGGTTTATTACAGGGATTTTTTGGTTTTGAGGGTTTNAAAAAAAAAAAAGAAATATCTGAGATACAAAAAGCGAGAACCGGTAAAGCTTACTGCCTAGCTTAGACGACCTGCTCCAAATGGGAGACACCTTACACAATACAGGGTATGCTCCATGAGATCAAGGTAGATTAAATTAAAACAGCCCATCCACACACCTGTGCATGCATACACTGGTAGTGGATGGTGAGTCTAGAAGGTGGCACGGTCAACACCTTTTGCTGTCTGAAGCCCACAGCTCCCAATGCCAAACATCTGTGAAATAGTTCTTTACCCTCCCAACCTCTCTCCCACAAGAAACAAACCAAAAGATGATAGGCCAAATAATTTGAGAAGGAACTTCTGTGATGTGAGTGGGGAGTGGCCTTTGAGATAGATTCCTTGTGAGACGATCAGATATCCCTGTTTTCCCTGTGATGCAGGCAAATGCATCTGAACACTTTTGTGTTTTGCTTTAAACTCTTCTTCATCCACCTACACCTTTTCTTTGCCTGTGGAGATATTGATAGAAAAAAGACAGCAGCCTTCTACTATCAACAAATTAAAAGCATCCACCTCTGCTTGTGCTCAAAAATTACAAGCGTTTCCCAATTCTTCTCCCTCCTCAAAAATCAGAACTAAACAAGAAGAATGTTCCTTCTTTAGGAGAAAATTCTATACCCACAGGGCTGTCTTCGGTCTGTTTTGGAAAGATAAGAAGTAGTAGAAAGACAAAAGTCATACCTTTGCAAATGACTTGGTAATTAGTACAACAATCTCCTCTACTTAAGCAGTCTTCAGAGCAGTGACAAGCATTGTCATCATTCCTGGTTTCTCCACAGCGATCTTTGGTACATTCCCAGCCCCGAGCTGAAATATTCAAGGTAAGCAAGAGTAAGAGATTATAATCAAAACAAAAAGTACTCAAACCATAATGACAACACGCCAGTCCTTAAAGTTGGATGCAAAGTTTATGGCCCCATTATAGTGATTTCAAGACCTCTGAAGAAGGCACCTCAACCAGAAAAAAAAAGGACTCTTGGGTTCAATAGGTGCAGGAGGGCTCCTCCACCCACACTCAAGCACTTCTGCTACCTCAGGGTGCTGTACTGGAGGCTTTGTACAGCCTGAATGCCAGAAAAAGTGTGGAAAGGAGAAGACAAGAAGGGATCTTGAGAGATAAATGGTGGGGCCTGGAGCATAAATTGAGAATTCTGCTGTTTCTTGGGTAATCCATTCTTATTTTTCCCCAGTTCAATCGGTGGGAAATAGTTTCAAGACAGAAACTGATTCTTTGCTTCCACCGGTTCCTCACATACAGAGGGAGACTCAGCACCAACTGCAAAGCTATGAGCGCAGCAGCTGCACTTCAAGGAAGAGCACGGGATAGCTTTGGTAAAACACTTCAGCTCTTCTCAGCCTGCACATGAAGTTTAGTATCTAAGGGCCTGTCTACATTAGGGTGCTCTCTCAAGGGCAGTACATTGCTACACTTTGGAACAGGGCCTAAGGATGTACACATATTGTTTTCCACATCCTGGCCCAACCAACAAGAAACCTTAAAAATCTCTTTGGAAAACATGCACTCAGTAAAAACCACACCATATCAGAGCAATGTCTTATACTCCCTTTTCTCTTTCACTTGGAGTTTTCCTATAAGTAATGTTCATTGCCTTGTGATAAATGCTTTAGTAGATGTCTATGGGAGTATATGACAACTCACATAACAGTCCCAAGGGCTATGCAGGTATCTATGCACAGATGTGGACATGGTGCACTGCAGACAGTGGTCTGAGGAACTGAAGGTCTGTCCCTTGGCAGCAAGCATCTCACACAGTGCTGACAGTCTTCAAAAGGAGCATCTCATTTCGTAGTGATTTACTTCAGAGGCAAAGCAGCATCAGACTAAAATTCAGACTTTTTGGCCTGGATCCAAAGTAGTTTTTCATACCAAATTCACTGGCCATTTTTTGGTACAAAGTTATTGAAGTTATATCATTATAAACCACTGAGGAAGTCAGGGCTCTCAAACATGGCACATCCATGGGCAGTGATAGTTTTGATCACTAGACTTCTCTTCTGGATGCTTAATAAGTGCAATTCTTTGATATAGCAAGAAAATATTTAATGGGAAAAGCAGAAGGCACCTGCGTCAACTCTGACCACTGTGCAAACACTCAAGGAAATAGGTACAACTAATAATTTAAATGCACTATGCTAAGGAAGCAAGACATAACTCCTGGCCCTCTGAAGCTTTCTTTGCCTATGATTCACAAGAAAACCAAGAAGAAAATTAACCCAGTGCTGTATTTCCATTCCCCAGAGTCCAACGAATTGAAGTCAAACATTTTACCAGTGCACTGTATGCATCCTGACATCTGGAAGCTGGAGTGTTGGGGAAAGGGTAACAAGCCCAGCCTGTCACCTGCAGCTCACTCGAAGAGGACCTGCACCCATTTCTACGCTCCTGGCTTCAGAGGCACATTCACAAGTAACTGCAGTGCACAGTCCACAAGTGAGTATGAATTGCTCCAACGTTACCACTTAAGAGAAAAAAAAACAATGGCTGACACAGAACGATCAGCCTCCAGCCTTTACCATAGGTCTTTACTGACAAGGAATGATCAATCTCCAGCCTTTACCACAGCAGCTCCTTTCATTATAGCACCTGGAGGTCAAACTGGTGCCTGAACATGGATTATTGCTTTTAACCAAATATCAGCTACTCTTCGTCTAGTACGAGTAGTTCCCTGCTTTGTCTGCCTTGGAAGCCATGGCTGAAGCCCAGCAGTGAGGTGCACATCCCTACTGCTCCTTGGAAGAAAATAGGGACTGCGTTTTGGCCTGAGCTGAGCTTGCTTGGCAAGGTGAAGTGCAGAGGAGATGCAGGTTATGGCAGGGAGTGCTGGTTTATTGTGGCAGGTTCCAACCGCTGGCTTAAGCCAGGCATCAGCACTGCCTGGCGGTGTGGGACAGGAGACCCATCGTACCTGTCTTTAAGCACAGCTCATCAAAGTCGAAGCAGCAGCTGTTGTAGCTCTTGCACAGGTTGTCACAGCGGCAGCCAGGAGGCTCTGCCTCTTGAAGTTCAAAGCATCTGTTTTTGCAGGAGCCAGAGGTACTGATCCAGGGGGAATCTGACAGGACTGTGTGGAACAAGAAACAGGGCAACATCTGTCAGGCCAGCAGTGGTGGGATGAGGGGCTCAGCACCGAGCCACTCAGATGACCAAAACTTGGCTGCCTGCTATGGGGAAGGGAAGGGGGATGAGAAGGGTTCCTCGAAAAAATAAAACCAAAAAGGAACATATTCCAAAAAGGATGCTCTTCTGTGGGATTTAAGAAAAAAAAAAAAAATTGTGTGGGGAGGACAAAAGGAGTAAGCAGCATGCTGTGATAATGTCCTGCAAAGAAACAGCCCTGGCTTCACCTCTGTAACAATCAAGAGATCATTAGCAGAAATGTATTGAAGTCTCCACGGCCCCATTCCAGGAGCTGCAGCTATTCCTCAGAAGCAGGCCTTTGTTTTCAGAAACCAACTGACATTTTCATGGCTGGCTGGGCAGTTTGCATAGGAAAGGACCACAATCAATCTACATGCCGTCAGCAGGACTTAGTTTGCTACATTGGAAGGCTCCAAACCAATGTCAAGCATGAAAGAAAACTGTAAGATGCTCTATAAATTAATGGAGAAACAGAGCAAGGCTTCTAAGGGGATTCTGCAGAGAATTAGAAAAACTTTTAAAAATACAAAAAGTATGTCAGAAATCAATACACTTGATGTGCGTAACTAAATGCAGGACTGCCAACCTGAAAGCCATGAATAATGTATTAGACTTCAATAACCTATTTATTAGTAAGGGCCCATAATGTCAAAGCTGGTATGCACTTCTCTGCTCTTCTCAGAAATTGTTGTTTTGTACACTTCATATATTTTATGCATTTTCCCTATAAAAGAATTCATAGCAGCTTATATGAAGCAGGAGAGGTGTGTCCTCCTCTCCAGGGTTAATCACATTTCATGAAATAATGAATATATGTTATTCTTTAAAACCAGAGGTGCTCCAAAGAAAATTTCACAGTGCCTTTTGTTCCTCGAGAGACATTAAAATTAAGTCTTCGAAAATGTCTTGGGGTTTGTTTTCTTTTAGACCACAGATTGATTTTGGTAAACCCCACCATGATTAGCAGTATGATTTTAATATGACTGATGCAATGACACTTTTGGGAAACGGTTGCTCGGATCTTTTCTTATAGATTTTCCCCTACCCTTTCACATAGCTGAAAGTTTAGTCTCCACAAACTGAGGGAAAATTATCTTCCCAAACAAGATGGAATTATCTCAACACCATGAGAATCAATGGAGAAAGGGGAGTTTGGAGGTGACATTGTAGGAGCTGATGTCCCACACCAGCTCTCATGTCCAGCACAGTTGCTCCACCATTTCTCTTGGAGGGGCGCTGACACTGATTGGACACCAGCATAAATCACTTCAGGGAGCAAACCTGGCAGCAAATCAACCCTACAGCAAGGTAGTGGGTAAGAAAACCAAACCTACCATGGTTGCTGTCATGGAACATGGCCATGGGAAGGGACATTCATATGACTGCTGGAAAAGGCAGCAGCAGACAGCTGCGTATCTCTGCTTTAAAGTTTTTTTCAATCAGGTCAGTAGCAATCCAAACAAGTAGCATCATACACACAGTTAGGTTTCACTCTATATCTACATATCCTGCAAAGATGCTCGTAACAAGTCAATGTTACAGCCATTTGAAGTTCCAAGGAGCTAAAGGTCATGTATCTATGCTGACAACACACAGATTGCTATTTCTTTGCTCACACAAATAGTCCACAAAACTCTGTTAGAAATTAATTACATGAAAATTGTTTTGGAACATGTTAACACTCAGATTTCCAGAGATATTAGGTCTTATTTTTTAAGGACAGCTACTTCCTGCCAAATGCTTCTGAATATCAGTTACTACAGATTATTTCCATGTTATTTAACCTCTTCTGTGAGTTTGTTTTTGGTTTTTTTTTTAAACTAGGTAATATAACAGATACAGTAAGCTGCAAATGAAAGGTATATGGACTCAAAAGTATTCCATATCAACACATACAATGAATCCCTTACACTGGCATTGCACTCTTCATTTCAAAAGGATGAGAGGGAGATAATTTCAGAAGGTCAAAACACACATGTGAACATGCATTTAGGAAAAAAGGTGTAAATCAGACTGCATATTACATAAGGGACAGAGTCAACTGCAGCTCAAGGAATGTCTAGCTGTTGTAAAGAGCAGCTCATTTATCAGGAAACCACTGGAACAAATTGCCCACAAAGGCTGTGTAAACTCTGATCTTGGAGATTTTGAAGAACAGGTTAGACCAAGATCTGTCAGGAGCATTTCAGTAATAACTGACCATGTCTTGGGATGTAGAGATCTATAGAGGTGATCAAGGTCCTCTCTAGCTCCGTCTTCTATAATTGCCAGTAGTTTCCAGTTCACATAAGAAAGCTTTAGCTCAGCTACTTTGTTATGTTCTCACATCTCTTGACAGCGACAAATTACCCCATATTACTTTGCATATTCAAGTCACACCTCCTGAGTCACTGCCGGTCACTTTCCATATAGCAACACAAAAGAGGACTTGGTTTAATTCCTCTGATCTCTGAATACATTAAGAGTGTTCCTTTGTTTATCACACTTGACCTTGCCTTTGCAGCCAGACCACAATTCTCAGGTCGTGAACAATCACATGACATGGGTATTGGTGCATGCAGAATAGTTTGAAAATGTAACATCAGGAGCTCCATCCCCCGTGAGCGTTTTCAAATTAATAGAAGCAACTTACACAATTTCAAAATGCTCTTCAAAAATCCTTCATCCCTCCATGGCTTCTGCAATCAAACCATGCAGCAGGCAGAGAGACCTCAGCATGAAGATCTTCCCCTCCTTATTTTATATATAAAGATTTTCACATCCTTTTCCATGTATTCCTTTGGCTAAGTAAGCTCACAACAACCTTCTGAGGATTGTATCATGCCATAGGTTAGAGAGGGAAGTTACATAGGGAAGTAGTGCCATCCTGGTTCAACTCATGGAAGTTGTCACACTTCCACTGTAAATGCATTGTATTTACCTTGGAAAGTGCCATATCAAACTACTTTAATCCTGATTACAAAATTAAAAAAAAAAATCACAGAATGTTAAAGAGTTGGAAGGGATGTTGAAAGATCATTTAGTTCAACCTTCCTGCTGGAACAAACTTCCAACAGCATTCAATCATAAGACCACAAAATATATACATGCTTCCACAGTCGTTACAGGAAGGGGTCAACCTGGTAAGAATTTGCCATTTTGGATCCTATGGCTCCTATATGGGTCAGCCAAATACTTTCACAAAACATTTGGAACACCAGCTTTGCTAAATAACATTGATATTATGAACTTCCATTTCCTTTAGCAGAATGCCACTGTGATGAGTAAAACCTCATACAGTCATAAAGTCTCATAAAGTCACATATAATAAAAAATGTATTTCTTAGCTGTTCCAATACAGGAAAGATATGACCCCATTTTCATGACATACTTCTATGACATACTTCATGACATCTAGTGAGGAGGGATAGAAAAACTGCAGTGCTTCTCCTTCCAGTATTTAATCTATCATCCTATAATGATCAAGAGATGTGCTTCAAGAAACTAAGGCCATTTTCCCTGAAAGTGCTTACAAAGATATCTAGAAAGTTCTGAAAGAAAAAACTTACAAAGGCAAAGTTATGGAAAAATACAAGCCTTGACTCTCTAATGTTTTTTAGAAATAAGTAAAAAAATTACAATTTGTAATTTGATAGGTACAAATATTGAATAGCTTAAATGTATAAAGTTGTATCTATCTGTACACTGTAAAAAGAGAACAACGAGGGGTGGCCATTGTGGTGGTGCTTTGGTATGAATTTCTAAGGGACCAGGAAAAAAAAAAGGGGGGGGATGTTTACTCAGATGAGTTCTACATTAGATGAAAATTGAAATTTGCTTACAGTCATAGCATACCCCTGGAGAAATAACAAATTTGTCATATACACTAGTGGTTGGTAAATAGTGTTTTGCCAATTCAAAATAATTTAACACCGAGAAACTTGGAAATAAGTAAGCCAGAGTAGAGTGGAGCTGAAAAAGAATTTATAACAATCATTCTGGGCTTTTGAATTACTACAACTGGAAGTTACATAACTATGAGAGCATAAATAGGTTCTTTGATCACAATGCTTTAATTTTATAAAGAAAGAAACAGTGTAAACTTTTACTTTCTCTTTTAGACAGACATGACTATAACACTTCATTCTTTGCTATCTCATTATTGTTGGTGGTTTTACTGCAATAAAAGTAACCAAGCTGTGTAAACACAGAAGGGACAAAACCCTCTGTTACTTTTCTGTCTGTCATTGTTGTACTCCGGACTGGACTACTTCAATGCCAGGTCCAATCTCACCTGCAAGCAAAATCTCAATAGACTGCCTAAAGATCTCTTGCAAGAGGTCCCGTACTTCTTCCTATTTTCTTGGACTGCTGAGGTAAAGTTCCTGCTATTGGGAGCAGCCCGCAGGGACTGATCCCAGCTCTGGAAAGGCTGAGCAGTGCTGGCCGGCTCAGCAGAGCTGGCACTGAGGAGCTCCAATGTCTAAGACCTTTCGGACTTCGGTAAAAGTCAACCGAACAGCCCTGTGCTAAAGCCTAGGCTGTCACCAGCGGAAGCAAAGCAACTGCCAGTCAGGTAGTGAAGATGTCAAGTCAAATCCTTCACACAAATCACTATTACACACCGCGCAACTGCCCTACAGCTAACGTACCAGAAGATAGAAATACATTTGTCTTTCAAGCAATTATTTTTTCACTGTTGTATAAAAGATCAAATGCCACAGCCTCTATCTGCCTTTGCTCAGTGACCAGCAACCCTGATGGTGACTGGGATTAGACACCAATTCTTGTGAAAGACAGTGAAGAGAGGGACACATTCGTTACCATGAGTACAACGGCTCAGGCCACAGCAAACAATTTTAGAATTAAAAAAAAAAAAAAATCACACTGTCATTACAGACAGGTATTGCAAATGAAACCATTTCTCTCCAGCTGTATTAACAGATGCAAATCAATGACCACAGGTTTTCTTACTCTTGCCAAAGGGAGGAACAGAGACACGAGTCAAGCCCGGGTTTCCTTTTCATATGTTTTTCCACACGGACTATGCCTGTACGGTCCCAGAACACGACCAGCAGCCCCTCCCGTGCCATGCTCTTGCTTTCCTCCCAAGAAGTCAGTAGGAGGTGGCAGAAAGCCGGGGGCTGGGTGGCCGCGGAGCTGCGCGAACACCTGCTCTGCGCTGCCCTCGCTGCCGTCAGATGTCTGCCGTCTGCTGTTCACAAACCAGCATGACCTCAGGAGCCACAGAAATCCCCAAAGCTTTTCTTACCAGCGCCTCTCGAAAGCATTAACCAAGTTTCTGGAAACCGCTTCAAGAGCTACGGCAATAAAACTCAGTACCCTTAAACCCAGCGGTGTGTTTGCCTTAGCATTTGCCACGTTTTGTGCTCCGCAGTTTCCTCCTAGAGCTACGTAGGAGCTGATGAGACCCGACTCCGAGACTGACAGCACTCAGTCCTAAAATAAGCTCGATTTTCCATCGTCACGTGCACACAGAGCAAAAGTTTAAGTAAATAGGAGACCTATAGGTGAGTCCCAAAGGTCAACTGACTCGGGCTCGGCGAGTTATTTATTCTTCTCTATATCCTAGAGGGAAAAGGAACAAGCAAACTACTGTTTGGGGTAGAAGCGGTTTCTAACTGCAGCATATAACATAAGGGCATTGCGATGTACAATTTACGTCTGTTACTGTACCTGAGATCGGGCCCTCATCCCATTCTTCAGATCTCCTAAATCGGTTTGTTGTAAATCCCATGCAGACATTTACTCCAAAGGCAAAAGCAAATAAAGATATAACCTGCAAAAGTAAAACAGCAAAGTGAGCAAACCGTGCAAAAAGCCGGACTTTGGAGCCAAGAGCATTACGGTTAAAGGGGCAGATGTCGGCTGTACATTCGAGCTCCCCAGCACTGCAGTTCCCATCACTGGAGCAGCAGCTGACAGCGTCACCGTTGGAGAGGAGCACAAGCCAGAATGGGGTTATGAATAAAACATCTCTTTCCGAAGCTGAAACGCTCCTTTTTGTAGGAATTTATTCAGGAGAGACGGTCTGCCGCTGCTGCTCCTCCTCTAAAAGCAAACAGGCTCCTCTCCTCCCCTACCTGGCGGGAGTGGGCGCAGCCCGTCTTAGCCATACTAGAGAGTTCTTGAAAAGCCTGCGCGGCACCGTCGCCTTTTCTTTATAGTGAGAGCAGAGCTCTGTTTGCTCTGGGAGTTCGGGCTATTAGCCGCAAGTAATCCCACCTGGTGAGGTTGACAGGCTCGTGTGATTTGTCCAGGAGGTGATTTCATCATGTTTCACTCACAAATCGCAGCTCCGAGTGCGAGAAGCTCCAGGCATCATCCCTCGCTGCGCCCTCCCCCCAAACACACACACGCTTTTATGTGGTTTCCTCTGGCAGAGCCGCGCTCTCTGATGTTGCTGCGGCCAATGGCTGCTCCCGCTCGGCTTATTCTCCTCGCAAAAGCAACACGGTCAAAAGAGAAACCAAATGCGTTTCCATCTGGCTCGGAGAAGGAGGAGGGGGTGCTCGCTCTGGCCCGGGAGGTGAAACGCCCCGGTGCCACCCTCGGATGTCACCGGGCGAGCGCGCTGCCGGCCTGGGGCTGGAGCTCGGGCACCCATCTCCTCTTCAAGGGTGCCCCCCGGTTCCTCGCTGGCTCCTGGAGCACCCGGGAGCTCCTTTCCGCGCCGCTCCGCCGCGGCAGTGCCAGGCTCGGGTGCGGGGGGGCGCGGGCAGCCCCCCACCCCGAGCAGCTGGGAACTTCAGCCTTCCGGAGGGGGGAGACACGTCCCCTCTGCCCCACATTCCCCCCCTCCCTTCACCGACAACAGCAGAGAGCTCGGCTGTTTGGATAAGCGCTTCTATCTACAGAGCGAACGATAGCGCTAAGCACAACGGCGGTTCCAATCAATGGCTTTAATATCACTTGCCAAGGCAGGTTATTTACCAGCGTAGTTTGCCGCTTCTTTTTTTCCTCTGATGAAAGCTTCTTTCATGGAAGTGTTTACTAACAATTACACTTAAAGGGCCAGGTCGAGGCTTGTAAACCCTCCGATGGCTGAACTTCCCTCGGGACCTGTCCCATATTCTACTTCAGCACGAAGCAGCACAGCACGGTTCTCTTTAAACTCCCTTTCAATATGAAACACGTACAATTTGGAGCTTTGTTGGGAGGCACCTTTTACCTGCTGCAAGCTCTCCTTCCCCGCTGTGCGGCTTTACAGAGCAGTTACTAAAAACCCTTCCTCTTCACTGCCCGCACCTCACCAGCCTCTGCTGGGAGCTGATCCTTTTTTTATGCAGTTTCTTCACCAAAAGTGGCTCCAGCTGCATCTTTGCATTTCAAGCCCCAGGGAAATGTAATTAGCCTTAGAAGACCTACATCCCTGCTCATCTTATTCCTCTCCCTTGCACAGACCAGCGCTGTGAAGTCAAGACCCGTCTCCTAATGTTCATTTCATCACTAGCTGGCTTGAAAATTAAATAGGTTGAAAGAGTCTGGGTTTTTCTAGATAAAAAAAAACCTGTGTCCAGAGGTCTAGGAAAAAAAATCACCAAAATTTTTACTAGCTATTCCTACAAAATTCTTCACTCTTAGCATCTGGTACATTCTGTGGTTAAACTTCACCTCCAAGCACTAGGTAAGTACAGCAGTGTGTGACAGCAGCAGAAGGGAAACTAATGGTGTTACAAATAAAATCACTCAACAGCATTGCCCACCTATATCGGCTAATGAAGTTAATGATTTCATGGGCAAAACATGGGAATCAGCAGATTCCAGTTCTGCTCCAGCCTGGGACCCTTGGGTCACAGGTGACTCAGGCAAAACACAACTGAATTTTCAAACCTGGTGGCCAATTTTGAGTACCCAGGCCAACACGTCCTGTCCCATTTTCACAGGCGCTGAGCCTCTGCAGTTCTTGCATACCTTCCTAACAGACAGGTGCTCAGCTTTTTTGAAAGAAAGTTCCTACATTAGGTAAAAGTGGCCACCCAGAAAAATAAAGAAAAACCCCCAAAATACAGCTTTATGCATGACTTCTAGTGATTTGAAAATACATCTTTCATTTTTCCATTCGTATAACCTCTCTGGAGCTTGTAAACCACACAATTTCATATAAATGGAGGAGCTCATTTTATGTTTCCTGGTGTATTCTACAAGTTTATTATATTAATTAACCTCCTTTATAATATCCCTTAGAACTATAGATGATGACGAATCTGAAACTGGTAATCTTTTTCATATGTGTTATGTAAGACACATTTTCCAGTAGCTCTGAACTGACCGCATACTCAGATGCACAATCATCTTTTGTCACAGGGATTCTGCCTGAAGCCACCCCCGCAGATGCACAAGGAATTTATTAGCATAAACAAGGTCTAATGATTTTGTACAGGCAAGATTTCACTGCTGGGATCATTGGCAGTTAGCTTTTTTAGCAATTAACTGCTGTTTTACTCCTCAGAGTAGGGAAGACTAAAGCTGCAATAACGTATTCCTGGCCTAAGAACAGTGCAAGTTTTAGGGCTTGAATGAAACATATTAAAAACCTTAAACACAATAAAAAGGAATTCTAACAAGATCAAGACAATATGCAAGGACTCTTCATCGATTATTGTGCATAAGCTTTGGCCTTTGGCTTTTATGGTTTATATGATCATACCGATTGTTACTAAACTGGAGTGCAGAACTTCCAACCAGCCACTAGATGACACCTTAAATGAGAAGTTCATATTGTAACATGTCCCCAGTTAGAGGCATTCCTGTTTCGCTATTCCACAGAGTTAATATAAGAAAGGCCATATTTACAGTCTTATGTAAAACTGATTTTTCTTCAGCAGTTTTTTTAATGAGAAAAGAAAAAGCAGAGAAATCAAGTGTGATGACTCAGTCAGAGGTTGGGATGGAGTGGGCTCTAAAGAAATTAACCTGTTTAGCTGCTCAACTCCACCTGCACTGCTGGGTGCAGCCACACCGGGTGACCAGGGGAGCCAGGGTCAAAGCTTCCAGTAAGCTTGACAGCAGCATGAAAGGCAGAAAGGTAAAAGGACTTCTCCAAAGTCTCCCAGAGTTCTCACCCCCACAAACACGGCTTCCATGTATGGTTGTGGCCAAGAAAAACAGCAAGCCTGCAGCATGAAATAGCAGTTCCAAAATACAAAACCCCGTGACAAACTGTAGAAACTCAAGCAGTGTCCACATGGAGCCTCCTCAGATACAAGCCCTGTGAAACCAAATAAGCTTCCAGCAGCCAAAGGGAACACAGGGAGATGTAGGTACCTGACCAAAACACTTTGAGGCTTTTTTAGCAAAACCAGAGGCATGACATAACAAGAAGAGCTGATTCTGATGTACATAGGACTTTAAAACATATTCTTATAGGATTGTATAGATCAAACCCAAATATCTTTAGCACTCAGCCAGCACAGTGACCAATAAACAAAATGGATATGGACAGGATGTGTGTGAGGGCAAGAACAGCAAAAAAAAAACCAGCAAAGCCAGCCAGGATCAGCAGTCTGATGACAAAGAGAGGAGAGAAAAGTCAGTGCAGGAGGGCGATGACCTGTGATGAGCAGACTCTCAGCAGAGGTCAGCCCAGGATCCAGAAACATGATTGCACAGCTTGGATATGCCAGAAAAAATACACAACAGTTGCTGAGAGAAGAATGACCTATATCTGCTCAGCTTGTAAGAGTACCACTGAAGACCCCAAATATTGTGTCACTGAGAAGACCTCTTTTTACCTGACGGAAGCAACACACTCCAGCAAGTGATAGATTTTAAATGGCTGGCAAGCTGGCTTGGAAACAAAAAAACTGCAATCTGATCATAAAGGGTAGGAGAGGACACAAATGCTCACATAGATCCATTAAGGGAGCAAACAGGATACAGAGGTAAAGAAGCTATTAGATGAGGATCAGACTGTCCCTTCCTTGGGCTTTAGGACATGTTGTGAGAGTTGCAACAGCTTCTGCAAGAATCTTTTATTCTTACCTATGTAAAAGCTGAATTTTGTCAAGGAAGCGATTTCCTTGGTAAAGGGCACCAGACTGACTGCTGAGGAGCTGAACCACCATTCCCACTGCTACACTGTGAGACTGGGAGGACTAGAAACCAGGCTGTGCTGATAAAAGTACACCCTCCTCAAGGCAGTGCCTCAAACCACCCCCCTTGAGGCTTGCGCAACAATCACCAATTATCTGTCTGCTCATCACAGCCCTGAGGGTAAATGTATGCAAACCATAGTGCCTGGTGTGCTGGAGGCCTGTCCTGAGGATGACATTCTTGGCCAGAAAGATCCATAAAGGGTGTGCCAGACTCTCAGGAGCGATCATGGACAAATTAAAGTCTTCTAAATTGCAGTTCACTGCAGTCCAACCCCTGAGGCACCAAGTGCCTTAGGCACCTATAGGTCCATCAACATTTCTGAGCACCCTACATAACACCTTCAGGGTTAACAGAGCTGGGAGGAGAGCACCCATATCCAGCCCAGACCCTCACTGAGGACAACCAGCAAAGCACGTCCATATCTGCTCCACTCTCCTTCCTTCAAGTGTCCTCCCAGGATGGCTGTCAAATCACATCCTGCACAAGACACAGGTGCATCAGACACTCACTTGTCCAAAACTGAGTCTAACTAAGTCTACGCTCTCTGCCTACCCAGAAAGAGAAGAAGGGGTCAAGAGAGGATCCGAGTCTTGGTCTCTGCTTTACTCACGTAGAAACACTTTTATATTCACTGGGATGAGGACCAAGGGCATAATGCAGTACAGGAATAATTTCTTCCACACTGCACACCATATTCTGCAGCTTTGGTGGCTCAACAAGGGCTCTGGATCTGTTGAGAAGACTGCAGCTCCTGAAGCTGCTCTGATGTTTTTGGAGGTGCCTTGGCTCAACTGCATCCTATGTAGGCAGTCATCATCTGTGCTCACAGACAAACAAAGCAAGCAAAGCACTTATAAATGAGGCCATGTCATTCATCAGAGCAGTTAGGTAAGCTGAAAAATAGAAGACAAGTCAGCAATCTGAAGAAAACTTTGTATGTCTGAATGCCTGTCTCTCTCCTCCCAGCAATACTTCAGCTCCGTACAGGGTATCACATCTCACCCTATGGCCACACATATGATGCTAACAGCATTACACTAGTTACAGAATCACAGAATTGGAAGAGACTTCCAGAGATCATTGAGTCCAACCCCCTGCCAAAGCAGGTTCGCTAGAGGAGGTTGCACAGGTCCAGACGGGTCTGGAATATCTCCAGAGAAGGAGACTCCACACCCCTCCATGGGCAGCCTGTTCCAGTGCTACATCATCCTCATCATGAAGAAGTTCTTTCACATATCGGTGCAGAACTCCCTGTGCTCCAACTCGTGACCATTGCCCCTTGTCCTGTCCAACAGGCATACCTTCACCATCTTCAAAGAATCTAACATTTTACCAATTCAGTTGCTAGACAGTATTATGAAGCTGCCTAAGTTCTTCACTAGAACGTGCTGAGTTCGGAACTGTATTTCTTGAGATAATCCTATATGAAAAATGTAGCATGCTGCAGAAAGAAACCTGTTCTGTGATGAAAAATCACATCTTCATGGAGAGGATGAATGAGTGAAACATGCAGCCAAGGAGCCCATATGTGTTTTTAATGCAGCTCCTGTGCAGCTAAGTATGTCTTCAGGTCTTCATCCTTGCTTTCAGCTGTTTGAGATGGTGACAAGTATCACAGGTGCCCATCAAGTTTTACCTTTTTTAAGAGAGCTGCAGACTTCAGGGGTGTGAAAATCACCCACTGAACCCTGACAGTAGCCTGGAGCTATGCAAATAGCCTTGCATAGTACCTTGTATGTGCTACACACAATTTTACAAGGGATTCAACTTCTGTCCTGCAAACAGCAATTAAAAACTAAAAGAACCAAACCAACAAACAGAACCAAGATGGGAATCAAGATTAAATAAAGCAGGTTTCCTATACTTCAAATCATGTCTGGATGCCTACCTGTGCAACCTGCTCTAGGGAACCTGCTTTGGCAGGGGGCTTGGACTCAATGATCTCTCAAGGTCCCTTCCAACCCCTACAATTCTGTGATTCTGCGATTCCTAGTTTTGGTGTGTAACTTGCGCATCATTGTTTACCATGTGTGAAGTTTTCTATGTAGAATATTAGCTTTGAATTTCCTGGGTATAAAAAATTTCTTGTGGGGACTTCTACAATAATATCTCTCCTAGTTAACAACACTTACCCTCGGCCTAAACTCTGTTTTGGCACAATTTCAAGCTCAAGGCTTGGCTTTGATTAAAAATTTCCAAGTGCTAATCTCTTCCCTACAAGTAAAATGTGGATATAATTAATACTGTTTTGTTTACTTTGAACTT
The DNA here is from genome assembly GCA_013399135.1 of Heliornis fulica. NCBI lineage: Eukaryota > Metazoa > Chordata > Aves > Gruiformes > Heliornithidae > Heliornis > Heliornis fulica. The sequence goes on along the minus strand of VXBZ01001084.1, from coordinate 192,994 downwards.
GTTTTCCTTTCCAAACAAGAGTTTTTGTTTGTTTAAAATTTCTTTTTCATAAATGTTTTTGGCATTTGGATCAAAAAAGAAGTGTTTTAATTTATATTTCTCTCCTTGTTAATTTAAAAAAACCCACACACTGGTATTTTCTAAATAGCAAAATCTGACTTGATTTCAGTTTAAAGAGATATGTCACTAGGAATATTGTTCTCAACTATGCCAGCAGTTAAGGCTTTGGAGAGCCATGCTCTGATCTGATCTGGACATCTGCAGCACTGATACTTCTGGAGAAAAAACAAAGTGGTATCAGGCTGAAAATGAAGGACTTCCTCACCACAAAGACAGACATGCCCTCAACATGGGCATACCATCCATCTGTTCTGTGCACAAGGAGGCATCTCAGGACTGAAGAACTGACTGCTGGTATGGTGACCTATAGGTCACCTGTACCTATGAAGGCTTTTCTGGCACAGTAAATGAATGTATGAACATAGGACAGGCTGTCACAGCATTGCACTTAATTTAAAAAAAAAGAAACAGAAACAAAAATAAAAATAAGGAAAAAGAAAAAGAAAAAGAAAAAGAAAAAGAAAAAGAAAAAGAAAAAGAAAAAGAAAAAGAAAAAGAAAAAGAAAAAGAAAAAGAAAAAGAAAAAGAAAAAGAAAAAGAAAAAGAAAAAGCTGGAGGCCTTCTGAGGCTTGAAACTATTTCACATGAACACAAGTCTAAGTGTGGAACTATTTTATTTGCACAGGGACTGCAAGACTGCTCTACTAAACATAATCAGTCCAATGTAAAGAGGAGGAAATCCTCTATTAAAAAAAAAAAAAAGAATAAATAAGAACATCTTCTGCAGGTATACTCTGAAAAATAACAGTTATTAAAAGCTGACTAATCCTTCTGATCTGATTCACCAAGTGGCCCCATGAACACATATGTGGAGGGGCACACAACAGGAACTGCACAAGCTTTTGCCCAAAGAAAGACACATAAAACGAGGAGACAGCTAACACTGCCAGACTTAGTCCCATCTGCAACCCCTTTTGGGGAAGCACTGATTTACCTCCTAGTTGAAGATGTATCTTCATAACTTACACTAGCTTTAGCTATCCCCCACTTCTGAGCAGGGTGAGGCATTTGATTAACTTGGAAATAACTGGAATTTTTGCCCTCTTCCTTCAGAACAGAAATAAAACCAGCAGGTAGAGTCCAGATACCACATGTCTACCAGCAGCCCTGACAGACTGGCTAGTCCTTGCTATTGCTTCCATCCCTGACCCCCAACAACCATTCTTAGGGTCACTCGGGGAGTCAAGGCACCTTAAAAAAAGAATCCCTTCCTTTGACAGGTTTAGCAGTTGGAGGAGTTCCTTGCTCTTGTCCTCAGCCCTGGAAGCAGCAGATCCGTGCTATGGAGAGTTGCAGACTGCTACTAGTTCTGAACCTCAAGCCAGGTACTGTAAATACGCAGCACCCCACGGCCAGGGGAGCAGCGGGAAGAGCAAAGACACGCTTCTTCTGCTCCCCAGGGAGCGGGGTCACGGCAGCATACGCTAGAGCAGCATATGCTGGGCATTCGCGTTTCGTAACACGCATCTGCTGCGCCTGCTTCAATGGCAAAGCACGAAAGTGTAAAACAATTGCGTAGTACTTTTTAGGTCATCTTGGACAGATGGGCTACTTTCCAAGCATCACAAATTTTCCTAAGTTGAACTGTGTCACCACCACTTTAGTTGAATGCCAGCTTTTTTTTCTGATTACAGCCGAGTGCAAAGATGACAAATGGAAGTACAAAGGGAAAAAACATCCTGTTGGAACAGTACTCCCTGTTTTCTCCGGGTAAGAAAAGTATAAGTGACATTTGAACAACAAAACAATGTGATCCATTGACGGATTTTATTTTTTTCTAACCAATATCATAATGTGCAACTGAATACATTTCAAGCTCTGCAGAAATGCAATATTAAAAAAATGAAGGAAAGTGTTGGAAATCAAAATCAAGCCACTCTGTATTAGCATGGGTTTGCATAAGAATTATCGGGGTTTGGGTTTTTTCTATGCAAATACTTTTCTCATCTTTTCAGCATAAAAGTTTGTAAAGGATTAAAGAATCATTTTTAAAATGGATTAAATAAGTAGACTGTAGGGAAGATGGCCACTTAAATATTAATAGTTTTCTTCAATATTTTAAAGTAAATAGTCTGAGTTAAGGTTTTTAAACTTTTTTTTTTCTTCATCTAGCAAAACAAGATTTTCAGAAATAATCGGTTCTTCAGTTTAATGACTGCTGGCTGCTCTGAAACAAAAGCAGCTCTGCTTTGCTCAGCCCTCACAGAAGGCTCCCCACCCCAGTAAATCTCTCTTTCACAGTAGACAAGACTAAAGTCAGCTTGAAATTATATTTGTTGAAGTTTCCCAGGGCAAAGACAGATGTTCCTGGGCATCCACAAAGAGCCTGCAAAACATCTGGGACTATTTAATTTAGTGTCCTTTCACTGTCCATTGCCAGCCCTTCTGCAAGACACTGTAACAAAAGCAGCATCTGAACCAAACCAAGTGAAAAGGATTTGAGTAAACTATGGCCCTGGTGAAGAGAGTGAAGATACCTCCTTTTTCTAGCAATAGCACTGCCAGCTGGAGGAGAGGCCTCCAGTGCTGCTGTCCCTGCTCAGGTGTGCAAACTTAACATCTCAACCTTTCTTTCCACTGAAAAGTTGCCCAACCTGGCTGCCTCTCCCCAGCCCCCACTTCTGCAGTACACTGACCATGGGAGTTTCACTGCTTGTAAGATCTTCCTCCAGCCTGGTGCTGAGGAACACTATGACTAAATGACCTTTAAAAAACACCAAAACAACAGACTTTGGCTGAAGAGAACAACAGTATCTTCAAGTGTTCAATTTGCAGTGAGACAGATCCAGAGCACATATAGGAATCTTCTGTGGTAGGTTACATCACAACAGCATGTGTGGACTATATATGGACTTTATCCTCATGCTCATGCCCCTGCTTGTAGGCAGCCTAAGCCCACTGAAACATCTGCCTGATTCTGTAGCTAATTCAGCATGGTTTTGGAAGGTTAAAAAAGAACCTTAAGAAAGCTTCTGCTTTTCTTGCTTCCTTCTGCAAGGCATTATAAAAATAAACAAGCAATCCCCAAAGCACCATTGTATAATTGCCATCTCCTGCCATGGGAATAGCATGAAGTTCAACAAGGCCAAGTACAAGGTCCTGCACATGGGCTGGGGCAATCCCAAGCACAACTACATGCTGGGTGGAGAATGGATTGAGAGCAGCCCTGAGAAGGACTTAGGGGTGTTGGTCAACAAGAAGTTCAACATGAGCTGACAATGAGCTTGCAGCCCAGAAAGCCAACTGTGTCCCGAGCTGCATCAGATCCTGCATGACCAACAGGACAAGGGAGGGGATTCTGCTCCTCTGTTCTGGTGAGACCCCACCTGGAGTACTGTGTCCAGTTATGGAGTCCTTATGAGAAGAAAGACATGCTGCTGGAGCAAGTCCCAAGGATGCCGTGCAAATTATCAGAAGGCTGGTACACCTCTCCTGTGAGGGCAGGCAGAGACAGTTGGGCTTGAGAAGAGAAGGCTCTGGGAAGGCTTTATTGCAGCCTTTCAGTACCTAAAGAAGCTTACAAGAAATATGGAGAAGGACTGTTTACAAAGGCATGTAGGGACAGAACAAGGGTTAATGGCCTTAAGCTGAAGGAGGGCAGATTTAGATTAGATATACAGAAGAAATCCTTCACATTGAGGGTGGTGAGGCAGTGGTTAGCCAGAGAAGCTGTGGCTAACCCCTCTCTGGCAGTGTTCAAGGCCAGGTTGGATGGGGCTTTGGGCAATCTGGGCTAGTGGAGGCCATCACTGCCCGTGGCAGCGGGTTAGAACTAGATGGGCTCTGAGGACCCTTCCAACCCAAACCATTCTATAGGATACTATGATTCTATGATAAGGGCAGGTGTAAGTGCAGTCAGACTGAAGGACAGAGGGCACAGGGTAGAGATGTGGGAGGCTTTTGGATATGTGTCATCTTCAGCAAAGAAACCAGGTTGGATGTTGCCAGCAGCAACCGCCAGGACAGCACCATAGGTGAAGAGCACCCAATATGCCTTGGCTGTCACAGCAATCTCTTACCATCCATGGGGAAACCTGCACAGAACAATGGAAGGACAGGAAAAGACATCATAGTGTTGGGAGTGCAAAAAGAGGCAAAATGTAATCAGAGACCAAAGCTTTGGAAATTCCAAAGTGACTAATTTCCTTCTTGTTCTCTCTGTTGTGGGGTTTGGGTGGAGGAATCCATCCTAGTGATCTTTACTGTTAATGCTTTGTCTCAGCTGTACTTCCCAAACACAACTTATGTTAAGTGACATTAAAAAATTAGACCTTTTAAAACTTACAGCTTTTTTACTTTTTAAAAACTTAGAGCCTTTTGGACTTGGCATCCAGCTGAGATTGGGGCCCTTCAAGTTGTTTCCTTTAAGGGAGGATTTCTTGTGGTATCAGGTGAATCTATGGTACAAATCTGACACAGAAAATACAAAAAAATGCTGTCTCCCTGAGCAGGCAAAGGAATTGTATTGTTTCGGATATCCAGGAGGCACTTCTGGAATTTTTACATGGATCCTGACTGAAGTTATCCACATCTGGCAAGAGTGATGGCAAGTTAGCTTGTGTGTAAGCACAAGCTCATAGACCTGTCTCGTCATAGGTTAGTCCTGGCCAAGCAGAAGGGTGCCTAGGAAGCACACATGCTTCATCCCTACAAGCTCCCTGCACACATGCCAATACAAAGCCAGAAGCTTGATATCTGGCATTAGATCAAAAAGCTTGTATGAACAAAGCAGGGACAGTTCATATATTCCAAGTTTTTTGAGCACCATGGGGATGAGAGGAAGGACCTCAGTGGAACATGTTATTTAACAAGAGGCAAGAAGAGCTGTGAAGAGAGTAAAACAGGAAATTGCAGTAACAGAGATGAGGGGTAGCTGTTGGGGGAGGGAGAGTTTCAGGGGAAGAATGGCAGGAACAATTCTGACCATGTTCCTCAAATAATGTGCTGGTTTCTACGCTAGATAACATAGGAGAAAAAAACAAAACCCAAGGTTATGTTCAAGGACGAGTTCGCAAAACTCCTCTAAAATAAAAAGAGAGAGAAAGGGAGCCACTGAAATGAGTGAAGGCAAAGACAGAGAAGTGTCTTGTCTTGTTTTTGTCAAGTATAGAGTTAATTTTCTTCCTAGCAGCTAAGGAAGACCTCAGTAGTATGAGGGATAATGGCTATAAACTGGAAGAGGGTAGATTTAGACTAGATATAAGAAAGAAATTTTTCACTGTGAGGGTAGTGAGACACTGGAACAGGTTGCCCAGGGAAGTCTTTGATGCCCCCTCCCTGACAGTGTTCAAGGCCAAGTTGGATGGGGCTTTGGGAAACCTGGTCTAGTGGGACATGCCCTTGCCATAGCAGGAAGGTTGGAACAAGATGATCTTTAAGGTCCCTTCCAACCCAGACCATTCTGTGACTCTCTGTTTCTATGAATAATGTTGATAACAAACCGATGTTTTTAGTTGTTGCCAAGCAGTCAAGGACTTTTCAGCTTATCATCCTGCCCTGCCAACGAGAAGGTGTAGGGCACCAGAAGCTGAGAGTAGACAAGACATGGCCAGGACAGCTGAGCCAGACTGGCCAAAGGGATATTCCATACCATATGATGTCATGGTCAGAATAAAGGGGAAGGCCAAGAGGTAGGTTGGCTTGGTGTCTTCAGGTGGTGAGAAACTGCACTGTTTGGCACTTGTTTTGTATATTATTAACATAATCATCCTTTTTCATCCTATTAAATTGTCATTATCTCAACCCATGAGGTTTTTTTCTTTTCCATTTCCAATTCTCTCCCCTAACCCACAGGGTAGGGGGAGAGAGCAAGAGGCTGGTTTTTTTTTTTAGCTCCCAGCCAGATTCACAGAATCACAGAACGTTAGGGGTTGGAAGGAACCTTGAAACACCCAGGCCAACCCTCCTGCCTGAGCAGGATCACCTGGATTAGGTCACATAGGAACGTGTCCAGGCAGGTTTTGAATGCCTCCAGAGATAGAAACTCCACAACCTCTCTGGGCAGCCTGTTCCAGTGCTCTGTCACACTCAAAGGGAAGTTTTTCCTTATGTTCACATGTAAGTGACACCAGGATACTTCCAAAACTAGAATTTTATCAGGTTAAAATCTTTAAATAGCCAAAAAATACATAGTAATAAAAGATCAGAGGGTGAGAGTCCAGAAACATGTAAAAGTGTGCACTATTTTTGTAAATCTGAGGTCAGGCTTCCCAGCTCCTCCATGGGTGTCTGTAGCAAGGCTGTGGCAGTCAGTGGGGGCTGCAGGGTGGCCTCTGTGAGGGAAGGCCAGGGTTGACCCAGGCCACACACGGCTTCCTCCAGCACATATGAATATGTTTCAATAAACATATTAAAGAAAGGGTAAAAACCACTGTGTGCAGAAAAACTGCTGTGTTAATAGGGAGGAGTGAGAGGAAAAAATGTGAGGAACAGCCCCGCAGACATCATGGACATGAAAATGGAGAGGAGATCTCCTGTCATACTGCAGAAGTAGCTGAGCCAAGAGTGGGTATCCTGGAGGACTGCAGTCCATGGTAAGGTCCACAGCGGGACAGGAAGATGTGTGAGGAACAAGGAGCAGTAGAGTGCTGCTGGTACAGACCAATCACAACCTCCCAAGGTGGTGGGGAGGAGGTGGGGGAATTGTGAATGAAGGCTTGAATTTGAGCCTGGGAAAAGGGTAATGAAAGGTGCTGCTTTAATTTTTCTTTGCTTCTCACTATCTAAATCTATTTTACTTGGGAACAAATTTAATTAATTTTCCCCAAACTGTTTTACCCATGATGCTAATTGGTAAGTGATCTCCCTGTCTTTATCTCAATCTCCATCTTATTTTCTCCCCTTGTCCTGCTGAAGAGGAGGGAGGTGAGAGCAGCTGGGTGGGCACCTGTCAGCCACGGAAGGCCAACACATCACAGCTTCCTATTAAAATCTCCAGATGATATTATAAAATCAGATAAACAAAGGAAAAAGCTTGGAGATTAAACTTTTGAGGTACTTCCCAATAAAAGGAGTAGAAGGACGGCATGAAAACTCCCTCAGAAATAAAATGAGAGTGGCTGAAGATCGATTTTATTAGAAGAGTTTTATTGGAATATTAGAATATTAGTTTTTTATTAGAATTTTTATTATCTGTGGACACAATTTACTTCCCAGTCACAGTTGTAAGGAAGGTCTATCTGTATTAAAAGAAAAGCTTTATGTGACTCAGGGCAAGAGGGCAGGAGCTAATCTCCTTTCATCCTATTTTTCAGGTACAGCACTAGCAACTAGAACTTCTAAGCAATTCTTCAATACTTTGAAATATGAAGCCTGCTAGGACAAAAAAACCCCACATTTACTGTGAATCTTTCTCATGGAATTTAAACTGTACATGGCAGCAAAATAGTTCTCCAGTGCCATTAGAGCCCATATGTATTTATTTCTAGATTAAAATTTTCTTGTGCCAAGGTGACCCTATTCTCCTTTACTCCAAATGTATGGAGTACACAGAGTTTCATGGGTTTTGAGACAAAGCGAGCCTGTGAGATCATTTGGTCCAACACCCTGCAAACATAGTCATCATTTCACCTGGTGATGTGCCCGAAGGAGCGTGCATCCCAGCTGGGCTGGCATGTGTGGCACTGGGAGAGCAGCACGGGGAGGTTCAAAAGTCCCCATCCAAAAAGGTGCATCAGAGGCCAAGAACGCCACCAGCTTTGCAAGTGCATGAAAACCAGTTTGCATTACTGGTGTGTCAGCAATAACAGGTTTTGCTCCATTTCCCTAAGTGACCCATTAGTTTAGTGAAGCGCCATAAATGAGCACTTACAATAACGTGCAGGAATTCAGACAAGGTGGTGCCAGTCCCAGCACTGCCAGAAGCAGTCTCATGCCACAACCTTTCATTCATCTCTCAGAAATATTCATTTCCTCCACTTCCAGTTCACCTAATGTCAAAGGATTACATTTGGCATCCTCTGGTAAAGGATGTTATTCAGTGCTACAGCTTTCAGGAGCGATGCTAACATGCCTTTAGTTACCTGGCATTCAAACTCAGCTGGCAGCCTTTATGAATAACTGCAAATGTCCCCACTCTAGTGACTTCAAACTCATATTTTAACCATCACAGTACTTCCTCTGAAATAGGGGAAAATTTTGTAAAATAAATGCACACATATTTATTTTGTAGGATAAATACACAAATGGAGTGCTGTTTTGTTTTCTTAACATGCTATACAGGCCAGCCTGCTAGAAGGAAATATTTCTACAGCCTTGGACTTCATGAGAAGCATTTTCTCAATCTAAAAATATCCATAGCCATCTCTTAACAGTTCAGCAGGTCACCTCTGGGCAGCCAATGTTAGTGGCAGAGTCAGCCTCTTTTTTTCTTTTAGGTACACGCGCCCACCAGGCACAGCTGGCGGTCTCTGCCAGCCCCCAGCCCACCTCCCCTCCACCCCACCACACGTCCAGCAGGGAGGGCTGGAGCACTCATGTAAGCTGCAAACCTCAACCTCGCTGCAGTAATGCAGACTTCTAAGCCTGCTTTGCAACACAAATGCTCTATTTCCATTTTTTTTTTTAATCTGACAAGTCAGCACCCAGCTTCCACTTGCAGAGCTCAGCGTTTCCATCACAGATGCGGTGGCAATAAGGAGCAGCCTGCACAGCACTGACGCATGTTGACAGAAAGCTTACATAGATCAGTAGTAATTAGAAGCAAATTACAAATAAAATCTAAGCAAATCAGAGGCAAGAGAGAGACCCAGTTATTAATACTTCAAAATTAGAGTAATCAAAACCATTATGAGTCCAACCATATGGAGGGGAACTACAAGGCATGCACTGTTAATAAAACGCCTTGTCAGCTTGCCTCTCTAATGAGTCCCTTACATATGTGGCATGGGGAGTTATGAAAAAAATTACAGATCCTTGAGGTGTCCCTTCCCTGATTAAGGAAATTCATACATTTCCTGTGCAGATAAAGGCATACCTAGAGGTGCCTATGATTGCAACCCTATTTAGACAGATCACCTTTAAGCCCAGAAATTTACCAGTGAAGCTCCAGACACTGGAGATCTTAATAAAAATCAAAAGCCAAGTGATGTGGGAGTTTTAAACCCATATACTTGCATACAATTTTAATATTGTAGGAAGTAAACACAAAAAAACCTACACAATAACTTGCTATTGTCTGTGCTAGTTGCCAATTTCAACATTGCTGTAAGGGAACATTATATATAAAAGGCAGTTTACATGAAAAAGGTTAAGAGAGAAGACATTTTCAGAAGGCAAAAGAAGCTATAAGAGATCTACATTTTTTTAAAAAAAAAATATTCTCTGTGCCTTAAATAATTATTTCTACTTTACTTACAAATCAGAACACTTCCAACATCACACCTGAATGCACACAGAAAGGACTTCCAACTTGCCAAATCCCAATCCAAGTTGTACTTGGCGAAAACACGTTCATACTACTTCATGGCCTGACTTAGCTTGTAATTGTATTTACTTAATACTTCTTTAAAAAGCCAGAAAAACACACAGGGTGGAAGGGTAGGGAAGATGCTCCTACCGTACCAATGGATCTTTTTTCTCCATGACTGAAGCTTGATGTGGAAACTTTGCTTTGTCCTGGCCCTGCAGCAGCTCACAGCAGATGTGCTTTCCCAGGGAGGTCGTGGGCTGCCTTGTCCCCAGGATGGCTCCCAGGGGTCTGCCTGGCCACCCTGGGCCTGGGATCCCAGCACCGCACTGCTGAAGTCAGGGTGCCAGCTGCCCCGGCAGGACAATGGCTCCATTGGGAGATAGCTGGGGGACAAAGGCGCTGCTTTGAGGAATGATTTTATATGCACACGTGACCTTTGCCTGAAATGACTCTATGGAAAGTGTCCCTGTCCTGAAGATCTGCTTTCAAATGTAGCGGTCTGAGGCATTGCTTAATCTGTCCTTTTTCTCTTTTCTTTCTTTCTTTTTTTTTTTTTTTTTGGCAACAGATGCCTCAGAAGAGGTCAGGTAGAGATAAGGAGGTGGTGCCCAGCTCTTTCTGATCCTTTAAGAGAGCTATTCCGTAACCGATAGGTTTATTTCCTTCACTTTCAAATTCTTCACCACAATCTACTAACTGGAGTTCTTTTCTCTGACATGTCACTACGAAACCAGAGTAGCCTAACTTTCAATACATGTCCTGAGCCAGCCTACATGCTACTTCCAACCTCAGGCCACCTTTGCTAGAGTGTATATCGATTTAAGTTTTTGAATCTCTGAAAGAAGAGCAAAGCCACTGAATTTTTAATGGATTCATGGGACTATTTCTTTATTAATTGTAAATTATTTTATTTTAGCTATGATTTTAAAGCGTTTTGAAGGCTTCCTACTTGACTGGCTATAAAATAAGAGCTGTCAATACATTAGCATACATGAAATCCAACTACCACTATAGCTAGGCTGGAGTTAGGGGAGTGAAGATGGGGTTTATCACCCTTACATTCTTGCAGGGAATGTTGCAGCTGCGGCAGGTGAAAGGAAGGTCCCTCAGAGTGATTCTTTGTTAGGCTGTAGGGGAAGTTAACAGCAGTGTGGCTCTTTAAGGTTAGCCAATAGTTTCCTTTGAGACATCTTGATTTTTGCTGCTTATTGCTCTGACGAATTAACATTTGCACTGACCATTTTTGTGCTGGAAAGAGTGGTGGTTTTAATCTATTTTTAATCTAAGGCAAAATATGTCAAACGTTTTTGAGATTAAAACAAAGGATGTGTAGTTTGCTATACTGACATTAAATAAAAATCTCCTTTCTATAAACAGATCTCAGGCTTACATAGCCTGGAGCAACAGATTGGATTTTGGGGGCCAGGGAAGAAAGGTCTTTGTTAAGTGAATATGTTCATCCATCCCTACCAAATTCCAGCCAGATTTGGTCAAGTTATAAATCTTTAGGAGATCTTTGTGTGTGCTCAGCGCTGTGAGATACTTGCTCACACTTAACGGCTGAGCTCTCTGAAAAATCACCTCCTCCAAGTGTATTTGTCCTCCTTACAGACCCTGGGGTCACACTGTAGTTTATGTCAAGGAAAATGAGTTTTTAAAGGTACTCACAGTCATAACAGGATCCGGGAGTGGGGTCACATTTGTCTGTCCATCCATCATACCAAACACACCCCCAACCCCAGCACAGCTGCATGCAGAGCCCACATCTGTCCCATAAAAAGTCTGTGCTTGTGGATGCTGGGGAAGGGGATTCCTTCTCCTGAAATAAATCCTGCCTCATCAGACAAAACCAAACCCCACTGTGAGATCTCCTCACGGACTCCCCATGCATCCTTCCTGCGCCCCACAACCCCTTCCCTCACCATCAGTCCTTCAAGCGAAGGAACACTGAAAGGGAGGATAAAACCAAAGCTTTGAGGGGCCAGTGAATAGGTGGTGGGACTGCACCATAAAGAAACGGGGCTGCTGCTGGAAAGACAGCATGGAGTGTGATATAATGCAGAGACCATAGAAGCAGACAGATTTCAAGTGTTTGATTTAGAAATCTTAAAACACGATGTCAGATAAAATACTTTTAGATAAAAATCCAGTTAGATTGATAAAAGTACTTAATGCAAGTTGTTTGGTTTTGGGTTTTGGTTTTATTTTTTTTAATACTCTGCAATGTCTAGAAGTAAAATATCTGAGCATCTTAACACAAAGGAGCAAAACATCAGGGAAGAAGAAGAAACAAATTATCAAACTGACACAAGATCTCCTCACCTTGTAGCAGGCTGTTCCCAGCATTGTGCCTCTGGTAGTTGTTTGAATTCCCTCTAGAAGACGATGCCGCTCACTTCTCTGAGAAGCTAATGTGTAGCCTGCTGTGCAGCTGACAATTTTTTATCTTTTCATTCACATCTGATTTTAATATTTTTAAAAATTTATATTAATTTCAGTTTATCAATTCCAATTCTTTGTTGCCCCAGGAAAATACATCTGTTCTACAGCAGAGAGGCTTAAACTCATTGTTACAAAAGCTCTGCTGAATGAAGACATGTTTACATAACAAACTAAATGGTTTCTCTACTTTTACAGAGTTTATGTATTATCAGTGTTTGGAGACAAGCACAAACTTCCCCACTTAGTCTCCTTTCAGCACAGTTAGCAGGAACAAGCATGATTTAGTATATCCCAGTATATTCATTGCAATCTAAAAATATTTTGGTAGATCCACCCTCAGTAAGTGCCCGATGATCCAGAGCTGGGAGAAGCGGCGGACACGCAGGAATGCTGCGCTGCCATTCAGTGAGACATGGACAGGCTGGAGAGCTGGGCAGTGAGGAACCAGATGAGCTTCAATAAAAGCAAGTGTAGGGTCTGGCACCTGGGAAGGAGCAACTACAGGTATCAGTACAGGCTGGGGGATGACCTGCTGGAGAGGAGCTCTGCAGAGAAGGACCTGGGGGTCCCGGTGGATGACAGGTTGGCCATGAGCCAGCAGTGTGCACTGGTGGCCAAGAAGGCCAATAGGATCCTGGGGTGCAT
>VXBZ01001084.1:67549-180286 GCA_013399135.1 Heliornis fulica | reverse complement strand
GGCCTGTGGGGACAGGACAAGGGGCAATGGCCACAAGTTGGACCACAGGAGGATCTGCACCGATGTGAGAAAGAACTTCATGGTGAGGGTGACAGAGCACTGGAACAGGCTTCCTGGGAGGGTTGTGGTGTCTCCTTCTCTGGAGATATTCCAGACCTATCTGGACGCCTACCTGTGCGACCTGCTCTAGGGAACCTGCTTTGGCAGGGGGGTTGGACTTGATCTCTGGAGGTCCCTTCCAATCCCTAGAATTCTATGATCTGTACCCATTTAACACCACAACATCCTTGGTCATATGTCTATTGACTTTTTTGAGTCATACTCAGTTAAAATAAATCTCTCACTCTGTATAAACAAACTCAGGCCATTTAGCAAAACAGATGCTGCTGTCTCTAGATGTCATGGGGAGCATTGGGTATTGCTTTAGATAATACTTTATCAGAACTAACGAACAGGAACTAGCACAGTTCAAGTGGGGGCAATGGCCCAGGGCAGGACACGGTCAGAGGAGCACACAGAGCTGCAAGGGGAAGGCAGTACCCTTCCTTAAGGGTCCAAAAGGCACAGGAAGGGCTTTATGAATGGATTTCTGCTCATAAACACCTGGGGTTTATATGTATAAACCTCAAGAGGTAGTTGAGACCCTGAAAGCGGGGGTCTGTGCAGTGCCACATCCCTATATTGTACCAGACATCCTCTCCCTGCAGGGTACCTCCAGCGAGCTATGACCAGAGCTGCTGGATCAGATTTTGGGACTTGGCTGCTCAGATCAGGGCAAGGCTGCATGTGCACAGAGACACAGCTGCTGCACTTTGGGAATTTCCTGGAGTGATATACAGCTACTTCCCATTTGAAGGAACAGCTCAGATGAGCAGGCAGCAGATTACAAGCCTTGGTTGAGGAATTAGTCCTATTTTGATCACAAGAAACACCTAGTCTAATGAAAACCAAAACACCAGGTTTCCAGATACACCAAGTTCAGAAATTAGTATTCAGGAATTTTATTTTATAACAAATGGAGAGAGGAGAACACTTACTGTGGGGCATAGCTTCATGCTTTCATATGAAGCCCAGGCCAGGTTGTACTGGAAGGTTAATGAAAACAATAGAACAATCCTTTCCTTTTCAATATTCAGAATTTAAGGAGATGACAGTGGGTGAGACTGAAACTCTGCTGCCATATAGGAGGCAAGATTACATGGCCTCAGCTTGAAAGCAGCTGTTTTCCTCATCGGGATCAGAAATCTGAACATATCTTGGTCTTGCACAATCAGAGGGCGTAGCTATATACTTAAATGAGGCCACACATCGAGCACCTACATATGGGTTTACAGAGCTAATATTAAAATGCTATTTTTAAAAGTGGTGTTTGCAGATGCTCCAGCCCGATAGAAATAAAGACCTTTTGAACATTACTCCTTGTAGTCCCTTCATTCTCTGTGTTCAGTTTTGAACAGTACTGTTGCAAATACATTAATCAGAAAATTATGCTGACAGTGCCTGGGTAGTGCAGCACTAAAATCAACCTTAAAAAACAGCGCTTCAAAAAAAATCACACTGTAAATAGTCACAAATAAAAGAAAATTGTGACTTACACAAAATATACAAGCCCTCCTCCTGTTAATCTGTTCCATATTTGATGATTGAGCATAAATTACAGTTGAAAAACACCCCGAGGGATTACTTAATATACTGCCTAATCCAACCATCCACCCCCTGCAAAGTACAACCTCATGTGGTTTTGCTTCATTAGGAGTTTCTCTGCAGCTCCAATGTCCCAGCTCAGTTTCACCTCCTGCAAACAGGTCTGAGCATGAAGAAATGGCTTCTGTGGCCAGAAATATGTAATTCTGTACAAGTAGAATTGCATGAGCTGAGCTAGTGGAAAAAACATACTTTGTCCGGCTACCTTCTAGGCATGGATGGAGTTACCCCTTCTGCAGTCTGAGTGGATGCTATGGTCTTGTCTCTCTGGCTTTGCTTTGACGTATTTTCTTTTCTTAACCCTTAGTTTACAGTATTTGGGCTGGATAACAGTTTTTCTCAACATCCAAAGGTTCACCACATCTGTTAACAACATAGTTTCTTCCATTATTTCCAAGAGATGTTGCCCACCAGTGGGGATATTACGGTGTCCTTTATGCTTAGTTCATGCTAAAACGTATCTTCACTTTGAAAAGTCATCCGATACAGAACTTCTAAAGAGCCTCTGTCAAACATATAATCCTCCTCCTCTCTTGAGCTCTGCTAACCACAGTACACCAGGCTATGAGCAGCTGTAAGACAGCACTGCTTTACAAACCGCCACCAGCAGGATCCACCTCCTCAAGGGCAATGGCCACAGGGAGCTTGGGGTGGAAGAAAAATGGCCATAAATTGCAGCTGTGGGTAAATGTGTACGGGGAGACGAAGCACGGATACGTGAAGAATTGTAAAGATCTTAACTGAAGTTCAGTTCTCCCTGACAAGCACAAAACGGTCTGCGTGAGCTACCTCAGCCCATTCACTGTGATAGCATGAATTTGCAGAGACAGCTCAAAGCTTTATGACTTGAGCCATCCTACCTCATGCTCCAGATTCTGGATAAGGACAGAAAAGCGTTACAGGGGAGACCAGAGTATTACCAGCATCACACAAGACCATTTGCTTGAGGGCTGACACCACAACTCCTTTATCTACTTTCCAGTTGCTAAAAGAGAGATACACCACCTATCCTTCTCCTACTGGTTTTCTTGCCCTGAGACAATCCCTCTGTCCTATCTCAAACAACACTTCTGTAACCTACCACAGATACAGCTCCACCTCATTTTGAATTTCCTGGTCTTGTATGATATAGAGTCATAGAATTGTTCTCATTGTAAAGGACAAGTTGTGTCAGGTTCCACACTCTGAACAAGACGTACAAATTTCTTAAGTGAAACAGAACTCACAAACTCTAACTAGGGACCAAGCTAATAAAGTCATTCAAGACGTTTGATGGACATGTGTCCCAAAAGAGAACACCACAAATCTCAAGGCTGTTCTTATATACTACAGAAAATCCCGTGCTGTAAACTGGCTGTAAAGATTTGAAAATAAATATTTCACTAGGAATAAGTGATATTTAAGATAAAAGAAAAAAAAAAAACAAAACAACTGATGAACAAAAAGCATAGCTACAAACTCCCCACAAAGTGTATCCTTTCCACCAAAGAGCAATGAATTGGATAACACCAATCAATAGATGAGGGTAGTCAACAAACACAGCCTCAGATACAGTCAACATACCCTAGAGAGCTGCGAAGTCATCAAACTCCAGAAAAGGCTCATAGATGAAGGCATGGCAATGACTTCCAAGGGTTCCCACTGCAGGACAGGGGCTGGACACACAGCTGGTTTTGGAGGTCATACGACAAGACCAGCCTTTGAAGCACAGTGAGGGATTTTGACTAGCTGTTGAAGCAAGAAGCTAGTGGTTCAGCAGTGGTGGCTTGACTTGGATTGTTCATGCCACATTCAAGATCAGCAGGTTGGCCACCATTACTATAGTATCTGAATCACAAAGCTCTGGATTTTCATCTTTCTGATAAGAATCTGGGTAGAACATAAACATTTCAGTCCTTCGGGCATTGGGGAAATTTTTTCTTTTTTGAAGGAAAAAAATAATTTCTTAATTCTCATTGCCTATGATTGAGGTATAAAAGCTAATTCAAGTGAACGAACAAGTCATCCTTGCGTTTCCAAGCATTTTGATGGAATATTGTAGAATACCTGTTATGACGGTAAATTACAAGCCCAAGTGCAACATGGATTAGGGTCTTCTGAATGCTACTGAGCAGGTATCAATCATAGTGACAGCTGTCCCTGCATTGAAATGCACTCAATTCTGGGGAATAATATTGAGAGCAAGCTGGCCTGCTTGGTTTCAGATGCTGCAGAGAGGAGCTGCCATGCAGAACAGATTTCTGGGCTGCACAAATGATCTCTGACTTGAATTTTACATATTACCATTTGAGACTTCTAAAATGTCTGCAGTTTGTTTGCAGAGCTTGGTTTATATTTGTGCTTATAATTTATCTTCTGCTTTTGATTACTCACAACATCTGTGTCCTTTTTCCAGACCCCCCTGCATGGTTTCTATTCACTAAAGCTTTCAGAGTTTTGTTTTTGTTCTAACGTTTTTGCCTTCTCAGTTGTTTTTATTATGATGTACACCACACTGAGTGCTCTGGCAGACTGCGAGGGGTGTTTTCGAAGAAGAATAAATTATGGACATTAATAAAACAAAGCACAGAGCTTTTGAACATTTGGTTTCAACGTGGAAGGATTCTCTTTCATATGAGAATCATGTTGAGGATTTATTTCTAGGGGGACTTTTTCTGTTATTAAGATCTAACAAAGCAGTATTTTACTGAGGACTTTTTGTTTCTTTCCTTGCCCACTCTGTCGTGGTTATTGCGAAGCTCTTCTGCTGTTTCTCATTTCGCTGCAAGGTACCTACGTGCATGTGAAAGGTACACTTTGCAGGGTTTGCTTTCAAGTTTTCAGTGAAGTGTGGGGGAGAGAGGTTCTGGGGCTTTTGTTTCAGCTTCTTTTGTGGAGAAGGATTAAGGTAAGGATACAGAAACCTGGGGCAAAGCAGTTCTTAAAAATAAATCCAGATCTCACCTCTGTAAACACGTGCCAACCAAATATACAAATTATGGCAAATTGTTTGGCTGTGTTCACAACTGGGTTAGTGCTAAATACAAGAGCACTATAAGCATGCCTTACAACATTTATTCAGACCTCCTTCAAAAGTCTTCCTTTCAGTAGGCTCAATCCTGCAACATAAGCGATTTAGCTCTCATGAGTAGTCCCATTGACTAAAAGCAGGGCCTGGATTTACAGGGTCACCTAAACCAACAGAAGAGTTTTGAACGCAACATTTTCCCATAAGTCACTTGCCATTATACCCTTTTGCCACCTGGACTCCAGCTCCTTAAATCTGCTTTATTGGTCCCATATGCCTTTATTCAGCGAAGTGCTCGAGGTTTGATGGAATGGAAGGAGCAAGCACCAAGCAGTTTCCTGAACCGGCGCTGCAGCCACACTCCCGATTAATGCCTCCTTTCATATAGCTGCGTCCCTGCACTAACACACGGGTTACAGCCTCCTGCTTGTAGTTCCCAAACACGCTGGCTTTCTCTTCCAAACCCCATCACCAAATCCACTGTGTCCCAGCTGCCTCCAGCTCACAGCTCTGCGCCATTATCCTTTACACAATGGAGGTGCCTTTTCCATTAAGAGCTCAACCCCGCCGAGGGCTTAAACTCCCAGCACAGGATTTGGTCCCGGGTAGTTCCACAGAGCAAGGACTCACCCACAGCCCAGCAGGTCAGGGCGGGTGGCAGTGCCTGGCTGGTACCGCTGCCCCTTCCTTGTACTGCCTCTGGCCCTCACTTGGCTCCCAAGGGATTTAATTTAGGTCCCCAAAAGGCTCAGAACACTTTTTACCCCTGATTTTGGTTGAACCTTGGTTCTGGCTGTTTAGCAAGCTGTCTCGCTCCATCACAGTGAGCCTCTGGGCTGAGGGACAGGAATTCCCAGAACTGGAGTGACAGGACCACCATGTTCAGCAGTACTGGATTAGCTAATTGCAGAAACACACTAACTAGGAAATAGACAGCAGCATCTCCATATATCCTTCTTGCTGTATATCTCCTTGTACCTTCTCTTTTTTGTCTGCATTTTATAACACAAAAATAGGAGAAAATATTTTAGTGTGGATTTCCCCAAAACAATGACAATTTTTGTACCTGGATGGATTTCTGGCAGCACTTAAACATAATTCAAAGCTGGTATATGTTAGCTATACACCTACTTTTAAGTTAAAGGTGCAAACAGTTTGATTACATCATACTCAGATCAAAAAGTGGAGGGGGGGACCCATAAACTTGGAAATGTTTGACTTGAACTCAAGTGAAAACACCTGAAGACCTTTATGGATGTTTGTATTTCTCAGCAACAGGAATCAAGGTAAAAGCAGCTTAGATTGTTTCTTTTTATCGCTTTCCAGCCGTGGTACAAAACCAGGATTCGGTTAATTACTTCAGACACCAGTGGGGTTGGATTGGCAGCACAGAGGAGTGCTGAGCCTTTTCCCTGTAACTGAGAAACCCCCACATGTTCCCTTCCTCGCCACATGTCTCACAAAGAGATTTATGGCTGTGTTTTAACCACACGTCAATGAGCCATTCAAGATTTACAGCAGCAAATTCGGAGACTTATCTGCCACAGAACTTTCCCACTGATAGGCAATAATTTATAATAAGTGCTTGCATATTTAATTAGCTGTATGATGAGATGAAATACTACAGAACGGTGGCCTAAACAAGGGAGTCAAGTCAATGGCACCGTATCCCCTCCTAGGAAGGTAAGCGGAACTGGAGAACAGAGATCAGGTTTCTTCGCTGCGCCATGCTTCTCACAAGCAGCAGCAAGTAAGTGTGTAGGAATACCAAGAAATGGGTGTTTGTTTGCATGTCCTGAGGTTTTGCTTTGGTTCTAGCAGGATCTCTTGCTATCAATGCTACTTCTGTCAATTCGTTCTCAAACGGATTCCCAAACTTCCCAGCAGAGACAAGGACCTATACAGTGAATTTAGGCTGGTGATCACATTGAGTTGTTTAACTACCTTTTACTAAACAAAGGGTTCGAAAGGGTGGTTTTAATGGTCAGGAGGGAAGCACGAGGCTGTCACAGAGACACAGGCACACACCCTCTTTCCCAGTAGAGAAGTTCCCGCTTCCCTGAGAGGCTGGAGCAGTGTATGATGAAAGGGGACCTTCACCCTAAAACAAGGGGGCCACAGGTGGAGCTGTGGAGCCCACGTACACAAGGATGGTTTGTGGGGCTGGAACAGCAAGAGGCAAGGGCCTTGTGAGAGGATGCCAAGGAAGAGGCCTGGGGCAGGTGAGAGCTGAACACCCATATTTTCTTTACATGACATTTCTTGTCTCTTGGCACTGTGTTTCTTGGCAGCTCTAAGATGCTTTCATGATATGCAAGCCAGGGAATGGGACAGCCCAGCAAGGAGTCCCTGCAGTAGGTCTAAGCAAAACAATTTTCTGTACCAGTGATGCATTTTTTCCCTCAGGTCTTCTCCCAGCTGATTTACTTCTCAGATAGTGAAAGCTCAAATCCAGCTAAGGTGGTGTCAGTACCTCCCTCTCATTTTTTGGCATGTGCCCATCTTCTTCCACATTTCAAATATCAAAAATTTCATTGGGGCTTTGAGCATTTCCAGTTTCAGCTGTTGCAACCTCTTCTGCAACATATCCATGTATATGTTTGAGCATATACGACTTGAACACCACCACAATCTGACATGCTTTGCTCAGACGTGTTTCTCAGTGCAGTTTGGAGTTTGCTGATATGGAACACAATATTGAAATCAGCATACATCAGACCTCAGTGACAAAGAGCTGTCAAGCTCAGAATCTAACTCCAGAAAGCTCTCCAGCATGGCCCAGTTCCAGGTTAGATTTCTTTGGTTCATCTCTAAGGTTTGATGATTCCATTCCTCCAGGCCCTTTATTCTTAGTACCAGTGTTAATCACAGAATGACCAGGTTGGAAAAGACCTTAAGATCATCAAGTCCAACTGTACCTGTCCTCTCCTAAACCATATCCTTGAGCACCTCATCTACCTGTCTTTTAAATACATCCGGGGATGGTGACTTAACTTCCCTTAGCAGCCTGTTCCACATCCTGACAGATCTTTCAGTGAAGAATTTTTCCTAATATCTAATCTGAACCTGCCCTGGCACAGCTTAAGGCCATTTGCCCTTGTCCTATCACCTGTCACTTGGCTGAAAAGACCATCACCCACCTCTCTACAACCTCCTTTCAGAGAATTATAGGCAGTGATAAGGTCTCCCTCAGCCTCCTCCAGACTAAACAACCACAGTTCCCTCAGATGGTCTTCAATAGATTTGCCCTCCAGACCCTTTACCAGCCTTGTTGCCCTTCTCTGAACATGCTCCAGGACCTCAATGTCCTTCTTGTAGCAAGGAGCCCAGAACTGGACACAATACTCGAGGTGCAGCCTCACCAAGGCTGAGTACAGGAGCACAATCACCTCCCCAGACCTGCTGGCCACACTGTTTCTGACACAAGCCAGGATGCCATTGGCCTTCTTGGCCACCCAGGCACACTGCTGACTCATATTCAGTCTGCAGTCAACCAATAGCCCCAGGTCCTTCTCTGTTTGGCAGCTGTCCAGCCACTCTTCTCCAAGCCTGTAGCGCTGCACGGGGTTGTTATATCCCAAGTGCAGAACTCTGCCCTTGGCCTTATTGAACCTCATCCCATTGGCCTGAACCCATCAGTCCAGCCTGTTCAGGTCCCTTTAGAAAAGCCTCCCTACCCTCAAGCAGATCAACACTTCCTCACAGCTTAGTGTCATCTGGGAACTTACTGAGGGAACATCTGATCCCTTCATCCAGGTGGTTGATCAAGATGTTGAACAGAACTGGACCCAGGACTGAGCCCTGGGGGACACCACTTGTGACCAGGCTCCAGCTGGATTTGACTCCATTTACCACCACTTTTGGACATCCAGCCAGTTTTTAGCCCAGCAGAGAGTGCACCAGACCAGGCCATTGGTAGCCAGTTTCTCAAGCAGAATACTGTGAGAAACAGTGTCAAAGGCTTTACTGAAGTCCAAGTAGACCACATCCACAGCCTTTCCCTCATCCAGTAAGCAGACCACCTTGCCATTGAAGGCAATCAGATCAGTCTGACAGGATCTGCCTTTTGTAAATCCATGTTGACTGGGCCTGGCATGTAATAACCTTGGTGCAAACCCTCACATTTTGCCTTGTACAAAGTGCTCAGGGCACCTTCAGAAACTATGTAATTACCTCAGAAGTAGAAATTTGCTCTTTGAACTACCAGTCCTCACACATCTTCCAGGGGGCCGATATGAATCTCAAAAGTAAATTCAAGCACAAAGCATACTGTAAAAGATGACTTTTCATGGTTCCTTTGTACATATTAAAGAATTTGCGGAGCATATTCCCATCTTGTTTCCCTCACAGGTTACCTGTAAGACACTCAGGAATTCTTGAAGCATGACAAAAAGTGAACTTAGATATAAACACAACACATGCATAGTGGGAATAAAACAAGCAGTCAATTTTGAAAACTGATTCTTGTAACATGTCCTCTCCAACAGAGTTTCACTCTATTAATTCAGCTCATTCTTTACCAATAGGCAAAAAGATCGATGTGGAACTGTGCAAATAAGTAAGAGCAGTAGTATGACTTGCAAAGGGTTCCAAGAAGGTGTTGCCTCTCCCCTGCAAAGCAACAGCCTCCTCTCTCTGACCCCTCATGCCTTTGCCATTCATCTAGGTTGGAAGTAAGACCAAATTGTTAAATCAGAGGCTGGGGGAAGGCCAGGCTGCCAAGGCTAGGCTGTGAAAGGCCCCCTCTGTCCTTTGCAGTGTTTTACTGCAGACAGCAGGTCTAAGGCAGCCTTTCAGGCCTCTATCCATCAGTCAAAGCTCCTTCTGGGCTCCGGAGGAGTCCCCTGGAGACAGTTCAGCCTCCCTGGCTGAGCTGTCATGAGGGGGCTCAGCCATGCATGCCCCATCCAGTCGGATCCCCAGACTTTCCCTTCACACAGCCAGTTGGCTCTCGAGCAGCACCAGCTTCCCTTCACACACCACTCTGCTTGCACGACTTCCCTTTCTTGCACCAGTGTCAATGTATGGAAAAATAAGGTACCTGTCAACGGAAGAATTTTAGCCCCTTTCAGTTTTACTACATGCGTTCCATTTTATAGGTAGTCTGTTTCTTTCTTGTTCACTTTGCAAAAGACATTACAATAATAATTAACCAGTGGAAGGAGTTTGCTGCTGATTCCTTCGGATGCCTTGCCTTGGAGAGACTGTGTCTGAAGTAGGAGAGATTAAAGCTGTATTTACTAACACGCCACAGGCTGGGTGAGAAGAGGGGAGCAATCCCTCAAAAAGGGCTGTGTGTTACAAACCCCACCACAAGTAACCAATATACCCCAAAAGAGCAGAGGTAGCGATGGAGCAAATCCTTAATGTGAACCAGACCCAGTAACGTGAAACAATCAGCTTGATGGGTGAAGTAGTGATTTGGCAAACGTTCTGACGCTCCTTGCCATGGGATTTCCGGACAGCCATGGTGAAAGTAAGTAAACACGCCTGGTCAGAAATAAAGTTAGCAACAGGCACGGCAGCAACGCACAGCTGGGACGTTCATTCAGAAAAGTGATTCCTCCCTTTACCTGAGGCTGAATCTTAACCTCTGCGCTGTACCACAAAGCAACTGGGATATGAACTTTATCTGGGGTTCACTTCCATCAAGACCCGGAGGTGCAACAATGTGATAGAGGAGTTCACACTTCATAAGGAAACCAAGAGGTTCCCTGAAGGCATCTCTAGCCATTATGCATGTTTGTGGAAACAAGCCAGGCACTGGCACTTTCTGGCTCCCAATCTCATGCTCTATCCATTACACAAAGAAATCCTGCATTTTGGTGACAGGATTACCCAGGCCTGTCTGGGGAGCTTTAAGCCAAATCGATTTCCTCACCTGGAAAACAACAGAGGGTTAAGACATGTAAAGGGTTTTAAACATTCACAGTGAAAATGATAATTGCTGTTTTCCATGTAGCAACTGAATCTCAATTTTTTTTTGTTCAGATTTCATTGAAGGAACTCCTCCCATCCCCGGGGAGTGAGAACTGTGTAGAATGGACAACAGCAGAAAAGGGATGGCTCTTTTTGTCAAGAGATTTTGTCCCTCCAGGAAAAGGAATATAATGCATAAAGTCACATTATAAATCTTAATTCTATAATCCAGAGTTCCTTCAACTCCTTGGAGTTCAGATGATCTCCTAATGACCATCCCTCCTCTCTGATTAGCTGCAAAGAGATGTGAGCCTTTTTGGTGTCACCAAACTTGGGAGGGCAATTTGGGGCAATCCCCTAGAGTGGAAATCAACAGCAACAATTGTATACAAAGGTTTGGATTTTTGGATAAAACATCAGGGCCCATGAGGAACATTCCTGCACTAAAATCAGTGTTTGATTCCAAAACTTGACATCTCCAAGATGCTAGAGCGCTTTCCAGAAAACAAGACCATCACTCAAAGTGTGACAGGGGCTTCTAACTGTTACAACATCATCTCCAACAGGCATTAACACTAAGCCTTTAACACTGAACACTGTGGTTTGATGCAGCTCCAGGAAAGAGCTTTGCTAAGCTTCGGAGAAGATGTGCTAAATTTGGAACACTGTCCAAAGAGAAAACCGATTATTTTCACCAGAAGTCCATCTAATGTTTTGCAACGACCTTAAAGCAGGCAGATGTAACAAGGGATGGCAAGTAGCCACTGATGTGCATTATATTTCATCCCAACTCCAAGGTCGCTTGTTAAATACAAATAGCAATCAAAAACTGAGGAGATGCGTGGTGTTCAACATGCGGCCCAAGGCTGAAGGCAGCTTGCAGTATGGCTAAGGGATGGCCTCCTGCCTTCTGCAGAAGGAGGTTCAGCCATGGCCAGTCATGGGTCTGTCTTGGAGTCGGCTGGCATAGGCTCTACTGCACATGGAGGAAGCTTCTAGAAGCTTCTCACAGAAGCCACTCCTGTGGCTACTCCACTACCAAAACCTTGCTATGCAAACCCAATACACGCAGGAGCACTGAGACTCTTGAACCTCTGGTTACAACCCAACTAATGGAGTGGGACATGGCTCTAAATGGTTTTGTCTAGTCATCTTTTCCCATTGTCCCCCAGTGCCCAGCTTTTACTCTTTGTTGTTGTTCCCTCTCAGATATTGCTCTGAATTTATTCTGTCAATGATTCATTGTTCCAGTTTTTGATCCATTAGCTTAGTTTCCTCAACCCCTGGGATAGCTTAACTTTCATTTCATGGCTGACACACCTTTATCAGGGGGTCAGACTAAGCCTCCAGACATCCTTCTGGAAAGGTTGACCCCAAAGCATCCATTCTTTTTTGCTGCCTCTGCCTTGTGTGAACTGCTGCAGCCCTGCATCAACGTGGTAAGTCTCACAGAGGTTCAAGGGCTTCGATTTCGCCATGTTGGAGTCTTTTCTGGAAACTGGGCAAAGACTTATAAATCATGTGGATGGTTTGGCCAAGTCTACTTCTCCCATATACTGAAAACTCTAAGCCTTTTCACTGTTTCAGGCAGATGTTAGTGGATGATTCAAGGAGCAGATACACTGAGTTGCCAGCCACTGCGCTGAAGAAGTCCAAAAGAGAATCCAACAGATGATAAAGTTGAGCAGAACTGAGAATTGTCCAACGCTTGTAGCTTGCACTCAGCTCCCCCTGGGAACACACAACACACACTGAGCAATGAATTCCAAAATATTAAGAAATAAGCTAGCATGTAAGAAAAATAAGGATCTCCTGTTGAATTAAGGAGTTAGGTCATTAATGCTTGTTCATATTACATTACTCACACTTGAGAGACAAATAACTATCTGTTGCCTCACTAACCCACATATTTATTTGAACAAATATTTCCCAAGAAGTAGGGAGAGAGAACCATTTCAACAGAAAAGTTCTATATTATGGTCTTATCATAACAAGCCACTTCACAGTACGCTGATGTGTATCGTATACAAGCATCCATTGTAAAACGCTATTAAGTGTATCTCATTTTACAGTGCTGACATGTTTGTTCATTCACAGAGGTCATTTGCTCACAACGAGGCCTCTCATTTCCATATGCCCTACTGAGGTTTTGCTGTATTTCAGAATCAAGCCTTAATCTGAGCATTATGAACTCCAAAGGGCACGATCGGTGCCATATAAAGGCAATCCGTATAAAAATCCTGCAATCATTCAGAATAAATTTTATATAAAAAACCCTGTAGTCTCTGGATGGGAAGGACACAGAATGGGATTAGCTCAAATTCACATGCTAAATAAGTTTATCAGGCAGCTAGCCTTTAAAACCAAAAGGAAAACCACCAAGCCCTAAAAGCCCCCACCCATTTCCTACAGGCTGAAATGGCGGCTCTGCCACCTGCTGACAGGCCGGCCTGCAAGCAGGGTGCTGGGCATGGGCTCTGTGCGGAGGAAATGGCTGCTCAACCTTGGACCAGACAAGTGAGTTATTGCCACGGAGCACCAGTGTGACCCTCGGCCCAGCACGCAGAGCCATGCCAGGCAGTGGCACTGCCACCTCCCTGGCCGGCTCCACCGTGCTGGGGTTGTGCCCGGCGGCCAAGGGCAGCATGTTATCCATCCAGGCAGCAGAAAACACACTGGAGAAAGTCAAAACCTTGGAAGAGGCACAACATCAAGGTATGGGAGCAGGCAGCAGCTAATTAGAGAGGCTGCCTTCACCCCCACCTATGCACATATGGTTTTACGATCTCTGTAACTGTCTCAAGGGCATGAAAGACTACTTGATGGCATGTACTGACATCTTCTGCATGAGCTCCCTGATCCCAGCATGCTTCCATCTTCTGGTTCTGCAAATCATCCCAATGGGTGTGAACCTGCTGCGCAGCTTATGTCAGAGACTGTAGAAAAGAACACAAGTAAGAGAGGAAAAGGAAATGGGAGGAAGGAAGAGGGGAAATGAGAACAAGAGAAGAGAAGGAGCTTGACAGCTGATGAGGTGTGAGGTGGCCCTTGTCCATGCAGGGAATTCAGCTTCTGGAGCTACACATCAGTTCATCTTCCAGTCTCTCCCCAGTCTGGCAGGAACAGGCACACAAAATGTCCTCAACAACTCCCCTAAACAGCAGATGCAGCTGGTCATGGTACAGAAGGAGGTGATGGAGAAAAGTCCTGGTGGTTATTACTGCAGCTCTGGTATTTCTTGTCTATTTGTCCTGCCTCCCCAAAAGGGCAGAGAAGTTACTTGTATGCAAAGAGAGGGCTTGAGCCGTAGCTTGGAGGAAGAGAGGGAAGTGGCCTTGACGGAAAGGAACTCTGCATGTGGGGAAAAAAATAATCACCAGTCTGAATGATACTGGATCCAAAAATCTGTTTACCAAAACCAGGTAAATCGGGTTTGGTGTTTTTTGTTTTTTGTTTAAACAACCGTAGATCATATATTTAGAATCCTCACATAAATCGTTACAGAAAAATTAAGAGAAAACCCAAGCTCTTAGTTTCAGTTAGATGACACGTATTCAGTCACAATGAATTGCTTGACTCTGGAAAAGAAAAGGAGCTCTTGCTACCTTCTCAATTAACACTAAGGAATGCAGCACTCCAGGACAATGGTCTAAAATGAAGCAGTTGTTATATGCTGTACACATTATCAGTGTCTTGTTTTCATTTTATAAATGTTTTTTTTTTTCTCCAAATTGTTGAACTTTTAATGAAAAAAAAGAGTACTATATTTAGCTATCCCCTCCATACTATTTTATTTACATTTTCCTATCTCCTACATTACCACAGTAGCCAACAACCAGTTTCTTGAAGTCCTTTACCAATTCTCTTACAACCTAGGTGCACTTCACTCTTCCATGAACCTATGTACATCACTCCTCCCCTGCATCTTGTCCTAGATTATAAGTGCTGAGCAGTTTATTAAACACCAGGAAGGTTTTTAGTGCTGTTAAAAGAGATGCCCAGTTTAAAAATCTTAGTCTTAAAATTAAAGCAACCCAAAGGGTTCAGTGTTTTGAAGTTAGTCAAGTACTCAACAACAAACATGTGTTTTAACATTTAAAAATGACCGTGTCCTTTCATAAAAGAACTTGAGAGAGAAACAGTCTCTACACATACTGCTCCAAACACAAGAAAAAGAAGCTTGCACAGACTCTGGAGCTGTAAGATGTCCGTAAGGCACAAGAAGCATCTCAGTTCTCAGAGAGGAGAAATAAGCCTGCTGGCCACAGGGCTGGGAACAGACCATAAGAACCAAAACAAGAGACTCAAACTCAGGTCATCATCCTGCTCCAAAGCAGCTTAAATCCTCTGCTTTGGTTGATGCCCTTGAGCCATCTGCCTGCCTTGGAGCTCCGGTATCTCTCAGCTGACTATTATTAATTACATCAATACACTTGAAGAAATAGTAGAGGAAAACAAGTGAAGGTGAACTGGTGTGAGACCTCTAATTCAAGACTCTATTCACTGTTGTGACAGACCACCTCAGTCACACACATAGAGAATGATGGGGGTTGGAAGGGACCTCAGAAGATAATATAGTCCACCCCCCTTGCCTGAGCATGATCACCTACAGGAGGTTGCACAGAAACGCATCCAGATTGGTGTTGAATGTCTCCAGAGAAGGAGACTCCACAACCTCTCTGGGCAGCCTGTTCCAGTGCTCCGTCACCCTCACGGTGAAAAAGTTTTTCCTTACATTCACATGGAACTTCCTGTGTTCCAGCTTGGACCCACTGCCCCTTGTCCTATCCCTGGCCATCACTGAGAAGAGCCTAGCCACTTCCTTCCTCCCTAACTCCAGATCCTCAGTGTACAAACTCCCTAGAAATTAAGTGACTAAAACTAGCAAAACACACTGTTAGTAATTTCATATCAACTTGAAAGGTTGAACTCACATATTTCCAAAACTGTTAAAAAAACCCTTCTTCCCCCATGTGCTTCAATTCAACTCCTATGTGGGAGATGAGCTCACAAAAGACCAAAGATTTTTCTATAGCCTTAAAGTTCAAGGCATTTGAAAACTAAAGATTTAGCAAAATAAGTGACTAAAAGTTAAGCAGAACTGGTGGAATAAGGTAAAACAGGTCTGGGATTGCTTCTACATGGACTGCAGCTGGGTGCTGAAGAAAGATCATAGAATGTATTAGGTTGGAAGGGACATTAAAGGGATGTTGGTTATCTAGTCCACCCCCCCTGCAGTAAGCAGGGGCATCTTCACTAGATCACATTGCTCAGAGCCCCAACAACCTTGAATATCTTCAGGGATGGGGCCTCGACCATCTCTCTGGGCAACTTGTTCCAGTGATCTACCACCCTGGTATTGAAGAACTTTTTCTTAATATCCAACCTAAATCTCCCCTTTTCTAGTTAAAAAAACATTACCCCTCACCCTATTGCTACAGTCCTCATGAACAGTTCTTCCCCAGCTTTCTTACAGGCACCCTTCAGGTACTGGAAAGCCACCGTCCCTCATGGTGTCCTGTTGGGTTCCACACTGACACCCACAGCCAGCAGGTAGCAAGGCTTGGCACAACCCCATGAGAAATAGAGGGCTACTCACACCAATACAAACAGCTTTGAAATTGCAAGCAAGTTTGAGTCATCCCTCTTTTTCCTGGAAAGGTGAGGAACAGATAACTTCCAGAAGGGGTGCTTTTTTCAGAAATAAGTTTTTGGAAAAGGTAAGTGTCAATCAGATTTTGAAAAGCGCTTTCATTCCTAATGTGCTTTCAAACTTTTCCCTTCTTTTTAGGGCATATTTTCATCTAGAAGCTTCATTAGTTACTTTTTATTTTTCATGCTTTTGCTGTATTTTATTGCTGTAGGCTTTATTTAAATAATAAGAGCAATTTGAAAATGAAAAATGCATTTTCAGAATGAGATGCTTCATATTACCATATGAAACATTTCATATCATTTTTGAAAGTAATTTCTGTGGTTAAAATAGAATAATAATGAATAAAAAGGAATAAATATAATAAAAAACACGCTATTTGACCTGAATCAACCCTTCGAGTAATTCTTTCTCCCTTTCTTGTTAAGACCATTCCCTTCTTAATACAACAAAAAAAAAAACCAAAAAAAAACTCTCAGTCACGTAAGCTCATCTCGCTCTGGCCTTCCAGAATTTCCAAACGAATCCTCTTCAAAGCACTCATTCGACCAATTCACAGCAAAATGAGACTCCCAAAGAGGCACACATGTAAAACGTGAATTCATCCCGTCCTATTGTTTTCTTGTAGTAAAGCTGCAAGTGGTGGTAGAGCCAAATGAACCAGCTACTGCTGCCAAAGCGGGTTGCACTCTGCTCGTGCCCCCCTTCCTCACCCCCACGAGTTGTCCATTGGCCTCACGGCCTATTCAGCCTCTGCCCAAAGTTTTAGCTCACTAACACAGTGAGCCCGAGCCCGACTGCAGTAGCAGTCTGGGGAGTTGTGTCAGGCCCCTGAGGAGCTCAGTTAACACCCAGAAAACCCAACATCGTCAACGGAGTCAGGAACAGGAGCTGGTGGAGAGACAGCTCCTTGCTGCAGTGGTAACAGACTCTCAGGTCAACCCGAAGCTTGTCCGTGCAGTTTTTCTCCTACCCAGAAATTAAAGAAGTCCACCTGAAAAGCTTTCAAGTTTTTTTATGATGCTTAGAACCTCCTAAGCACCATACCAGGTGAAATGTTTTTCAGTAAAATCTGTCATGAAGTGACATGAAATCCCAACTTGCCTACATCAACAGAGGTTACTAACTTTGTATATTTATCTGGAGAGAAGTAAGAATAAAATAAGCCTTGGAAATGTGTTTAGCAAAACTGTATTTATGGTATCAGGTGACTGTGGGATAACATGGACTTAAAGCTGCTATAGCTTTATGTGTATGCAAACACTCAGAAATTATTACCATTTAAATTATAAACAGCAGAAAAAATATTTTATAACTAACACATATTTTATACATGTATATAAATATAGGAAAGTAATAAAATCTCATGCAAAACCTTTGTACTTACCAAGTGGATTGTAAGGCACCAGTACAATACTGATGCTCCATTAAAAACCAGGTTCCTAATTTGCTTTGACATAACTGACGTAAGGAATTAAAAATATTGACATGACTAAAAATTCCTTGTATTAAAATTTCCAGAGAAGGGTGACAAATCTGGTGAAGGGTCTGGAGCACAAGTCTTACAAGGAGCAGCTGAGGGAACTGGGGCTTTTTAGTCTTGAGAAAAGGAGGCTGAGGGGAAACTTTATCGTGCTCTACAAATCATAGAATCCTAGAATCATAGAATGGCTAGAGTTGGGACTCCCAGAGGTCATCTAGTCCAACCCCCCTGCAAGAAGCAGGGACACCCCCAACTAGATCAGGTTTCTCAGGGCCTCATCCAACCTGGCCCTGAACGTCTCCAGGGATGGGGTATCCACCACCTCCCTGGGCAACCTGTTCCAGTGCTCCACCACTCTTACAGTAAAGAACTTTTTCCTAGTATCTAATCTAAATCTCCCTCCATTTTAAAACCATTACCCCTTGTCCTGTCACAACAGGCCCTACTGAACAGCCTTTCCCCATCTTTCTTGTAGGCCCCCTTGAGGTACTGGAGGNCGAGGGCAGAGTAGAGGGGGAGAATCACCTCCCTCGACCTGCTGGCCACTCTTCTCTTGATTCAGCCCAGGATGCGGTTGGCCTTCTGGGCCGCAAGAGCACATTGTCGGCTCATATTGAGCCTCTCATCCACCAACACGCCCAAGTCCTTCTCCTCAGGGCTGCTCTGGAGCCACTCTCCGCCCAGTCTGTAGTTGTGCCTGGGATTGCCCCAAGCCAGATGCAGGACCTTGCACTTGGCCTGGTTGAACCTCATGAGGTTGGCACAGGCCCACCTCTCCAGCCTGTCAAGGTCCCTCTGGATGGCATCCCTCCCCTCCAGCGTGTGTCCCTCCCCTCCAGCGTGTAATAACTGCAAGGAGGGTGCAGGGAGGTGGGGGTTGGTCTCTTCTCTCGGGGAACAATTGATAGGACAAGAGGAAATGGTTTCAAACTGCACCAGGAGAGATTTAGGTTAGACATCAGGAAGAATTTGTTTACTAAAAGAGTTTTTGGCATTGGAATGGGTTGCCTGAGGAAGTGGTGGAGTCACCATCCCTGGTAGACTAGGCAGGGTTAGGCTGTGGTTGGACTCGATGATCCTAAAGGTCTCTTCCAACCCAAGTGATTCTACGATTTTGTGAATGCTTACACGGGCACACAAGGGAAGAAGCTATATACTGATCAGAGACATGAGCACGTCTACAAATATAAGAGAGGCAGCAGGTATTTCCTGGAACTTTTTATTCTGTAATTATGCTGAGAAATAAAGAAAAATAAGACAGATGAAAAGTCTGCATTAAAAACACGTACAGGGCTTTTAATGTTACAGATTTTCCCTGTAATTCTGTGCATTACGAAGGAATTCAGGTTAAAAACTGATATATTGGTTCTCCAGACTTTAACCTCTTTGCACATTTTCATTTCTTCATATATGTAGTGAGTATCCCTCCAGTATCTGTATACTACCCCACCTAAGGCAAGTATTATTCCTTTTGTTTCAAGGACAGTGCACTGTAAACCAGACATTTTAACCAAAAATCAGAACCCAGACCACGATCACATGCACAGGTTACAGCCAGCCTACAAGATTCGGTGGTGGTGAGGATACAATGCTTAGTCCATCATCTGCTTTTGCTTGATGTCAGGTTTTAACTTTGAAATAGCCATCAATTTTTTCAGTAGAAGAAAACCCCAAGTAAATGGCAGCTGACAAGGTCTTTGGCAGGCAAAGGGCCCTGTCTTGTAAAGTTCCCACAAGCGCTCATCACCTCCAGGGACCCACCACAGTAATTTCACCTGACAAAAGTGGGAAAATGAAAGAAACTACTTAAAAGACCCACAGGATGAAGTGACCCATGAAAACTCCCTGCCAAGGTTTACCAATCTGATACCTAAAAACCTACAAGAGCTTTCACACCATCATTAGGTAGCTGCTGTTCTCCATCTAAACTATAAAAAATAATAAAAATTGCCTGCAAATAAAGCTAATCCCTTCCTTCCACTGGAAATACCAAGAACAACTCAGAAACATTTTTGTTATAGAAATCTTTTGGGGAGAGTTCCCTCCTCAGACTTACTCCTGACCAGCAACACCGAGTGCCCTTCATGTTTTCTCTTACACGCAGTATTACCTTTTGTTTCCAGTTAGGAAAATATGTGCACCTATTTCTTGAAACGTGCCGCCCCAAACCACTGGCACTTGACAGAATAATTGCTTTCACATCAGCTATAAAAGATTCCTGCTAACCCTCACATGAGTTTTGGTTTCTGCAAGAGCATCCAGGTGCTCTCCTCTGTGAAACCAGATGCTTTTTGTTCCTCCCTGCACCTTGCAAGGTGGGACAATGCTTCCTATTAATGGTGCCACTGTCCCATCTCCTTGGCATGTGTTGGGCAGTTCACCTAAAGCTGTCCGGCCTTACACATGATGGCAGAATGACCGCGTTAAAGCCCTGCCTCAGCTCTGCGCCTGTATCGCTAACAATACACTTCCCCTCAGCGTAAGAGCGTGAATTCACGTCTCCCGAAGCAGAAACTGCACCAGCTGAAATTATCCATGACCTCATTTTGAAAACATAAAGCATCTGCCGTCGCTCTCCCCAACAATGCCAGCTTTCAGTACTTATGAGCCCAGGTCTCCCACAAACACCTTCGGCACTGTTACCTCACTCCTTAGCCGAGGGAAAAACACCTCAAAACATTTCCACTGACCTGTTAGTTCAGCCCCCAGACCCCCCCAGGAATTTAGAGCCATGCTGCTAAATCGACAGCTTGCTGGCTCGAGCAGGGTGGACCCGCACACTGACCCGTGCGGGTCCAAACCAGGTTCAGGTCCTCACTGTACTCACACTAGAGGTGTTTACCTGTTCCTGCCGTGCCTTTAGCCCATGCAAGATGTAAGAGCTTGCAGCTGTTGCAGGAGGACAAGAATCACTCTGAGGGCTTCAGCACACATGAAGGGCTGCCAGCGGGGAGAGGCTGTGATGCTGCCCAGGTCCATCACGTCCAGCCCAAACAACCATACCATGCGTTCAGAGGACAACTAGCACTGTGATCCACGTAGGGTTAGAGTTACGGTGTCTGAATAACAAAATACATGTATTACAAGATACCCGAGTCTATCACCTTTCCATTCTACAGGCAACTTATTAAAAAAAACTACAGGATTCAATGGCAGGTATATATTACAAAAGTATTTATTAACTTCAATGAAACAGAGTATGGCTTAAAAAAATCTTCTTGGATCCCTGCTAAATTCTCTCTTTGCCCTAAGAAGGAGAATCAGTTTTTCATGGGAATTTATGAATTTTGTTAAAAAAATATTTAACCCAAGTACAACCATATTCTGGGAAGCTAAACGTGAAGTGAGCCTGGGGGCAAGAGAAGCCAAACAGCACATGGAATTACAACCCCTGCCTCTACATACAGATAAAGAAAACACATAAAAAGCAGCAGAGACGATTTATCTCTATTGTAAACACTTCTAAAAACTTGGTTTTAAATAAAACTTTTTCTGGGTGTAAATAGTACATTGCATAAAACACAGCTGAAGAAATCTGAATGTATCCATTGTTTAAAGTTCCAGACCCAGCGTAATCTATGAATGTGTTTCTCCTGGGGATTCATGAGCTGATCACAGAGACTGCTTCCAAAACCACCGCCCCTTGTGCAGGAGAAAATAGGTATTTTTCTATCATCTTTTAATTTGTAAGGTTTTACAAAATATTCTTTTTCCATTTTAGCAAAGCCATCTTTCAAAAACATATTCCAATGTCAAACTAGAAGAAAAAAATTCTGCCTCTGACAAAATAATTTGCAAACTTTATTGGATTTTTAAAAGCCTGATTAAAGGACAAAACATGCATTAAGCATTTTGCTAAAATTCCAAAAACATAACTGCTGAATGTCATATTCCTATAGCCACGTCCATAATAAATACGTGCAGCTTAAAAGCAGCTTGGAATTTGCTGAGTGTTTTTAGTACCTGAAAAAGGCAAACATTCTCTACGCTCTTCTGACGGATATAAAATCCCAATGTTGCACTGCAGTGGTGAAAGCAGGAAACGGCTCAACTGAAGAGTAGAGAACCCCCCCATCTTCTCAGAATGTCTCCATGTGGTTATACAGGACTGCTCTGGAAACAGCACTTCACCGAAACTCTGGCTATTGGCTTCTGCTTCGGACATACTTTGCCTTGTAACACTCTTCGAAGGATTAAATTGTAATTGATTCTGGCAGTACACATGGTGGGCATGATGTGCAGGGGATTGCCAGTGGACACAAAGGGCCGTGTTCTTTCAAGTGGAGAAAAAAAAATGAGGAGGATGTGTGGGGAACAGTGAAACACAAAATGACTCAGAATCATAAAATGTATTTTTTAAATCAGATTATTTCAACAACCGCATATGCAAAAAAAAAAAAAAAAAAAGGCTTCAGATGAGGATGGTAGCAGAGCTCCTGAATTGCTAAGGCAATTCTGCTAGTCTTATTTCCATAAAAAGATAGAAGCTATAGTTATATACATCCTTCGAAGTCCTCAGAGAATATTGTGAGTTGAACTCCAGAGAAGCTACCAGTATCAGTCTGAAAGTGATGGGGAACGGATCGATCGTGCACTAGCTGGACTGTTAGAGAACGCAAAGGGATCCTTCTCCTTCTCTTTATTATCATGTTTATGTTTATGCTTATGCTTATGCTTGTGTTTCTTCTTCTTTTTCTTGTGCTCATGGTGGTGATGGTGATGGTGGTCACTGTGCTTGGAGGAGTTTGATTCTTTACTGAAGACAGATAGTGGAGCTGCTGAGACAGGGTGCATGTTCATCTCTCCTGAAGACTGTTCTTTACCTGAAAAAATGGATGGAATGGGATTAATACATCTTTAACTTTGTTTTTTCCTGGAAGGGCCCTGCCCATGGCACTGACACTCCTGCCCTACTGACAGCTTTTTCTTCCCTCCTCAAAGGCATAAATGTATGCCAGTTAATTAGGAATCATAAAGAGCTAAGAAACCGCAGGTTATGAGCTTCCAGAAACCCATTTTTAAACATAAACGTACCTTGATTAATGAAAGTATAACTGCATATGAAACCAATGATGTAAAGGACAGGACTGGCATACAGTGAAGTGCTGCTTCTGAATGTGAACTCCTTTTAGTTAGGAGCTAAAGCTCCTTGCAAGAACATACAAACCTTTTGATCCAGAACAGAATTAAATTGCTTTTTCCAAATACAACCAATTTAACCTATTTGAAAGGCTATACAAAGTTTTATTTTGAAACAAAAAGCAAATTCCAATACAATTACACCATCTTTACTATGTTGCACAAATACACTAGAAGTACTTATATACTGAGTAAGGCAGGCATTGGGATCTGAGGAAGAAAGTCTGACCCATGACCTCTCAATTCCTGAACAATGTTCTCATTTAGTATTTCACTACTCCATACAAACTGCAGCAGCCTTGGTAGCAGGGGCTGTAGGGCAATAATCGAGCAGTAATGCTGTCAGTGAAGGGAAGCACTTGGAAGGTAGGATAGCTCAAGTTCCTTTTAGGCAGAAACAGAATCAAATAACTCCCATTGCAAGAACACGCTTTAATTACCGGACAAACGTGGAAAAGCACCCTCACATTTTGGTAGGCAACTACTTCTTCAAGTTTTAATGAAAATGGATTTTCTTTACATCTGTTGTGTTTCTTCTTCTCCTCACCTCTTCCCCCACCCCAACTTTGGTGAAAATAAGCAATAACGCAAAATACTTCGTAGTTATACTTTTCTGTATATTTAAAATTGGATTTTTTTCCCCTACACCTTTTTGGTTGGTTGGTTTTGTATCATTAAAGGCAAGAATGATTTATCCAGTGGAATGATTCCTGGAAATCTGAAAGTCAGCTCCCTGTAGCAGGACAAACAAGTGCTGAGAAAGATTTCCATGCAATCTTTCCAGCCTTATCCAAAAGATTAAGAACTGATTCAATCAAACACATAGATAGGAGTTTTTAGACAGTACAGCTGTTCTGTTTTTTCGTCTTTAAATATACTTGAAAAAAACCCTAAAATCTACATCTGTTTGCACAGTTTAGAAGTCAGAATAGAAATACAATACATTTTTACAGTGAAGAGAACCAATGCTTTACTATGGGACATGGTGGAATCTCTATCGTCTTAAACAGCAAATCTTAAGCAGCAAAAGTGATTTTATTTTTTTTTTTAATTTGTTTGGGCTGTACTGCAAGATGTGAATACGGTGCAATGTAGAATTCTGCTGATGATATGAAGGAGGCTACACAAGAGTATGAGTTTCCTATAGACTTAAAATCTCTAATACACAAAAATGTGGTTATTTCAACAGTAAACTCATGTCGTCAAATCAAGTATTTGTTGTTAGAAGTCGTAATAACTTTACTTTTTAATGTATATTACCATACCTTCCTCTGTACTCAGCACTGGTGAAAGCGCACCTTGAGTACAGTGTTCAGTTTTAGGCCTGTCACTACAAGGACACAGAGGTAGGTACTGGAGTGGGTCCAGAGAAGGGCTACAAAGCTGGTGAAGGGTTTAGAACACAAGTCTTATGAGGAGTGGCTGAGCAAGCTGGAATTATTTAGTCTGGAGAAAAGGAGACTGAGGGGAGGCCTCACTGCTCTCTACAACTACCTGAAATGTGGTTGTAGTGAGGTGGGGTCAGTCTCTTCTCCCTGGTAGGTAGTGACAGGACATGCTGCGTTAAGGAACGCTTAGGTTGGGTATTAGGAAAAACTTCTTTACTGAAAGGGAACATGCTGCCCCAGAAGGGCAGAATCACCATCCCTGGAGGTGGTGTTTAGAACAATGCAGACAGCATGGAAGTATACTGTATTTGTTGGAAAAGGTACAAGACTGCTTCACAATTTAACTTTTTCTACTAATAATTCTTTTACAGCAGTCCTACCTGTATTTAAACCTATCCCCATAGCTCATTCCTATAAAGAACTGAGCTTTTAGACAAGTAAGAAAATGTTCTTTAGCAGCTGCAAGGATGTAACACCAGACGTTCGTTAAACAGAAGGGTAGAAAAGGACCGTATCTGACTTGGACCATTAGAAAAGAAATGTCTGGAGGCTCTACTTCGGAAAACTAAAGCACACAGGATTTGACACCATTATATATTGTCTACAGGAGTTAAAGGTGAACTGTGGCAGTGACAGAACAGCTTCTAGTAACACAGAAATAAAGGTTGTGGAAAAAAGCCCGAAGAATACTGACTGGAGTTCATCCATAAGAGATGAAAACAATTATCTAAGGTACAGAACACATTCTCACACGCTCCCAAGTTACAGGCACATGATGCATTAGAACATATAAGGCAAACTGAAGTCAACTTAAGAGACCGCCCCCCAAACACTAACCCTAAAATTTTAACAGCTCCATTAGTCCCGAATCACGGAGTTATTTTTATATCGAAAATGAATCTCTAAGTCTAGACACTGTGTTTATAACAACCTCAAACTAAAGTTAAGCCTCACAAGCTTTAAAACAAGTAAGCCAGTCTCACTGGTATAAGGACATGGGCTGAAAGAAAATGTACATGTCTATCCACCTGGATCTCCTGTTTGGGAAGTGGAGAATCCAATGCCATTACTGGCTATGTGGTGCTCCAGCTAGCTGGCTAGGTGTTAAAATTAAACAGGATTATTATCCCATGGGAGAAACATGAGGAACTGTGTGCACACCTTGTCACAGGGACCAATCCAAATGCTATATATTGTTAGAGAAAATAAGGTATGAAAACATAGTTCTCATAGTTTAGTTTTGGAATTGAAGGGTTTTAGTTCTTGCTAAGCTTTAAAGTAGCATTTTCTGTCTTAATAAAAATCACTGTAGATAACTGTAACATCCTGTTCATCAATACCATGGTTAAGTTTTTTTCTTTTTAAGAATCATTAGCGCATGAACACTGGAACAATGTTGGGTTTTGTTTACCTATTTTACAGCTTGTACAGTTTTACCTATCTACACTTACTGTGTTGTTGAACTTCTACAATTTGGCAACATGTAACTTGAGACTTTAACAGACCAACCAGCTTTTATATGATCTTACATATGGTCTCTTGTACATTTCTTTTTAGTGTGATGAGGGTGGGACACAACAGACTCCCAGCCTCTGTTTCTTTGCATTACAGTGTAGTTAGAACAGCTGGCTTACACAGGACTTCTCCAACTGACACTTGTTCAAAATAACCATATCTGCATCTTAATTTATTCAAACATCAGATAGGTAGAAATCACAACAAGGGGTAAGGCCCATGGATCCAGTGTTTTGGTGCCCCAGAACACGACACTGACCACCTCTGTGAGGAAGATATCATCAATGGGTGCCTCCCAGAACCCAACAAAAGATTGCTCACAAGGAAAATAATGTGCTCTCTTTGCCTAGCAGTTGAACTGCAGCTCTGCCCAGCATTTCCTTTGAAAAGAGAGCACAAAAAAGAGCTGAAAAGCTCTTAAAAACTGTTGCAATAATTACCCTGGTTTTCCTTATTTCTACTTTTCTTTTTTAGTATTACCCTGTAAACATCCAAGACACATTCTTTTCAAATGGGATGCTGTGTTCATGCATCTGTTGAACCATCAAAGCAGCACACACAGAAAATCACCAGGCATAAACAATCTCAAAATTCCAGAATGCAAAAGTGTCTTGTCATTAGTCTTAAGCAGAATTTTCAAATTACATAACTCTGAAAAAACCCAAAAAATCTATTTTCTGCCAAGTAGTGTTCTTTTAAGGACCACATGACAAAATTTAAAGCTTGAGAGTAAGCATTAAGAGTTCTATTTAAAAAGAAACAACCCAAACACCTAAAGGTTTTCTGAGGATGTGTTAAAAGAATCAGCTAATTTGTCTCCAACATAAAAATTTCAACTAGATCAAATTTACAGATTCATTTGACTTCACATTTTAGTGGGATTTATATCCAGATAGGTAACTCCTCGTACCTATATCAAAGGATAGCCTCTGTTAAAGACAAGCTGGGGATTTAACTAAAATATACTTCTGACTAGTAACTGCTTTATTAATTTCCTCATTTGACTTTCATTTAACAACACTGCTTTGTCCTTACATTAAAATAATGGCTTAACTGTGGTGTTGTTTGTACTACATTTACTTTAATACTCTAGAAAATTCTTAAGTATTCACTCTAGAGGAAACGAGCACTTAGATCAGTAAGTCAATTTAGAATACTTTAACAGATTTGGTTAGTTCACTTGAAAAAGCAGTTGCTAGCCTTACCCTTCTTCTAGGTTTGAAAGCAATCAGTTGTTTTCTCAGAGACAGAGCTTATGTTGTTTTTATTAAATCATGTAGTTGACACACTGATGCTACTATAATTTATGTTTTCACCTGATCTGCAGGGCTTGCACTTGTCAAAGCTGATTTCATGCACTTTAGGATAAAGCACTTGAAAACCTCCCTCCTTGAGAAATGTACAATTGACCTCATACTACTTCAGTGAGGCAAAATTATCAACAGAACCTCAAAACCTACCAATTCATAAGGAGTTTTATATTTTAGGTAATAAAGTCAAGATATGCGTAACAGATACTATCAAACAGGCACTGTATTAGAGGGCAGTCAAACAGAACCGTCGTAACAGCGTTTCCCTCCTTAAAAAGTAAAGCAAAAAATCCGTTATCGTCAGCGGTATCCTCAGATAAATGAGCACCTCTTGGATATATCTGTCTGAGCACTGATGCTTTGGTAACACTTTTGGGCAGGAAGCCACTAAGGGTTGAGCTTTGGGCTACTGGTGCTCTTACAACTAACCCTGGCAACTCTGCTGAGCTGAGGAGGCCTGGGCTTTTTATGGAGCTCAGACTGAACTCCTAATTAAGGACCGTACTCATGCTTGAAATGTGATGATTTGCACAACAGGCTCAAATCTACTGTTGTAAATGCACTGTATAAACATAATGGTCACAGTAGTTTCCCTCTACACTTCACTGCAGTATGGGCTGTATCAAGTTTCAAATCCTTCCAGAAACAATTCAATCCAGCTAAACCATTATTTCCTGAAACTGCAGACAGTAACTGTGATAAACAAGACCACAATCAATCAACACAGATGAGTGTGGCCAAGACCTTCAAAGTTTCACATACATCTACATGGTAAACACTGACCTACGAGGTCAGCAGTGGAAATTT
This sequence comes from Heliornis fulica, assembly GCA_013399135.1. Taxonomy (NCBI): domain Eukaryota; kingdom Metazoa; phylum Chordata; class Aves; order Gruiformes; family Heliornithidae; genus Heliornis; species Heliornis fulica. Next base: position 152,361 of record VXBZ01001084.1, on the reverse strand, counting down.
CCACTTTGATTATCCTGGAAAACAGCAAATGGACTAATACAATGGCCAAATTTTTTTTTTCTGATCTGAGTTCGAAGGCTCAGGATGTGTCCTGTCACAGCTCACTGTTCCGGAATGTACTCAGAAAAAATAGGACTATAGGACTGCCTAATTCTAATTAAATGTTTATCAGTGACGACCTGTTAAACACTAAGGACCTCCCCTATGAGGACATAGGAAGTTACATTTGAATGTAAGGAAAATACTTTACACTGTGAGGATGACGGAACACTGGAACAGGCTGCCCAGAGAGGTTGTGGAGTCTCCTTCTCTGGAGACATTCAAGACCAATCTGGACATGTTCCTGTGTGATCTAATCTAAGTGAACATTCTCAGGCAGGGGGGTTGGACTACATGATCTTTCCAGGTCCCTTCCAACAACTAACATTCTGTGACAGGCTGAGGGAGCTGGGCTTGTTCAGCCTGGAGAAGAGAAGGCTGTGGGAGGACCTCATTGCAGCCTTCCAGTACTTACAGGGAGCATATAGACAGGAGGGGAATTGGATGTTTACAAGGGTAGACAGTGGTAGGACAAGGGGGAATGGATTTAAGCTGTGGGGTTGGAGGTTTAGATTGGATATCAGGGGGAAGTTCTTCACGGAAAGAGTGGTGAGGTGTTGGAACAGGCTGCCCAGAGAGGTGATGGATGCCCCAACCCTGGAGGGGTTCAAGGCCAGGTTGGGGGGGACTCTGGGCAACCTTGTCTAGATCCAGGCCTGGAGGTTGGTGGTCCTGTCTGTGTCAGGGGGGTTGGAACTCAATGATCCTTGGGGTCCCTTCCAACTCAGGCCAGTGTGTGATTCTGTGACTGTAGCCTACACGAAGGCTTTTATTTTGGAAGCAGAAAAGAACAGGCTAATCAATAACCTCTGACACATACAGCAGAACTTTTCACAGTTAATCGTGAAGTGTAATACTTTCATCAGATGAGTGAAATATTAAAGTAAATAAAGAAGCATATCTTAATATGATTTCCCTAAAGTCAACAACGCATGACAAGTCACCTTACTGTTTGAAATGGGAGTTTAAATCTACTGCTTACACATAATCTGATCTTGACATTCTTCTGATCTTAAGAGCAGGGAGTGTTACCATTACTCTTAATGATTTAGTAGCAAACAATCTGTTCTTGCATTAGAAACATGACCTTGCACAGCTTTAGAAGCTCAAAGGAGGCTACCCAATTTCTAGTCCTTAGGGCAGATGAATAATCAACTCAACGGCATTCCTCCAGACACTTCACAACTGATGTTCTGTTTTAACAGCTTCTTAAAAAATGCTCTGAATGCCTTGTAACTATCAGAGTCCACAGGACATAGACAGGATGCTTTAGTAGGATTTAAAACATTTTCTACATGAATAACTATGAAAGATGCTATAACTATAGCACTGAAACCTGTAATCCTGCAAGAGTTGTAGAACAAGACTTCTTTTATTGCCTTTGCAGCACATCTCAGCCCTAACCTTTCACATCCATGAACAGAAGGTAACAGAAAAAAAAAATCCAAAAACTTTTAAAGGAAAATAATATTTTCCTGGCTTTATGGGGGTTACACCAACGTGAGCAAATCTAAATTAACATTCAGGGTGGTGTGAGGAGTATAAAAAAAGAATACATAGCTACGGCAGGATTTAGACCCAACATGAACTTCTGCTGGCAGCTGCTGTTCACAGGCTGTGTTTGGCTGATGACCTAACACTTCATGTGACATGTGGGGACATAAACCACAGCTGTGAGAGGAAAACTGAGTACGGATGAAGAGCATGCTGGCTTCCAAGTCAGAGTCACAGAACTGAGGCAGACACAAGACCGTACAGATTTACTAATGAGATACTGAGGCCATTTCAGAACCTGCTGGCAATCTATTTTGCAATAATTACTCACTAAATGCACCCAACCTCCGTCACTGCTGCAAAAACTCAAAAGTCTTCAGGAAATACTATCACAAAATCACAGAGTTGTAGGGGTTAGAAGGGATTATCTACGATTCCTTTGTAAAACAGAACACTCATATGTGTGAAGAGTTTTATTTATGTATGATTGTATTTTTCTCCATCTGCTTGGCATTTCTTCTCAGTCACTTCCTAAAGATTGAACTGATTTTATTTACTCAGTCTGAACTTCAGACTTCTCTGCTTCTAAGGAAAATGCTATGAATAAAAAACAGGTGAAATTTTAGAAGCAAAGAATATCTGAATTGGAACTGTTTCTAACTGCATAAAACCAAAGAAAAAGAAATTAACCTTGTTTCAAAATAATGCTTTTCAAAGGCTTATTATTTAAAATTAATTCTGTAGCAAAAACCCAGCATTTGTCTCATTTATTACCTAGGATAAAAAATTTATTCCAGTGGAAGAGGTGAGGTCATTCAGCACACAAGTGAAACTCGAACTAAATTTTGTCTGTGCTGTAGGTCTACCAAGACAGCAGTCAACCAGCCATTACTCCACATCAGACTTTACCTTTTCTTAACTCTAGTGCAAACTTAGTTTGCATCAGTGATGGAGCACAGATCTGGCATACAGAGGGTCCCGTAAGTCCTATTTGTAAAGTATTTGGCAGAATTTTGATTATGACTTTATATTCCATAGTGTAAATCTAGTAAAAAAAAATATGTTACAAAATATCATGTAAGAGTTACAAACACTAATCCTCAGTGGATCAACTTTGCATTGCATGCTCTGGATGTGTCATTCTTTGCCGTAACAGAAATGTGATGGTTTACCATAACACTGAGGACAAAACTCAACGCAGCTCCGAGAGGTTAAAAGGGCTGTGCAGAAATAGGCTCCCAAACTCAGAGGAGTAACTTATATGCAGCCTTCTCCTTACTCTACTGAAATGCCAATGATTTAGATAAAAAGTTGTGAGTTTTGCTACTTGATGTATCTTAACAACAATCCATTCTGATGGAGCTGGCTGTGCAGGCACAGGCCATTAAAAAAATGCCATATGGAATCCAGAAACTAGACCTCCCTGTGTTTTATGTCCCCATGTGAACTTAATTTGTTAGCTGAGAAATGACAGCAGTTACCTTTTATTACAAAAAAAAAACCCAAAAACCACAACCAACTGAAAAAAAGACAAACAAAAAGCAAACCAAAATCCCTTAGTGGCTAGAGCATCTGCCAAGGAAGTAAAAACGTAAGTCCTACGCCCTGCGGGAGTATGAGCCTACAGCTTCCACACCCCCAGCCAGCACCAAGGCACCAGCCTCAGCAGGATATCCAGAGCAGAAACATCCACCAGCCCTTCCCTTATACAGCGCCACTAAATTTCCAGGTCACAAGGAAAGCAGATGAGGTCGCCTGTCAGCACAGGTCAGCATTTAGGGCACTCAAGACAGAATCAATGTTCCAGATCCTGCTGCTACTTGTGTTTTATGTTAGTCAACCACGGGATTAAAACAGAAAAACAAGCAAGAGGGTAATGACTCCGAATACTACTTCTAAGGCCAAATACCTCACTTTTGCAACATGTACAAGTGAGGTATTTGGCCTTACTATGAGATGCAGTAAAAGAAAAGGAAGTGCATTTAAGATAGAGGAGGGGGAAGGTTTAGGTTGAAGTTCCTAATGGAAAGAGTGGAGAGGTGCTGGAACAGGCTGCCCAGAGAGGTGTTGGATGCCCCAATCCTGGAGGTGTTCAAGGCCAGGTTGGGTGGGACTCTGGGCAACCTTGTCTAGATGCAGGCCAGGAGGTTGGTGGCCCTGCCTGTGTCAGGGGGTTGGAACTTGATCATCCTTGAGGTCCCTTTCAACCCAGATGAGTCTGTGATTCTGTGAAGTGCTTAAAACAAAACCATTTTACTCATAGATGAAATCTTTTCCACTTTGAAAAGCCCTTCTAAGCATCTTTGAGGCTTGTGTGTTTTTAACTACTGATGTTAACTTATAAATCATTAAGATTAGAGATTTTTTTTTAAACCTGAATACTGATCCTGTTTTTTTGTTATATAGGCAACCTTTGAATTTTTTTTTTATTATTATAACTATGGCAAAATAAGTTTTATCTTATTGCTTGACCAGCAAGTCANAGTCTGTGATTCTGTGAAGTGCTTAAAACAAAACCATTTTACTCATAGATGAAATCTTTTCCACTTTGAAAAGCCCTTCTAAGCATCTTTGAGGCTTGTGTGTTTTTAACTACTGATGTTAACTTATAAATCATTAAGATTAGAGATTTTTTTTTAAACCTGAATACTGATCCTGTTTTTTTGTTATATAGGCAACCTTTGAATTTTTTTTTTATTATTATAACTATGGCAAAATAAGTTTTATCTTATTGCTTGACCAGCAAGTCAAGAGAGGTGGTTCTGTCCCTCTACTCTGCTCTGGTGAGACCCCACCTTCAGTTCTGTGTGCAGCTTTGGGGTCCCCAGCACAAGAAAGATATGGAACTGTTGAGGCGAGTCCAGAGGAGGCCACAAAGATGATCAGAGGGCTGGAGCATGTCTCCTATGTAGACAGACTGAGAGAGTTGGGGTTGTTCAACCTCAAGAAGAAAAGGCTCTGGGGAGACCTTATAGTGGTCTTCCAGTACCTGAAGGGTGCTACAGGAAAGCTGGGGAGGGACTTTTTACTAGAGCATGGAGTGACAGGACAAGAGATAAACTAAAAGGTTTAAACTAAAAGAGGGTAGATTAGATTGGATATTAGGAAAAAATTCTTTACACTGAGGGAGGTGAGGCCCTGGCACAGGCTGCCCAGAGAAGCTGTGGCTGCCCCCAACCTGGCAGTGTTCAAGGCCAGGTTGGATGGAGCTTTGAGCAACCTGGGCTAGTGGAGGGTGTTCCTGCCCATGGCGGGGGGGATGATCTTCCAACCCAAAGTGTTCAGCGGTTCTGTGACAACTGCCGTACTTCGGTATGCGTGAAAATACACAGGTACACAGTTATCTATAAAGACACCAGAAGCTATCAAAATAATTCCTATGCATCCTTTACACTTACCAGCACTGTGTGTATGGGAATCAGCAGTAGCAAACACCCACTCCCCACCCCTTGCCACTGAAACAGATGGAAAATTTGTACTACTGTTTTGCTAATAAATTTACTATACCTGGTGTGGATGGTCTCTCCAACATATTCAAATGATGGTAAATAAAGGCCTGACTGTCATGAACTGTGTCCATATCGATTTCCTCCTCTTCTTGAGAGTTTGAGAACTAAGATATCGGGAAAAAAATAAGCAGATGCTAATAATTCATAGGAGTATCACTAGATAAAATATTTTAAGTTATATTATTGAGATAAACTGGGGGTGAGAGGGAAAGGAAATGATATCTACCACTGCAAAGGAATTAAAAATTCAATAAAATTAAAAAGATTCAGTGTGTTTTCTTCTTTCTAAATTACCATGAAGCTGTGTGAACAAGAGCATTAACTGTCAACTTCAGTTCTTAGCAGCCAATAAAGAATCTGATGGGAAACGATTTTGCCAAAGTTAGCGTAACAACTACTGTACACATATATACAACATATCTTTTGTTTGAACACAGCTCTAGGGGAAGTCAGCAGAAGTCTCTGCTGTTACTCTGAATACTCTAAATATTGTGCAAGTTGAATTTCCATTTCTTACTCTGATTTTGAGTTTGACTTTACTGTCTTCATTCTTCTCTAGTATTTGCCCTGGCTCCAATGGAGACCCGAGTGGCATATCAGCTTTCCTCTTCACCCCCTGCTGATGACCAGAAATGCTGGATGCTGTTTCCTTAATAAGATGATCATCCTCCTGAAGCAGCATTAAAAGACCAGAATTAGAAGATAGCAAAATCCATGTTTCAGCCTAAGAGAGACCTGATAGCTGAAATCAGTTCTGAGTAAAGTGGGTGATTTGAACAAAGATTTCCCTGTAGTTCTGGCAAAAAGCATTTTATAAAACCCTGTATGGATTTGTGCCAACCTCTCCTACAAACATAGTTTCTCTTTACCTCTATCCCTGCTCCCTCTGCATATCTAGCATTGGCATCTTTTCTGTCCCTTCTCACAATCATGGTACTGTTGGTGTGCAACAACATTTGCTGCCTCTGAATCGCCTTTCTATAAATCTGTGCCTTTCAGTCTCTCCTCAGACCAAATCTCAGTTGAAAAACTGTGATAGCCTCTGATCTACACACGGGATTTAGCTAAATTTTCTTTCAGTTAGCCTTAAAAGCCAACACTTACTTTACTGAATACAAATCGTAACAAGCTGGTATAACACAAGGGTCTTTTTTTTGTTTTGTTTGATTTTACAACAATATTATTAAAAAGAGTTAAACTATTTTGTAAATTATTGCTTAGATTTTCAACAAAAACATGGTCAGAGGAATATAAAAATAGCAGGAGAGTCTAAGTTACACGTAGTCATTAAACCAGAAGAAAGGTATACCAAAAAGTTCAATGCACAGAATACAGAAGGAAAAAAACAGTATCCACAGAAGCAAGACTAAAAGCCTACTAAAAGCTACGTAAAAGCTGTAGAATAGATCCTCAAGAACATGTGCTGCTTCATTGAACCGCTCTTCCTCTGTCCCCACAAACTCTTGCCCTGAACAATTCAAACTCAGTTTTATGAAGTGGGTAACTTTTACCATCCTCAGCAAATGCAGTGACACAAGTCTATCCATACTGATTTTAACATGTTTGTGCTCGCAGAATATACAGTCTACTTTAAATAATCTAGTTTATCTGATGTATTCTATCACTTGTTAATTCTTTTTTACCTCCAATATGTATTTCCCTTTTCTAATCCCTATTATTTAACCCAACACACTATTGTACCCAAACACTCTTCTGTAGGCAGTCTTTGTCCTGTAATACCAGGGTTCTTTGGTTGTGTTTGTTTTCACACGGAAAATCAGTTCCCCAAATTCTGGAGGAGTTATAGCGTTATGGTAACCTGAAAGTAAAGTGGTAGGAGAATGGAGATGAGGCATAGGAGAGGATATAAGGGATGAAGTGTGAATTGAGGCTTATACTAATGCTGTACTTTCAGATCAGTGCAAGCCAGTACCTGCTGCTAAAAGAAGCAGCCTTTCTCCTTCACCCTACGTTTCTGTCCTGGGCCACCAGAAGCATTTGTACAACTAGCTACATGATGAACTGGACCAGGAATCTGATCCAGCAAGAAATATCTATTTATAAAAACGTTATTTTTCAACCTGATCCTCTCCCAATGCAGCTCACTATGCAGGAACAACAACTGTGCTAGCACAAGGAGAGAACACTACAGGAAAAAGAGTTAAGAGGAAATTCTCTGACTGAGCCTGGCTGCTGAAAGTCTGCATGTTGACTGAACTGCAGCCTAAAAATCTGCCAACAAAACGTCTCCAGCTATTTAATTTTGATGTCTGTGCACAGCTAATTTGGACTTCTTACATGTTCTGTAAATATGTAGAATAGCTCTAATGATACTTGACTCCATCATTAATTCTCTCCCCCTTCTGGAAACATCCTGCATGGTATAGTGTTAATCTGCACTCTCGGTGTGCTTCTGAATAACAAAGATCTCCAAATTAACTAAGGGATTGATAAAGAATCAGTAAATCAGCCAAGAAGGTGGAAAGAGTATCAAATATGCTAACCACATGTTCACATTCACTTTCAGGATTTACTCCTAATAGGTTTCAATCAAGTGTATTTTTTGAAACTAAGAAAATTACTCATTATTTCTATGTCTATTGAGTTTTTTCCCCACCTAATTAAATTTGCCCAAGAGAAGACTTTCTCTTGCGGCAGTGGCAGTTATTCTTAAGAAAAGTATGATCTGAATAGCTTGTAAGATCCATTTGCTAACTACACAATGTATTATGTGTTAGGACTAAAGCCTCCAAAACTAGAAAGATATCTTTATGTATGTAATAACTTCAAGTATGTGATTTTTTCAGAACTTGTTACAAATCCTTCAGAGCACAGTGCTACATGGTCAGATTCAAGTGTTCAATAAAGATGTGTTAAAATTCCTTTTTTAACTTTCACATCTTGAAGTTGTACAAGAGGAGGTATATCTAGGTATCTTTAGATGTAATGAATTTACTGATAAAAAGTCTTCTTTGGGAAAATTCCATAACTTGCCTGCAAGCAATATTCTTAAGTCTAATAAAAACGTTTTTATCACAGCATCAAACATTTCTGTGAACCACTTCATGTCTCATAGGCAATATAGAAAAAGTAAAGTCTTATAAAGAACAGAAATGATGAGTCTAGAAAAAAGTAAAAAGCGCGCATACGCTATGCAAAAATGTTTAAAAAAAAAAAAGGCAATGGTATGTGTCAGCTGTTCAAGTGGGAGGAATAAAGAGAAACAAGGTACAAAGGTAGCTTAGGTAAGGCATGAGAAGCTTGAACACAATACAAAAATAAAGCAGCAACCGACACAAGGACTCAGCCAGCAGAATGGGATGTACGCAGATGGTTTGTGCTTACGGTGTTCTGAAATCCTACTGACTGTCCGTGATTGTTACTATTATTCACAGGTTCCTGATTATTTGCAACTGATTCAGGGATAATCGTTGGATTAAGCACAGCCTTCTTTTCTTTCAGATTAAGAACAAGTCCAAGTTCTGGTAACGGTAAACAAGAAGGTCTGCTGAGGCCAAAAAGTGTGAAATAAAGGTCCACAGCACCACATCGTAATCTCCAGTCATGTGAAGTTCCTAAAATCCAAAAGAGATTATTATTAATACAGAGATACAATCATCTCCTCGCCCACAACTAAGACAGTTGAGGTGATCTGAATCCACCAGAATATGACAGTCTCTGTGCTCGAGATACACTTCCCTCATTATTCCTGCCTCTTACTGACTCACCTGCCACATCCTGTTTAAAAGGCAGGCTTTAAGTTGTTTGGGTTGTAAGCTGGACATGTTTAGTAGAAAGAGACTGGGAAACTAGGTGCTACAGTATCATAATGAAGAATAAAAGGAAAATAATCACACCCATACGCTTTCACTTTTCAAGTTTCACTTTAGGTTTTACTATTGCACAATGAAACAGAACATTCAGTTATCAAACTGGCTTCTCAAATCAGTGGATTTGGTTGCATTTGCCTAGGTATTCCATGACACATAGTAGGAGCCTTTACCATGACTGAAAACTGAACCTCTGGAAACTGCACTGATACAGAATGCAACCCAACATCACACAGCCATGCCTTTTGATGTTACTACTATGTTACCTACTTCTCTGGATATTCAATTCTTTACTTTCTATGCTGGAGATATGCATTCTTAAAGCTCAAAGTAATGCTTCATTGATTTCCTCTTCCCCTGAAAACTACATACTGCTTTTCTAGCTTCCTACACAAATGGTCAGAGCATGTCTGGCACCAATCACAACAGAAAGACATCTAACATCTGGTGCAATGCTGCAAATTGTGATGTTGGTGTTATCGCAGCCCAGCTCTTGACTGATTGCAAATTTATCGAACATATTGTTCCACAGGAGGAATAGAATTGGATCTGGTAAACAAGACACAGACATGCCAACTGCCATCTTAATGTGGCTGTGCAAGACCTAGCACAAAGCTAAATTACAGCATCTATCTCTGTAGATACTAACCTTCATGCGGCTAAATACTGCTGAGTAACCTCATCTGTACATACACTTACGCAGTTACAAGCAGCAGCGATACAAATATTAACCTGGATATTTCTAACATTACCTTCCAGAGAATAACACATTCACAAATCTTAATTTAAAAACTATTCTGATATTTAGCAATAAATTATTTACTCGGTTTCCAAAACTAGTACATTGTAAAATGATACAATGAATTCCCATTCAGTATCTCCTTTTTCAGAGACACTAAAAATAAGCTAAAAATAAACTAAGCTAAAATAACAACTGGTTGCTGAATTTCTCTCCAATCTTTGGAACTTGAGAGCATTACCAATTTAATGCAGATTAACACAGAAGGAAAAAAGGATTACATATACTAATCAGAGTCTGGTTTCTATTGCATGTGCTTAAATGAAAGCAACTCATGATTCTAGAATCAAGCAGCTTTAAACCTAGCTACTAACTTGTCTCACATTTACAAACATTTTTTCAAGGCACACTGGAATGCCGCAGTTATACCTTACAGAAAATAAATGGAAACATTATGTCATCTTAATGCATAGAAATTTAAGTACTTAAAGCCCCATGAATCATAATAAGAATGTATACCCTATTTGTTCCTTGCAAAAAGAGGTAATGGTTGTAAGTAACACTGCACACACTCTTCTCTCAAGAAAAAGGAAAAACAAGCTCTCTGATGGGAACATCAAAATTGTTTATTTTCTGTGCCTGACACTTGGCAAATGCTACAAAACTGAACTACTAGTAGTCTCCCCATTTCAACCCCTGGAGTGTAGCTGTAAACTTTTAAACACTAAAAATAGTGATACACAGAGCACAGGCAGCCTTCAATGACCTAAAAAAGCTATAGAAACGTTTTATGTAATCTACGTAGTAATATGCCAGATGTTAAAGGGCAGTTTGTCAGGACTGGATAAAACTGCTTCAGTAATGAAAAACAGGTCAATGGTAAAGATGCAAGCTCTTCTCTCATTGCGATCTTTACTAATCGCACAAGGCAAATTGAGTCTTAGGTTTCTAATACACTTCTAAAAACCTTGTTCAAATTATCTACACAAATGTTATCCCCTCATATTCTCAAAGAGACAAAGGACACTTCTCAAAGGACAAAGAGAGACAATCTGATCTAAAGCAAACTATAAAGAAAAAGGTAAACCAGACATTATCACTTGAATAAACATTTGCTTTGAATGTCTGGGTCAAAGAATCACTCTTTGCCAGTTTGATGCTGAAGTACATCAAGGCACACTACAGAAATAGACAAAAGAATGAAAACCAAGGTTTGGTACCCCTTGTCACTGAGAAAATTCTGGAGGCATGCACATGACATTGAACTTCTGAGACTGAATTTTCATTCCAACTACTGAAACTAGCAGAGTTCTTGGAATACTATGCAGCAAGTCTTCAACACTTATTTTAAAAACTTTACAATAAAAAACCCCACAGCTGAACAACCAAACAACCACCACACACACACACAAAAAAAAAACCCCAACCTGAATTCATCAGTTTCCAAAGTTGATCTACCAAAGCTTCATTACATAAAGGAGACTCCATGTTCTTGGTAAAAGGTGGATTCTTAGTCAGCATATCCAGAATCTTATGCCTAAAAACCAGAAATGGAATAACCCAGCTTTATCTAATGGAAATTAATATGCTAAGAATGCAAAGTTTGGTTTGCAATATTCTTACAAACCTACTCAAATACAGAATTTCTTCTTAAGAGGAGGAAATCTTAACCAATGTTTTATATTTTTAGCTCTTCCTTTTATCCACAATATGCATAGGCATAGATTTACCTTTAGCTTTAAAGATAAAAAATATGGTGCAAAGTAGTGTGATGTTATTAACCATCATTTTTAAAAGTTAGGTACAAATTGTAGGCTACTTCATGCTCCTCTGTTTACTAACAGTCATTTTTACAGATGTGCTTCATACCTGCAAAGGATAAACACAGTCTAATAAACTCTCTACACACTGACACCAAAGAGTTTTAAAATAAATTTAAATGTTTGTGACTGACAGAATTACAGGACCAAAACTAGTGACCTGCACATATTTCTGGAAAAGAGCATGGTCATCTCCTAAGTTACAGACTCTGCACTTATTACGTTTGCTTACAGTAGTTACTCACTGAGCTGAAAGTAGATACATTTTTTTTCCCCACACTTTCTTTCAAGCTAGCCTCAAAAACATTTTATTAATAGTTATTTGTTCCATTACTTATTATTTCAACTATTTTCTCTGCCTAGCTAGCTTTCCCCTTGCTCTCTTACACATTTGGGACAAGAAAACTCTTATGGAGTTGATACATCTCTTATGGAGATGTATCTTCTTTTCTTTTACATATAGCTTTCTTATAGCACTCAATTCAAAACTGACACTTCTTAAGAAGATACAGATCAAAGTAAATCTCCTCCTTAGACAGAAGCTAAACCTCCTCCAGTGAGTCTAACTGTTTCTAATGTCAATAACAGTAATGACAGAAATAAATAGAGAACAATCTTGCAGCTATGGCCTTTGTAAGAAATCACTTGTAGAGAGAGAATAGAAGCACTACTAATCATCTTTGAAATCCAGTGTTTTGACAGTGGCCATAAGAAGAAAGTATTAGGGAGAAGCAGTGATTATGAACCTTGGTGTTCAAAGGTTTACAATGAATGTGGTAAAATATCCAGTCACTCGCTGGTGAAAACAAAGTTGAAACAGGCAATACTAGAAATTAAACCCTGTTTTCACATGTTATCCTTTCACCCCATCTACAGACTAACAACTGCTTTACACTCCCTTGCTGGCAAAACATTGCAGGCACTATATGCCAACCTTTGTCTTTTCTAAATATCACAAAGTCTTTTTGCCATATGCAGTATCAGATTTATAAACTTCATTTACGATCAGGAAATGACCTCTATCTGCAGCTTTTCACCACAGGGTGAACATTAAAGACAAAAAAATTATAATGGAGAATAAGAACAATGCCTATTCATTTTTGACACATGAACTGCTGAAACATCAGAACACATTTCGATTTATACTAAGTAACAAGAAGGAAAATCAAGGAGAAACAGTTTTGTGAAGAAGTACTAATCAGTTAAGCATTTGATCTATGCTAGCCATTCCAGGCCAAGAATTTACTTTGTAGATCCAGTATTAGTAACAATACCGGTTCTTTATGAAGTCACTAACCTGATGTAGGGTACAGGATCATTCTGAACCATAGTAAGCAGCCACTGTAGTTCTTCATAGCTCCTATCAACTGAGAATAGAAATAAAATGTTTTTAAATATACAGACTGCGAGGATTTTGATCAAGACAACGGCAAGTTCCTGAATCAGCACATACTAAGCTTGAAATACTGTAACTAAAGAAGAATTTCATTCACTAAAGTGAAAATACAAATTGGTTTACTTCATGCTGAAATAGAAACACACTTTAAACTCCCGCATGCCTCATTTGTTCAATAACCATGAACTCGATTATTCACAGGTAACTCTGTCACTCATGAATGCTGATTATGAAAATCACAGAGTAAACTATCATATTGGTATTGTGTGCTTCCCAAAATGAACACATTCAAATACCCTCTCAACAATCAGAAATATAACATTTTATACAGGGAATAATACACAATTTTCATTTACAGGAATCTGAAATATTATCATCTGTAAGTAGGATAGAAAGAGGAAGACTACAGGGTTTACAGAAAATTGGAAACATACTTCTCTCAGTAGCCTTCTTTCCTTTTTAAAATCAGTACACTTTGTAATTAAAATGTATTTTGAAATGTTCTCAGTACATGATTCTAGAAAACTACTGCCTGACAGTGATGGAAATAAGATCAGGTTAAATTTTAAACAAACATGTTTTAAGTTGCATTTTAAATTCCTTTTATTGCCAGAGTAAAACTGCAAAATAGGAAACAACATAGGGTACCTTCATCACTGATTACACAAAATCTGAAAGAACTGTATTGGATTTTTTTTTTCCTCTGGTGTCTTTTACAGCAGCATTTTCTTTGCATTTCATCAGAACAATTAAGAGTCTGCCTAGGCTTTGATCTGCTTCAGAGGTTGAGGTGTATGAATCGTTCCTATTCAGACAGCTCCAAAAATAGTTCTGTTGCTTTCCATTTTCTGGTCATAGCAATGTATTTCTCTCTTCTGTGAGCCTACTGTATTTTCAGTTCAACTTTCCTTCCTGGTCTCAGCCAGTTTTCAGTCAACTTTCCTAGTCTGATCAATTCTAAACCTAATTCTTCACATACTATTTCACTGGGTCAACCTGCTTTCAAAGGAAGAGGCAATTATTTAAAGTACCTTAGTCAGCACTTCAGTGTTATTAGAAGCTCTTTACAAACTTTGGACAACTAGAACATAAGATCTCTTCCTGGGTTGGGAGAAGGCAGACAACCAACTAAAAACTACATTATAGTGTTCCCTGGAAGATGACTGCAAAGTCTTTTGCAGGAGACTTGCAAGTCAACTCTGCTATTCCCACGATCACACCAGAACAGAACTGGTCATACTGGTGAGGCACTGAACTGTGCTCATATGCCCTGTTTAGAGGCAGAACATATTCTCTCATGTTGTGCAGTATTTAGACCAGGGCTACATGGTTCTGAATGACAAAAGAGAAAATTTGTATCTGTACAGACCAGAACTGCAATCTCAGATTGGCCTTAAAATCAGAGAAAGCTCTGAAAAGCTATGCCTAGGACATACTGTCAAAGGATTGGTGACTGCCTGTGCTCAACTCCACACACAGCTGCTTTTCCTGGCACCTACCTTGCTTGAGACAGAAGGCAGCAAGAACACTACATACAAAAGTTGCTTTGCATGAAAGAAAAATAGTATCATATAGCCATGCAGCAAAGACAACACAGCTAACACAATAAGTCATGATCATAAGCAAGCTGTAGTTATTTTGACTTCTAACAAAAGGGATTTCAAAATGGATTTTGAAAGGAAAATTAGAAGTCTAGGAGAAGAATCAGACTGATAGCACTGGATAACAGAATCAAGAAACACTTTTATGATAAAAAAGAAGTCTTTTTTGCTGCTTAAACTTCTTTGTGCTTGAAATAAAAGTAAATATTCCTTACTATTTGTCCTGTAGTGTGCACTAGATGTGCTACACTTCCAAAGTTATGCTATCTATGCATTCAACCTGCTCCTCAAGTTTATATAGCATATATATATATATATACATATAAACATTATAAAACATTTTGGGGAGCAATGATTAATTAAACCTGAATATGGGAAGAATCAAATCTTATTAGCAAGAATAATTATAGAAACATACAATAGCCNGACTGCCTGTGCTCAACTCCACACACAGCTGCTTTTCCTGGCACCTACCTTGCTTGAGACAGAAGGCAGCAAGAACACTACATACAAAAGTTGCTTTGCATGAAAGAAAAATAGTATCATATAGCCATGCAGCAAAGACAACACAGCTAACACAATAAGTCATGATCATAAGCAAGCTGTAGTTATTTTGACTTCTAACAAAAGGGATTTCAAAATGGATTTTGAAAGGAAAATTAGAAGTCTAGGAGAAGAATCAGACTGATAGCACTGGATAACAGAATCAAGAAACACTTTTATGATAAAAAAGAAGTCTTTTTTGCTGCTTAAACTTCTTTGTGCTTGAAATAAAAGTAAATATTCCTTACTATTTGTCCTGTAGTGTGCACTAGATGTGCTACACTTCCAAAGTTATGCTATCTATGCATTCAACCTGCTCCTCAAGTTTATATAGCATATATATATATATATACATATAAACATTATAAAACATTTTGGGGAGCAATGATTAATTAAACCTGAATATGGGAAGAATCAAATCTTATTAGCAAGAATAATTATAGAAACATACAATAGCCCAGGGAAGGGACCTCAAAAGATCAACTAGTCCAGCCTTGCATGGGAAAGGAAGCCTAGATGGAATTATCTAGTCCAATTGTACCTTGAAAACCTCCAGCAATAGGACTCCACCATGTGTCTGGGGAGGTTGTTCCACTGATCACTTGTTCTCACCATAAAAAATTTCTTTCTTATCTCAAGATGAAACCTATCCTGGTGCAACTTGTACCTCTTGCCCCTTACCCAGTCCATGGAGCTACTTGTGAAGAGAGTCTCTGTCTCTTTGTAGCTGCTCTTTAGGTACTCCAATATTGCGATGAGGACCCATCGAGTCCTCTCATCTCCAAGAAGAAAAAACAAAGAGCTTCAGTCTTCTCTTACAAAGCAGGTTCTCTAGCCCTCTGATCATCTTGGTCCAAAGGAGAGCCACAGTCTCCAGTTTGTCCACATCCTTCTTGACTTGTGCAAACCAGAACTGGACGTACTACTCTAGGTATGGCCTGAGAAGTGCCGAGTAGAGTGGGATGGTCATGTCTTTATCTTTGTGAGTAAAGCACCTGCAGATGCAGCTTGGGAAACAACTTGCTGCTTTTGCTTCAGCAGCACAGTGCTGACTCATGGTTAGCTTGTACACAAGGACCCCCCGGACCCTTTCGGCAATGCTGCTCCCCAGTCACACAGATCCTAGCCTGTACTGGGATCTCTGGTTATTTTGACCAAGGGGCAAGACCTTCATTTGTCCTAGGTAAACTTAGAATCATAGAATGGTTTGGGTTGACAGATTCAGAGAATGGTTTGGGTTGGAAGAGACCTCCAAGTCCATCTAGTAGCAACTCCCTGCCATGGGCAGGGACAATCTCCACTAGCCCAGGTTGCCCAAAGCCCCATCCAACCTGGCCTTGAACACTGCCAGGGAGGGAGCAGCCAGAGCTTCTCTGGGCACCTTGTGCCAAGGCCTCACCTCCCTCACAGGGAAGATTTTTTTCCAAATATCTGCTATAAATCTCCCTCTTTTAGTTTAAATCCAATACCCTTTGTTCTATCACTATATGCCTTTGTAAAGAGTCCTTCTCCAGCTTTCATACAGTCCTTGCTTGCCCACTCTTCAGCCTGTCCCAGTCCCTCTGTAAGATGGCTCTCACTGCTGATGTGTCCACTTCACCATTCAGTTTAGTGTCACCTGCAAACGTGGTGAGGCTGCTTCTAGTGCTGCTGTCCGGATAATTTATGAAGATGTTCCCTTGAGGGACCCCACTTGTGAGAGGATGCCAGTCCAAGTTAAAGCCATCAATTGCCATCCTCTGGGTGCAGATAAATTTCCTATCCATCTCACAGACCACCTGACCTGTCTGTGTCTTGCCGGTTTATATAGGAGGAGGATGTAGGAAAAGAAATGTGTAGATTTTCACATTGCTAGTAGACATAAAAACAAGTATTGATTTATGAAGTAAAAATCCTCAAGACTTTTTTTCAGATCAGAAGATGTATCAATATTCAACTACAGCAGAGCATCTCTGAGAGCCTAAACCTTAACATTAATGAAATCAGATAATCATGGATATTTATTTAGAACAGTTTGTTGTTACCTCTTAAATAACTGCTTTGTTGTATGCATCTGATAATCATATAGCTTTCAGAAGCTTACTCTTAAAAGCTTATAAATCCTGTTCAAGACAGTTGAAGTCAACTGTCCAAGTCCTTATATGCTGCCTCAAGCATTTCAGAGTTACCGAGTCTCAAAAAAGCCTTACTATTAACAGCAAAGAAAACAACTTCTTCAGTTCCATGGTGAAATTATTTCTTTTAAAGTAACTTAAAAAAAAAAAAAAAAGCAGTGCTATTCCTACCCTGAGAGTTGATAGAAAAACATGGGAGTTCCACACTGCCCCAGAAAATACAGACTTTCCTTTTTATGGAAATTACAAAATGTCTCAGCTTCCTTTACAAGAACAGTGAAAAAGCCAGCTTTGGCACAAGCAACAGGCATTTGATAGGTGCTGGTTTACATCCAGTATGAACTGGAAACAAGGTAACTGGTAACAACGAGAATCAGAGCTCTTGGCAATAGACAGTCAATCATTCTGCTTTCCAAAATTTAGGGCTCTGCGAGACAAGCCCTGTTAACCTCCCTATGGGTAGACGAGCAAGTCAGCACACTGAGCTTCTGGATTTACCTCCCCAGCACAAAATTACAAGACTTATAGCAGAAGCTAATGTGTTCAGTGTTGGAAGGTTGTATTTGAGAAATGACAGTGATGTCGAGCTAGACAACAGGCTCTGCTGTGAACTGTAGTGACTTGACAGCAAAGAGATAGTTGCATCTGCTGCCTCTGCATCAGATGAAAAATCATTGGTGAGTGGCAAGTAATATTTTAACCCTTCACTTCCAGATGTCAAAGCGAGCTCAAAAATAATGTTCATCTCAATCACTGATTTCTTCAAGTAATCTTTCTACTACCTTTTAATATCCCAGTCTGACCTTCCTGTAGAGTACTTCCAGTGACCTACCCTTGCTTATACAGCAACCCATTTCATCAGCTCTTTCAAAGACGTGCTGTATTACTTTGCAGTGCAAACACTTTCTTATCCCAGTCAGTTATTAACTGTAAACACCATCTATAAAAGGTCAAGAATTTAATGAGAAAACATTTCTATCAATTTGTCTTTCCAAAGGGTAGGATGAATTAGTGAGGAGATTATTCTAAAGGAAACAGGCTGATGAGTAAGCTTTCCATTTTACTGCAAATCTTTCCACTGAGACTCTACGAAGGGAGGAACAAAGCAAGCATCCTGACAGGGAAATGCACAGCAACACCAGCATCGTTTTGAATTCTAGCAGGGTGTCACTCACAGTGCCACCAAATGGTTCATGTACAGTAGGTTACAGACCCAGAACGCCTGGTGAATCGCAAGACTGAGCCCCAGAGCGATGTTCAGCACACAGCCTCCCTTGAAGTTCCTAGTTCTTCTGTATGGCAGTCTAGTGTCAGTCTGTAAGCACACATCCAAATTTCACTGGATGCATTCACTCAAAGACTCCAACTGCCTTACAAGCTCCCACTGCCTATCCAGTTTGAGAAGCCTTTGGACAGGCCAAAGTAATAAATATTTTATAAAAGAAAATGAAAATAATTATTCATGTAAAAGCAAAGGAAACTCTCCATTCCCCTGAAAACAAAACATGAAATTTGAGACAAAATACTTAGAAGTCCACAATTATCTTTCTGCTCACAGAATAAGAACTGAAGGATCTGCTCACTTTGAAACTGATAGCCCTTCAAACACAAGAACTATCACAAATCTGCTGAACAGAGAAAGACTAACCAAAAAAAAAATGATTGGGCCAATGTAGTCCGCATAATTATATGAAATGCAAATCACTAAAGCTGTAAATTCCAACTGCTTCTAGAAAATCTGTCAGGATTAAATTTCAACTTCAATGCCACTAAAAAAAAGAAAAAATATATACAAAACTTTTTCAAAGAATCTTCAACAATCACCTAAGATAAAGGTAGCATATTAAAAGAATGGAAACATCTTACAAACATAAGCTGTGTATACAAGATGGCAAAGCAGAATTAAACAATAATAATTAAAATAATCTGAGTTTGCAAAACTTAAAATCATAAAATGCATGCAAAATAATAATAAAAAATATTATTGAGAATGTAAAGCAAAATCAAGAACTTTGGCTGTGGCTGAACTCAAGTGAATCAAAATCACTGAAAATGAAGTGTTAAAAAACTACCCAAACCCCTTAGCACTACTCATTGTGCTGCCCATTCATTACTTAAAAACTTAGGTATCTGATTCACTTTGCAAAAAAACAGAGAAACGATGCTGACCACATCACAGAACCACAGAACATTAGGAACTGGAAGGGACCTTGAAGGATGATCTAGTCCAACCCCCCTGCCCACGCAGGATCATCTAGATTAAATCACACAGGAACGTGTCCAGATTGGTCTTGAATGTCTCCAGAGAAGGAGACTCCACAACCTCTCTGGGCAGCCTGTTCCTGGGCTCCGTCTCCCTCACAAGGATAAAGTTCCTCCTTATATTCAGATGGAACTTTCTATGTTCCAGTTTTGAATCATTTCCCCTTGTTCTATCACTGGCCATCACTGAGAAGAGCCTGGATCCATCCTCCTGACACTCACCATTTACATATCACATACAGTATACACTAATGAGGTCACCCCTCAGTCTCCTCCAAGCTGAAGAGACCCAGCTCCCTCAGCCTTTCCTCATAAGGAAGATGTTCCACTCTATCATCTTGGTGGCCCTGTGATGGACTCTCTCAAGGAGTTCTATGTTCTTCTTTTAATGAGGGGCCATGAACTGGACACAATACTCCAGGTGTGGTCCCACCAGGGAAGAGTAGAGGGGGAAAAGGACCTCTCTTGACCTACTAGCCAGCCCCCTTCTAATACACCCCAGGGTGCTACTGGTGTTCTTGGCCATGAGGGCACACTGCTGGCTCATGGTCATCCTACTGTCCACCAGGACCCCCAGGTCCCTCTCACCTGCACTGCTCTCCAACAGGACAGTCCCCAACCTATACTGGTACCTGGGGTTGTTCCTCCCTAGACGCAGGACCCTACACTTGCCCTTGTTAAATCTCATTCAATTTCTCCCTGCCCAGCTCTCCAGCCTGTCTAAAGCCTGTTGAATGACAGCACAACCTTCTGGTGTGTCAGCCACCCCTCCCAGCTTTGTGTCATTGGCAAACTTCTGACAACCTGCTTGATTTTTCCCTTCGACCAGCTCTCAATCCACCTCACTAGCCTCCAGGCCACACTTCCTCAGTTTGCCCACCAGNTTCCATCACCTTTCCCGGGATGGAAGTGAGGCTGACCCGTCTGTAGTTACCTGGGTCCTCCTTCTTGCCCTATTTGAAGGCTGGAGTGACATTTGCCTTTCTCCAGTCCTCAGGCACCTCTCCTGTTTCCCAGGATTTCTGAAAGATGATGGACAGTGGCCTAGCAATGACTCCTGCCAGCTCCCTCAGCACCCTCGGGTGCTCCTGTCAGGACCCATGGATTTATGGATATCTAGATGGCTTAACTGCTCCCTGACTCAGTCCTCATCAACCTGACTTCCTCCCGGGCTTCAGCCATCTAGGGCTCCTGCAGTCTTCAACAGTACAAAGGCAAAGAAGGCATTCAGTAAACTCTGCCTTCTTACTGTCCTCAGTCATCAGAGCATCCACCTCACTCATCAGTGGGCCTACATTACCTCGAGCGTTAGTTTTGTCAGCTATATATTTGAAGAAACCCTTCCTGTTATCCTTAACCTCCCTTGCAAGGTTTAATTCCAAGGAGGCCTCAGCTTTCCTAGTTGCCACTCTACAATCTTGGACAATATTCTTGTACTCCTCCCACATAAACATTCACGCTTTCCATGACCTGTAGACTCTCTTCTTACACTTGAGTTTTCCCAGGAGCCCCCTGTTTAACCATGCAGGTCTCCTGGATCCTCTTCTTAGTTTTTTCCCCATTGGGATGCTCTGATCTTGAGCTGGGAAGAAGCAGTCCTTGAATATGAACCAACTATCTTAGGCTCCTTTTCCTTTCAATACCCTGTCCCATGGGGTTTCCCCCAGTAATTGCTTGAAGAGGCCAAAAGTCAGCCCTGCCAAAGTCCAAGGTTGTGGTCCTACTTGAGGTTCTCCTGCCACATAAGATCCTGAACTCCACCATCTCATGGTCGCTGCAGCCAAGTCTACCTTCAACTTTCAGTGCTTCAACCAGTCCCTCCTTGTTAGCAAGAACAAGATCCAGCAGCACTCCTCTCCTAGTGGGTTCATTCACCATTTGGATCAGGAAATTGTCATCAATGCACTGGAGGAACCTCCTGGACTGCAAGTGGCTGGCCCTGTAGGCATTCCAGCAGATATCTGGGTAGTTAAAATCCCCCATAAGAACCAGGGCCTGTGATTGTGAGACTACTCTCAGCTGCCTGTAAAAAGCCTCATCAACTTTCTCCTCTTGATCAGGAGGTGTAATAAACACCCACAACAGTATTCCCCATGCCAGCCTGTCCTTTAATTCTCACCCACAAACTTTCAACTTGTTCCTTGTCTGCTCCTGACCACAACTCAATACATTCAAGTTGCTCTTTCACATAAAAAGCCACTCCACCTCCTCTCCTTGTTGGCCTGTCTTTCCTAAAAAGGACACAGCTATCTATGGCCACATTCCAGTTCTGTGAACTGTCCCACCAAGTCTGTAACTGCTACTAGGTCATAACCCCTTGACCACACTCAGACTTCTAACTCCTCCTGTTTGTTCCCCACATTGGTGTACAGGCATTTCAGAGAGCAGGCTGAGTTAATCATTTTCACCTTGGCAGAGGGTGTGAGATCTTCTGGTTCTCATTATTACCAGAAATCTGCACCACTGACAGAGACCCAGAAATAATCCCACCTCCCTTCAAATTTAGTTTAAAGCCCTACAGATGGGGTCAGCTAACTCTTTTCCTAGAACCATACTCCCTCTGGAAGATAACCCTTTCCACATACTCCCGTCAGGCCTGATGTCTTATAAAACCATCCATGTCCAAAAGAGTCAAAACCCTGCCTGAAGTACTAGACCCTGGGCCACAAATTCATAGCCAAATCCTTCTGTTCCATGTCATCTCCCAGAACTGGAAGGAGGGAAGAGAAAACTTGTGCCCCAGAGTCTTCCACCAACTGTTCCAAGGTCTGGAAGTCTTTCTTCATTCCTTTCAGACCATGGGATGCACCTTCCTCCCCCCTAGCCTGGA
The DNA here is from genome assembly GCA_013399135.1 of Heliornis fulica. NCBI lineage: Eukaryota > Metazoa > Chordata > Aves > Gruiformes > Heliornithidae > Heliornis > Heliornis fulica. The sequence goes on along the minus strand of VXBZ01001084.1, from coordinate 130,124 downwards.
AGATGAGCAGTGGGTAATAATCCGTTGACCGCACCAGGCGAGGGAGTGTCCCAGTAATATCCCTGATTCGTGCACCAGGGAGACTGCAGATCTCCCTGTGACGAGGGTCAACTCGGCAAATTGGTCCCTCTATTCACGTAACTAGTAGAATCTCCTCACATCTTCATAAAATTCGCTTTCTCTAAGACAAAACATTAAAAGCAATCTTGGCTTCTTTACCAATACATCTGTCACTACACAAGCTCTTCTCTAAGACAGTATTTCAACCTAATTTAATGAGGTAAATCTTATACTTTTCTACTGTATCAAAGTGTTACAAAGTGTCAAATTACTCAATAAAAGTACCTTTTGTGTAATCCACAACAGCCTCCAATGCTGCTATTCGGACATCCACAAAGTGCCCATATTCTGCATATGACTTGAAGAGAGAAGGATCACTTGGGACATGACCATTCTTCTGAAGCACTCGAATAGCTTTTAAACAGCTAGATGTGGTACAAAGAGGAAATTTATATTAGGTTTCTGCAATTTCAACCAGAAAACATAAAACTACTTTCTTCAAAATCAAGTACTGCAATTTCTCTAGAATATTATTCAAACGAAGAGGTTGCAATTATTTTCCCAGTATTAACACTTAGTTCTTAACTAGAATTAGGCAGAAACACAAACAAAAATCCTCACTGTGTCAAGGCCATTATTTGGTTTTAGCAGAACTGTACATAGAGAGAGAACACAGCTCAGAGGTTGTGTAGTCTACAGGTACTGTTATGGGTGACCTTTTGCAAAACTTTCATAAATGCTCTTCTTAAAGAAGCACAAGCATGATTAACATATGCTTGCTATTAAAAGTTTACATTGACAGAAAGTAATGTTGAGAATTAAAGCAATCAAGTCAAACTTGCACTATCAGCTTTTGGAAACTGGAAGGAATTTGACATTTAAAAATAAACCACGCAAGCTAAAATGTCAAATACATAAAATCCAAAACCGTAGTGTTAATGTGCCTGCTCTCTTCACGTGCACAATTATTAAGCCAGACCTGACTGTAATGGTATGCCTGTAACTGGGAAGAAGCTTCTCCATATTTAAGAAACGTGTAATTTCCTCAAGAATAAGTCGAACGTCAGGATTTAAGTTATCTAAAGTTCGAACTTCATTGTTCACACTGACTGCAGGAGTTACAGAGTTGGCAAGGGCATCAATCAGCTCAGCGCGATAGTAGTTGTCTGAAAACTAGATAAAAAAAGAGCACTTAAACACAAGCAAATTCAACAATACATATTCTTCAAGAGCTAAGAAATGTTGAAGCACTGTTACATAACAAGATCTTAAACCAAAAACCGTATCAGAAACGTCTTGAGAAAGCAAAACAGGAATCTGTTCTGAGAATGATTTGAGAGGGATCGAGCAACCAGACATACTATCAATCATTAACCTTTACTCTGTAATGACGGCATATTAATAATGTTACACGGTTTTACAAAATTTGAAGAATTGGGTATTGAAAATTTTCCAGAAAATAAAAGCTGTTATTTCAAATGTGGCCACCTAGAATTATCTGTTTCTAAACTCAGGACCAAGGCTACCAAGGTTAATGAGCACCTTAGAAAATCAGTTTACTTAGCAACTGTACAAGCTATTGAGGTGAGCTAATTGGCTCGTTGCTGCTCAGTGAGGAAAATCATTGCTCCTTTTACCTTGGCTCACAGTTTCACCCCTACCAAACCAGTCAGATATTGCAGAAAATGTCAAATACATACAGGGAACAGAAATATGGAAAAGCAAGGCTGGATCTTGTCCTTTGGTGGTGGAGAGATGTTAGCGCAATTCACCACATTTTGTGACTACTGACTAGGCATTCACATGCCTAACTGTCTATCTCCTCAGCCTCCATCATCCTCTTTGCAACAAGTGTCTTGTTACAGAAGGGGTTTCTACAAATAAGAAAGTGAAGCTTAAGAGGCTTCATATTTGTTATAGAACTTTTGGTACTTTATTGTGATGGTCCTAGCAGTTGCAGACTTCTTCTGTAGCCAGGGAGATGCAATTTTGTACCATCTCAGGACCTTAAAGGTTCTCTAATCATCCTTCAGAGCTGGTCTGTGAGGGAAGGAGCTTGAGATGACAACACTTCCAACTCAGATACTTCAATTCAGTGATGGAACAAAATTAACCTGGGTTTCAGCTGTTATATAACTAGAATAAGACAATCCTATTTTGTGAGCTAGAGCTGACATTCTTAACCCAGAATCCCTGTGTCCTTTTATATTACCCTTAAAAAAAAAAAAAGTCCTTTCCTTGCTCTTTGAAAAAACTCTTCTGAAGATGAAAAAATCCAACCCAACAAACCAGTGCTTAACTTTGCATGCTACCTGTTAGCCTTGCACACATTTTCTCACAGTAGATGTGTGGGTCTTTTGAATGAAAAAGGGTAAAGCATGAAAAATAGGTGTGCAAATGAAGACAGGCAAGTCCTTAATAAGTCAACAAGCACAGAGAGCTTGGAAATGCCCAAGAAACACTGCCATAGATGTGTCAGCCACACATTTTGTTACATTTACTGGCTAGTGTATCATCTCCTCACCAACTCTCCTAGCCAGATACTCACATTAATGGCATGCAACAACATGCAGTTTATAAACTATGAGTTTGGTATTTTTTTTTTAAAAGGACATAATCAACACTTTATTTACCTTATTCTTCCTGTTATCGTTATACTTGATCAAATCCAAAATAAACATTAAAACCTCCTTAGGACAGAGGTTGTGAACATCTCTCAGAAGAGCCATGGCAACAGGCATAGTCTGTGTAATAAATAGTAGCATCATTCTTACATTAGTGAAATGATAGTCAGATCCCGAAAAAAGGTATATCCTGGAAATGAGCAACTGATTTTACAACAGTAAATCCCTGATTAGTCATATATGCTAGTTCATATGTAAATACTTATTGAATGTCCTATAAATGCCATATAATTTTCAACAGTTGAAGTGCAGACATCTGATAAAACTATATCCAGAAAAAGAGTCTCAAGACAAATCATTATCAAAAAGGTAACAAATGAAAAATAATGAAACACAGCAAACAATGATGGAAGTACACGTTCCTATGTGATCTATTCCAGATGATTCTGCTCGGGCAGGGGGTTTGAACTGGATGGTTTTTCGAGGTCTCTTCCAGCTCCTAATACCCTGTGATTCTGTGAAGTAATTCTGAGACAGACACTGAATTTGAGTGTTTTGATGTGAGTATATTGTCTAAGTTTCTATTACCATTGGAAGATACTGATTCAACGCACACAGTGTAGCCTAAAGAAACTAGTCAGACAGGTAATTATCCTGATTTGATATTTATACTGAAATGCATAAGCAGCTCTCTAGGCTCTGCTCACACAGATTTAGGAGTCTTACTCTGGATCTATAAACTTGGAACATGGAATTAGAAGGGAGTAGAGTGTAAGACTTAGTGGGAAAGAATGAACAATGACAATAAAAGAGCAGAAAAATACAAAAGGTCCAAGAAAGAAGAGATGTGGGGACAAGAGAGAAGCTATTTTGGACAGAGTAAGAAAACTAAGTAAGTTTACTCCATAACCAGGAATAAGAAATCTCTGAAATAAGAACTCAATCATCCAATAATTATAAAGTTAATCTTGAGAGAAAACCATTGTAACTAATTTTGTTATCCACTCTAAAAAGTAACCAGGCATTAACATCAAAATAAGCTGCAGCAACGCATGATGTTGACAGTAGAAAGGAGCAGGCAAGAAGGATTTTGCAGAGCCTTCAACTAGAAAGCCCACAAATTTAAGATACGATTTGTGAGATTTTATTTGCAGTATGATCACTGCCATTCATGAATTAAGGACAGCTGCAGAATTCACCTCAAGATAAGAGGAGTGGCTTTGTAACTATGCAATAAATTCTAGTTAAGAACGAGCTCACCAATTTTTAGACTTATTATATGTACTCCACTGTTTTGAAGAAACTGCTAATTTAACTTCGGCCACTCAGAAAAAAAAGGTAAAATTCTGTTACCTGATATTTATTGAGATGGAACAAACAGATGTTATCTAAGAACAAAATAGATTTTTATGAAGGCCTGTGCTATCCATGCTCCTGTAGTTGTCAACTGTAGGAACATTTTTGAATTTTGACATTTCTTTTAAAACATTCAGTGAAAAAAAAAAAAATTTTACCTTTTGCAGAAAGTAGCTTTGAAAGTTCATGAAGTTGTTGGTCTTCACAATGTTTGGACAAGTCTTACAGCAAAACATTCGGGTAAAGAGTGACTTCATAGCTGGTGGTCCTGTCCATGTACTTACCATGGAATTTGCAATCTGCATGATTAGGGGGGGAAGAGAAATCAAATTAACATCACCACCACAAGTTTAGTTTGGCCATAGAAAAAATACACATTTCGCATCATCAAAAAGGATAATTGCCAAGAACATTCTGTCCTACAAATTGATACATATTTTCATCAATGTATAATCTTACATTAGCTAAATTTTCTCTGCCATTCCCAATATCTCTTCTCTACACTGAAGGTAAATTTTACGAAAATTGTTCCACTTGGAAGACATCTGCAACTAAGTATCCATAATAAACTTCTGTTCTTCATTATTTTGTCTTTTGTAGTTTAGATGAAAATTCTGTGTTTACTAAGCCAAGTTTTCCAACTCTTCAGAAGCCAGTGACGGAAGAGGCTTCTGCAATACTGACTTTCCAAATTTACCCTGCCAGTAACCTCAGCCTAGACTCCAGGTAGGTTTCAGCCACCTGAAGACTATAAGACCACCCCTAAAGTGAAAGGTAAGTCAGCCGCCTCTAACTTTGATCATAATTCACAAAGACATTGTGCAATGAGACAAATTTATTGCTTCAGGTTGCTCTGGTATAAGGCAGCATGGTTCCACAAAGACAAAACTGCTTCTGTGCCTTCCCAGCACCCTGGGTTTCAGATGTTTGCTGCATGGCACAGCGAAAGCCTACAAACACCACCTGTGCTTGATGATAGATTAAGCCTGATGACAGATTTTGCACACATCACCATTGCTCTTACATAAACAGGATGCTTTATTACTGAGAATGATTTTCCCATGACATCAAGCTTCAAAGGAAAGTCAGAGAGGGAACACTGCAGTCAGGCTAGATTTTTCCCATTGAAATCACTGAAGTCTTTGAACCTTTTGAACTTCGACAGGTACAGCCTTTTCTGTAAGGTACATCAACAGCTCTTCCTGCAGAGGATGCTTAATCCCAAAGACTGCTCAGACACTGTGATGATGGACTTTAAACTGCAAATGTGAAATTTATGTACCACTGTAAAGTAAAACCTAACCCCCAAAATACACACCTCCCCAATCAAAGGTTACTATGTTTACAAGGTATTTACTATTCCATTACACTGGGTATGTACCTTTAGTTTTTTTAACTTCTACTTCTGTTAAGTATTTAATTTAGCAAAATCTATGCAATGAGTAACTATTTTCAAATTAAGCCCAAAGCAGTTAAATCATCTTTCCAGTATTTTTAACGTGTTCTGATTCATTCAAATTTCTCTTTAAAAACTGTCAGAATCCAAGGTCTCTATTTTATTCTACTCACAGGCTATCCACTCTGAAATAAACGTATTTGCACGTTCCCCAAACCACCACACAAGCAGCCTGCCATGCACTACTTCTCCTTGCAGAGAGGGCAGGTACACACTGCATCCTTACGTTCAACACTGCCTAAGAAACTGGTCTCATCTGTAATGCTCACGCACAGCTACAAAACTCTCCAGTGTTTGGGCAGGAGTTTGTGTTGGTTTTTTTTTTTCTTTTTTTTTTTCTTTTACACCTTATAGCATATCAACCACAGTGGATCTGAATGGAAACATTGGCCTGCACATATTAAAAAATTAATATTGTGACACTGTTTTCTCCTTTCCCTGTAGGGTGATTTGTCATGAACTACTCAGCAATGGGTGTGCATGAATGCACATCTCCTCTCCTCTCCCCTCCCCACCCTCCCCCTCCAACTTCTTTATCAATGAGCATGTAATGTTATCTGGACATTTTACACCTGAGAGACTGAAGTGCTTCTACAAAGAAGTTTACATTTGGAAAGCGTAGTAAATTCAATTTTACAGTTGCATTATCACATATCATTTCTCCATCCATATGAGTAAACTGAGAACATTTTACAGTAGTAACTGCAATCCAGGTGCCAGCTGCAAATCAATAAAATAAGAACCCTGCTCCCAGATAAATAGGAAAGACTTGGCTTTTTTTTTTTTTTCTCAATAAGGAATAAAAATACTGAATTTACAAGCTGTGAAAATTAAACCGAGTTAATGACAACAGGAAGGGATTTTTATTAACCCTGATGCTGGAAGTAGTAATAGACTACATTACACTTTCCTCCGCAGTAGCTTGCACAAACATATCCACAACTCTGTTCCACCACACTCCTTTCACCTTAATTCAGTGTCAAACTTTTTTCTGTAACTCAACAGCATTATCTGAACACACAAGTTTTTCATACAACTGAGCAAAACCCAACTGCCTGAGAATTCAAATTAAAATACACATAGCATTTAAACATTGCAAGAACTGCTCTTTCAATGTTTACTTTCAATAATTACTGTGGAATATAAACTTTAAAATATTCAGAGTGCATTTACTATGAAACACGCAATTCTAGTACTTACAACAGCAGTGTTACAATAGTGTTTCATAATATTAAAATGCTTTTTCATGAGTATTTCTTGGATTTTGATTTTCAAGATATGGCCAATGGATTTAATTCTATGCAGGCACTCAACAGTTAAACATCAGAAAGCAAGCTATGTGTCAATATCTGAATTCTACAAATTGTAAATAAGTATGCCCGTATGTCCACAACACTGTCAGTAAGATGCATTTTCCAAAATTCTTACTCTGCTGTTGTTTCAAACGACGTGTTACACAGGGTTCTCTAATTTTCATTCTTAATGCTGATTTTGTGTCTAGAGAAAAAAAAGCTATTCTGTTTTCATTGTAATTAGCTGGCTTTTTAATATTTAATTGCAGGCCAACGTGATATTTATTTTGTACCCATATTTGATCTGACCAATACAGAGCAGCAATCTGAATTCACATTAGACAGACAGATGAATTTCAGCACTTCAGAATTCTCAGCACACAGGCCAAGGAGCTTCCCAGTAAAACAGAAAAAAAAAACATTTTGGCTCTGAAAAAAAATTAAAAATTAAACAAAAGTCTTTTATTTCTGCCCTTTAATGAAACCTGGAAAAATCCCTTGTGGTGTTCATGTCTGACATCTCAATTTCGACAATTATTAAAGCCTTCTGCGGTCTCCATTTTCAGACTAAAATAATACAACTTTCCTTTCAAATCAGTCATGTTAAAAATACTTGGCATACACTTTAAAGACGCTAAACATCAAGCCAGTTTAAGAACTGTGACGAGTTTTGATGCATTTTCAAACATTTGCTACATCTAGCAGATTTCTTTCTTCCCTTGCTCCCATCCACAGCACCTCACCTTTGCAAGGCAGAAGCAGGCCAGCATTCTCACCCGGTAGAAACATTGTTCCTGTTCTAGTATATCAGTCAGTGCAAGACGTGACGCTGGAGTGGGGAACTTTTCCAATGCCAGAATGGCTTCTTCTTGTGCAACCACATCCCTCTCATATCGAAGCTGATACTGCCACATGAAATCAGACTGTTCAAATTCTACCTTCCTCAGTACTGACATATCAGGGTCTATTCTTATCCAGAGCAAAGGGGAATCAGCACTAAGACAGACATGAAAAACATTAATAGCTTACAACATTTCAAGACTACAGAAATTGAATATATCTTTTAGTTTGTTATAAGTTATTTGTAAAGTATTTAAGAGTCAGAGAACCGTAACAGAATCTAATTTAGAATCCCCTGCTTCTAGGGTAGCAATTCTGCAGCCTCCCAGGGCAACCTGTCCAAACCGCTAATCTGTCAAAGTGAATACAGTGGTTTACTATTTTTAACCTTACAGACCTGAGTTTATGGTAAACTACTGTATAGCCTCAGTATATTTAATTCTGGTTCCTTAGACACCTTAACTTGCATAGATGAGCAGCACTTTACCACCTTCTACTGTTTAAGACAACAACAAAAAATTCCAAAACAGAAAATCTGTCATATACTATTTTTTATCAGTAAACGTCAAAGTGCTTCACTGACAGACACATGCTGTAATGTTGAAAGGTAACAAGGGTAACCATGCCAACACACAGAGTTGCAAAGTCAAATGACAATAAAAGTTATCAACAGAGAATTAAAATTTTACTCCTCAAAATAAAATTACTCAGTTGTCATCCACCCAAACAAGCATTTTATACTTTAGTACTCACACAGCAACAAGCCCAAAGTACATAATAAACTCTTTTACTCAGCAAATTGCTAACAGCAAAATACAGACATGGAATTAGGAGAGTTTGGGATGATGAAACAAGCATCATTACAAATATGATGCACATTTCTATAATACATTTCTGGAATGTCCAGAATTACTGTCAAGGCAGTAGCTAGGGAATAAAGGGTAATGAAGAATGCATACACATGATTTAGAAGAATGGAAAAGAATGAACATTATCATATATGCTTTGAGCAGATGAGTCCAAACTGGACAAAAGAACAGCAGCATTGCAGATTAGCAGATAAACAGTGGCTTGCACACAATCATATACCAGTTCAAAGGCAGTTCTGAGGAGATCACTGTCTCAGCTCAGAGTAATGCAATAGCTACCTGAACATAACTGATCAAAACTACTCACAAATATTTATGCTAATTTCTCGTAAATACAAAAAAAACCCTATATGACAACTACTATATAACAATGATAAAAATTACTTGTTCAATGAAAATATCCCGTAAAAATTATTTCTCATCTTATTTTAGATGAGGTTCAATTTACAAGACTCTCCACCACTTTTAAGGTAACAGGCAATTTATCCTTCAAAGAGACACTGTTAGCGTTCAAGAGCAGATTATTTCCTTCCCTCAGCCAGCATAAGGTACCAACAGCACAGTATTTCCGAGAGCACCCACTGGCTCCAACTCAAGGAGGGTTTAGTGGATACTTATACCGAGCAAGAATTTGCTTCCACAAAGTTAAAACTCTTCCAACTGCAATTAATGCCAGTATGACTTTCAGCATGAAGCATTTAATCACTTATTTTCAATCTAAAAGGATTATTTTGGAATTAACCACAGATTTCAGAACTTGTCTTAGTACTCACTAAATGGACTTCAACAAGGTCCAAAAAAATTGCTCTCAGCTTCAAGTGAATTCTTGTCTACCTTTTACCTATAAAGTAAGAAAATCAAGGAATTTTTTCTATCACCTTACCATACTTAAGATCTTTTCAAAACTGCTTATAGTGTTTTACTATACATTTTACTACATTTTACGGTACACCTGTGTTTTCCCAGCTATAGAAAAAAAATGTCAAAAAAGGCAGAGATGTGGTACAGTCTTGAAATCTTCCAGGGCATATAGTGAAGTACAACACTATTACCAAATCCTTCAAAAGAGAATGCTTCACACAAAGAGAACACCATTCAGACTCGCACTGAGCAACTACCAACAAGCTAACTTACTCCATTGCAGAAAGGTCCATGTCCACCTCTTCTCCATTCATCAGTGGAATCTTCTTCTTCTTATTTCTATTTAAAAAGAGAAAATTGGAAAAAAAAAAGGTATTTAGAAAGTCACCATATTAGCAAAGGTGTATTTAGAAATGGAGCTTAAGCCAGCAAAATGGCTCTATGTATTTCACCACACTGAAGAATAATGCTTTCTCAGGGAAAAAAAATAAATTCACCGTATCACGGAATGTTAGGGGTTGGAAGGGACTTTGAAGAATGATCCCTGCCTGACCAGGATCACCTAGATTAAATCACACAGGAACATGTCCAGATGGTCTTGAATGTCTCCAGAGAAGGAGACTCCACAACCTCTCTGGGCAGCCTGTTCCAGTGCTCTGTCACCCTCACAGTGAAGTTTTTCCTTGCATTCGGATGGAAATTCACAAAATTGAGCTGTGAATTAGTTTTGTTTGAATGATCACTAACACTTTCAAGTGGTTTAAACGTGAGTCCAATAACTTTTACAATTATGCAATGGTGTACAACTTTGCGAAGCAGAGTTCAAAGCAGTTACTAAAACACACTAGGAAACTGAGAGTATCTATTGGAGAGGTATGCTACTTCTCTTGCTCATTAGGTTTACTGAACAGCCCTGGCACTCTCAGCAGAGGAGAACTATGCAAGTGCTTCATTCATGTATCTTCACTTGACGTACGCTGGCCTATGTTTGTCTTCCCTCTAATTTGCCTTTCCTGTTCAAAGGTATTTTGATTACTTTGACTATAATTAAAGCCTTCATTCAACTCATTCTGTGTAAATAAGCGCTTCACAGATTTTTTTATAAGATCTAAGACCTTTATTTATAATTAAGATATGCCTATAAAATGTAAGGTTTCTTGCTATTCATAAAGAGTACTAAATTTGATTTTCTCCTTTTACATCACAGGCAAATCTTAGTAAGATTGTAACAAAACTTAAAGACAAAATTAAAAAACATGTGTTTATTATCAATGCATTAAATGTTTTCTTTTACCCATCCTAAAACATTTGCAGTTTATATTTTAACTCTTACCTTCTGCTTTTAGAATGGCAAGGTATATCATGCTTAAGACTGTTTTCTTCAATCTGCAATGTATGGTTGAATGATCCATCAAGTTCTTGAACTGTCACTTTAAGAGGGCCCTTCAAGTTCACAAGATTATTAACATTAAAATCTTGCTTATTACTGAATACATCATACTTGTATGGGTAGCTAAAATAAAAAAAAAAAAGACCTTACCACATATTTCTGAGTCCCAGGAGACGTGTAGTCTTGTTTTATTTCCAATTCCAATACATTCCGTTTTCTATTAAATGCAAAGCTACCATAAAATTTTACCACTCCACTCTGATCCCTAATAAGTGGTATAGGAAATCTAGTGTACAGTGCAAACATAATTGTCAATGTTTTCACCCTTTACACTTGCTTTATGCTTCTCTATTCCTACAATTTCCTATTCCAAGGAAATCAAGAAATCAAAACACTTATGTTTGTTCATGAACTTGTAAAGTTTTCTTTTCTTTCTTTACCAGTTCTTTAATGTACAGTCATGTACTTTACAGAGAAAAGCTGAAGTAGAATGAAAATTACCTATTAAGGAAAAAGCCCTAACGTAAAAATTGTACCGGACCCCACCACATCCACTGCTCTCAGCATGCTCTCATAACACTTCAGTAATTTCAGTATGCTTTCTTTTACTATACATTTCAGTTAAATAAAACTCCAGAGGAAATGCAGACATTAGCTCCTCTTTTCTACTCACGCTACATCTACATCAATTATTTTATTGCAGTTTTTCAAAACGGGTCACTGTGACCATTCACGTGTGTGACTACACTTCATTTTTAGTAAAACTAAAGCACTAGAATGAAATATTTTAGGCTAGGGCACGTTCCCAACAATTCTCTGACAATTTAATATAAAAGCAGGGAAAGAAAACATGTTCTGTGAGGTCCTGACATTTAATGCAGGAATGGACAGATTCAAGGATGCTTCTTATTGTACATGATTAACTTTTCTCCCAAAATACAGTCATTTGGCTAGATACCTCAGGGAGGTTCTGCTCACAGTGGCTGCCTTCATAAAGGTCTGTGGTGCATCATCAGGTGCAGACTAAGGCATTTTTAGTGGTTTCTTCAGAACAAGTGCTCATTAACAGCATAAGATAACACTAGTTAATAGGAACAAGATATCCTCCCAAACGTATAAAGACCTGCTCTGGGCTTCCAAGGTGGAAACTCTACTATCACGCGTGCAAGTGTTGAAAGCATGGCAGGGAAGTTGAAACCACAGGATTAAACTCAAGTTACAATTAGCAGGATCAGCCTTGGGGCAAAGACCAGAGAAGGTGAAACCCTCCCAAATCTGAGATCTACAATATTTCCTTGTTTCCACAACAGACTAGTTAAGATTCACACAGCTCAGATAGTAATGATGACACTGAGCTATAGCTGCAGTGTGGATGATGTACATACAGAGTAACTAATTTCCCAAAGTGCTTGGCAATGCTAAGTATGGAAATTAGAATAATTTATAAATACTTTTGATGCAGATGAAATATTAACTTTTCATATTACTCTATAAATATTAATTGTACAGTATTTTTAGTTAGACTGATATGCATGAACATTAAGTCAAATCATATAAATAATGCCTAAATATAAATATAAATATCTACTTCGGTTTTCTGTTAGAAAAGTAAGGTATGGGTTTTACGTATTATTTTAACCTGCAGTCAGTTGCAGTCAACCTTCAGTTGAATTAAAGCTAGAAAATAATCCTGTTAAATAGAACAATCTGAAATTTACTCACATCAATCCAAAATAATAAATCCTATTTCTTGACCAGTATCACTGAAACTTGAAGAATCAACACACAGAGGTTTATTTTACCTGAAACTGTAATACTGACAGAAGCTACCAAGCCACTACTTACTACAAACTATTAATCTGCACTTTGGGTTACTTATTTCATGGTGATTTACTGGAAATCACATCTTAAAATGCACCAGACTACAGCATTTTCCATGTCAGACTTGAGCATATTTCTATGGGCAGTGTCCTCTGGAATCCCTTTAGTATAATTTGGCCTTAAATTCCAGCAGAGTTCTTGTGCTTTTTTCAAAGTAAAACTCAAATTCTGACTGAAATCTCTTCCAGTAAAGAACACCCAAAAAACCTAACACACTCAAAATCACTGTGAAAGGAGTGTGAACCTGTGGCTCACGCCTATTTCTAATTTGCAGAAAAATGTATTTAACTGTCTTAAACAAAGATATTTCATACTTTTCTTCACATACCTTTAATAGTGCCAATTAAAAACCAAATTCATTCTCCATATTAACAATCCAGACCAACAATAAAAAGGATACACCCACTGCTTTATTAAAGGCTGGATGTCTTTGCCAGAGACATTTGAGATAGACTTCAAAAACCCAGATGTGGAAACCAACATCTGACTCCACATGTGGGACTGGAACTTCTGAGATGAAGCAGTGCTGGCCAGACTCAACAATTTGTTGAAAACCTAAAATGATAAAAATTTATTACTTTCTTTAAATAATTCAATATATAAAAAAAAGCTTTTCTGTTCAGTTGCAGCTGAATTGCAACTAAAAGGCCAATAAACTCATTCTCTGATAACTGGTCTCAAAAATGTCTTTCAAAATAAAGATATTTTAGAAAACTATTTGCTTGTCCATATCAGAAACTGTGATTTGCAGACATGAATGTATTTTTACTTAATGCAAACAATCCGCAAAGTTGACAAACGCTCTGAAACCCCAGAGTCTTAACACGAGAAACCTTTGATGGTAAGTAAATTAAACTTAAAATGCCTTCTTTGCTCATCACTACTACAGGCACAACTTATCTTGCAGCTTTTTAACAAACAGATATGATTCAAAGTGCAATATAACAACACTTTTTGACACCCATTTTAGATCTATGTACCTCTACACATCAACACCAGGTAATTTTGTGAGGTTAGTCACTGTAAGCAGCTGTGGCCTTTATTTACCAAATTCTAATGCATAGGATAAAGGGTGTGTTTTTAATCAATTCTTTCCACCAGAGCTTTTGCAAATATCTAACTTCCTTCAACTTCCATATACACATAAAAAATATAATGAAAGACCATCAGCTTTCAAAAATTACTCATAGTATAACAGACCACTGACTATATCTGCTTGTTAGAAATAAAATTGTCATCAGGTTTTCTGCTTTACTCCTCCTCTTTAAAAAATGCAAATAATAATTAAAGTATATGTAAGAAAAGCTCTAAAAAAGGTGCATCTGCTGTATTTTCAAGCTGACTACTGCTTCTGATAGCTCTAGCACAAGCCCATAACAGGTTATCCTTAAAAGAAAGAAAAAAAACCCATACCCAAAAACAAGCACCCAAAAAAGTTGTTACGAAAAGGCATCACTCAGTTTCTAACAGCATCCTGTCAAATTTTTTTCAAGACATGCCACCAAAGAAACTTAGTAAAGAAGAATAACTACAACTCTGCAGAAGTTTAGTATTTCAGAATAAAATGACAATTTGCTTCTCGACTGCTGCTTCTGCTTTCAAGTTCTGTGTTCCTTCCAGCACTGAAGATGTTCTACAGTGGAGAAGGCAGATGCTGGATTTTCATTATTTGCACTACTGCAACTGGAGCAGATGAACTCATAGCAACACCAGTTAGGGCCGGTAAAACAGGTCCGCAGCATTAACAACTGATCACAATAACCCCGAGCAATGAAATAAGTAACATTAAAGAGACTATGCAATACATAAAAAACGTATTAGAAGTTACGTAGAAGAAGAATAGCTAACCTTATCCTAATACAAATGAACTACTGTTTATGTTTTTTTCCTGCTAAAAACAGGAAAATACAAGTGGAATCCTATAATGACCTGTTTTGTTCCTAAATGCAATTTAATGAACATAAAGGCAACTAACAACAAGTAGACTGTATCCCACATAATCATTTAACTACTTACCTGTAACATGAACTCCATGCTAATCCTGTTCTCAATCAGTCTCATCACAAGATGTGCTTTACACTGGAACATAGTATAATATTCCCAGGACAGTGTATGAGGGTGTTTGATAGAAAAATGTAAATGCGAGGCAGGGCTGGAAAATAATAAAAAAAAAACAACACACAAAACAGCTCTTTATTTTATATTTTATGGAGTGAAACTTCAAATGAATCTTAGCACTCAAGATTATAGCTGTACCAATGATTACTTAGGATCTCTTCTACTGCACTGAAGTTACAAATTATGACATACTTAAAATAACCAGAGGCTTGCGCAGCAAGGTTACATTGGATGTATATACCTATTATATAGCAAGGACTGTATGCTGTGTGTTATTGTAAACCACAGCAAGCAATCTGTGTCTCAAATCTGGAAATTACTCATGAATTGACATTACCTGCTCCATTTCGTTTTGAAAGTGCCTGTACAAAATGAGTATTTTATATTTAAATAAAGAATTGTCACAATTAAAGAAAAGTAAGAGATTCAGAAGTCATAGCAGGCTTTCATGTGATAAGCCAAAGGAACTGCTTGGATTTTATTTTAGGTTGCAACTTTATGCTTTCAATATTTTGGCAAATGGATGTCTTCAAGATCAGTTAACATGCCAAGGAAGACTAAGCAGAGCATGTTACAGTATTCCATAACTTGAACTATCCACTCCATCACACACATCCTTCACGTCTTTAAGCAAAATATTTTAAATAGTTTAATTATATATCAGAAGACAAATGGTGAAACTCTGAAACTTTAAAAAACAGAATTGATTTTGATATAGCCTTAGTGACAGCACAGCGATAAAACACCAAAAGATTTCATTTCAATGAGCTTCAAAATTAATGTTCTTATTCTGACCTATAGCCCAGTTTCAAAGGAAAAAAAGTAGCTGCAATTCGGCAATTCTCAAAAAAAGGAAAAAACTTTTTGCCCCCTTTGAATTATTTGAGAAGGAGAGACAATGAGAAGTCTGACTATTTCACTGATGAACCAAATCTGTGGTGACCGTCTAGCTGTGCTTTTGCTTTTTTTTCTTTTTTTTTTTTCTTTTAGTTCTTTTCACAGGACATTCGAATTTTCCATGAATGAATAACCAACATCTTAAGAAACCGGACCCACATCGTGTCAGACCTGTTTCTTAAGAAGGATAATCCAGACTTAGTTTATGCTGGTTGGTCAAGAATCACAAATCGGCCATCGTACCACAGAAAATGACAGATAAGTAAAACTTCTGAACTCCAACCTGGATTCTTCCACCATGATTCTTGCTTAGAGATAACCAACCTAAACCATTTCCAGACAGAGCAGGCACCTGATTTTTTCAAAGGCTTTAGAAAACAACACAAGAAACAACACAGAATTAAATAATTCACAAATTATAATGATCAAAGATAAGCATTATTTGCTAGATCTTTCATGCCAGCTACATCAAGAAAAGACTGGTCTTCCAGAACTTTCAAAGAACCCATTAAATAAATGATTTTAACTTTAACTCTTTCCATGCAGTTTAAAGACGTATACAGAGCATATGAGCAAGAAGGTACTTAGGTTGACTACTTGCACTTTGTAGTTTATGAAATGCAACTGCAGAAGTTCTCCTTATCAAAACTGTCCTGTTATTTTGGATACTTCTCTATTCTGAGGTAGGAAAGGGTTAGCAACCACGAAAGAATCAAAATGCCAAGAGGAAACTTAGGTTGTGGCACAGACATTATATAATAATTTGGTCTCAGCATAAAACTATTTATCCAGCATCAAATTATACGGTTGATTGACTGTGGTAAAATTCTTTTCTTGAGAATTACAACCAAGCCAGGATCCACATTCCTGGCCTTCTTAAGTTTACTAAGTGTTGATTGATTTTGGTACTGGTGACATTATTTAACTGCAAATGAGACCAGTTTGCATTTGACAGTTATGCTCTGTATTTCATTCAATATTAATACATTTCTTCCGACTATATTTTTCTTCAATCATACTTCCAAACCTTTCACTGAACTGGCATCAAGTGAGAACGACAATTAGCAATATGGACCCAGAACCTTGGTCCAAGTGAAAACTGAACTAGCTCTTTCATGGAAATTTACAAAGCTCACACTCTCAAACACACCCTGGCCATTCAACATAAAGCTGTCAATACCCTTCTTCCATTTGAAATATATCTACATACATTTCTTGATGTTTTCAGTTTTTACAACAGAGTGGTACCAGCACAATCAAAAACTGAAGAGAACCAAAGTCTGAGAGTGGAGAACACAATGAAAATGTAACAAACACAAAGCTTTCTTTTGAAACTCCCATCCCTGCAACAGATAACCTGCAGCTTCCTGTCTTTCATTTTCCCAAGCCCTAGGATTTTTTATTTTAAAATAAATGTTCTGGAGAGTAGTTTGCACTTCACTAGACATAAACAGGAAGTATCTGAGAGACCTGTGTGTTTGCACAGAAATTCACATGCCTTAAGTTATTTTTTTCTAGTGATTTATTGCCATATTCTACTTCTAACTTAATTGAAAAATGAGATTATTAATCTATTTTTTCTTTATGTTATTATTAATTTGGACTGCTGTAATGCAAATATACTTTGGTAGGAAACTGTATCATAACCACTACAACAAAGCAAAAGATATATATGAGAGAAATGTTCTAGACATCATTATGCAAGTACCTCCCCAAATACAAATAATTTCCCAGAGTCAAGAACACTTAATTCACACAAAAGGGAACTCTGTAATCTACAAGCAACAGTAAATTCTAATTTATATATGTGACATGATTATTACTAACATGCTGTAAAACAATACAGTAGTGAAACATATGCCAAACCAGTGTCTACATCACACAGGAGGACACGCTTAAGAGCATTAGAACGGGATTTTTTTTATTATTTGTGTACAATTCTAGAACATATACAACAAAATTAATAGAATTAACAGAAAGAGACTTTTTGTCAATTTGCTCTGTTAAAAATGTGCCCT
This sequence comes from Heliornis fulica, assembly GCA_013399135.1. Taxonomy (NCBI): domain Eukaryota; kingdom Metazoa; phylum Chordata; class Aves; order Gruiformes; family Heliornithidae; genus Heliornis; species Heliornis fulica. The sequence goes on along the minus strand of VXBZ01001084.1, from coordinate 112,462 downwards.
TTTCCTCTAATTTAATTTGATCCTATTCTGAATTTAGTTTCTCTGTATAGGGGAGTATGTTGCCAATTTGTAATGCTGCCAACACCTAACTCAGTACCCCAAATTTTCCCTACCAAACAACAACAAAAAAAAGACACCATCAGCAACAGGATGCCTGAAAGGACTGCTGCTAGCTGAAACTTGCTTTCAGAGGTGTATGTAACAAAAGCATCTACGTACTTGGTCTGCTTCACTACGTGAAGGAACAGGACAGAGAAATAAATCAAAATCCATCATGAGGAGACAAGCAAAACTGAGTAATGGCTTGGCATGCATACACATACACAAGCTGCATCTGTGATTGTCAACATCCAGAACACATGGCAGTTGTTGAGGATTCACCTGGCTGGGAAATTCACCAACATAAACTAGTCCTGATTTCAGAAAACGCTTCCTTCTTTCTTAATCTATCAAAAATAGATCACTATTTTTTAAATGCTTGACTAAGTTCTAAATCCAGAGTTTTTTTTATTTTAAACAAACAAAATCTGGATTTGCAACGACTGCTGCAGACAATTCTGTTTGCATTTTCATAATACAGGGCTTCTGCTCCAGTAAAGACTTAAGACATTCACATATTCTCCTGCTCAACCTCACAGTTTTGCATGTGCCACTCATGGATTTTCAGAGAACTCTTTTCAAGGCTGCATCATCACAGAATCACAGAACTGTAAGGGTTGGAAGGGACCTCCAGAGACTGAGTCCAATGCCCCTGACAAAGCAGGTTCCCTAGAGCAGGTCGCACAGGTTGGCATCCAGATAGGTCTGGAATATCTCCAAGAGAAGGAGACTACACAATCTCCCTGGGCAGCCTCACATTGGTGCAGAACTTCCTGTGGTCCAACTTGTAACCACTGCCCCTTGTCCTGTCCCCACTGGCCACCGAAAAGAGGTTGGCCATCTCCCTTTGAATATAACCATCATAACTAGATTTATCATAGGCCATCATAACTAATTAATTTATCCAAGAAAAGAAAAATCCAGCAAAAGGTTGTCATTTAAACCTGGATCAACTTACTGACCTTCTACCTTCAGAGGTCAGCACTATGCTGTGGGTAGTACAGGAGTATCACAAAAGAGGGGAGGGGAAAATCCTTAGCTAGCAATATTGAAAACAGTTATTGGGAACATACAAATCCAGCTAGTCCAGTTACCAATGTTACTTCACAGATGCATGATTTAATACTTTTTTTCCTCAACTGCTAGGAAATCTCAGTATATGACTACAAGTTGGTAACTGCGAGGAGAAAGAAAAAGAGCAGGGAAAAAGAAATCTGATGATACTGTAAAAAGCAGAAAGATTACTAACCACTCCTGAAATAGCTCAGGTCAAAATTCTGGCTCCATATTCTCTCTCTTACTAAAAAGTAGTTTTGTAACAGCGTTAAAAACTTTCAATATACTTCATTCCCTTCAAGATTTAAAGTGAAAGTACAATAAACCAACAGTGATACAATATACTCAAGATGTACTTTATGAGACTAGTAATATATGCCTTGGCCAGCTGAACTTCTTCAGCCCTTTGTCTTGTGCTATACAACACACCCAAGGCATATATTAATGGCCCCATAAAAACATACCCCGTAACGACTTGCAGATTAAATAAACATACTTGTCTTTCTCTTTTCCTCCTCCGAATATTGGATGCAGTAAAACTCCACCAGTCTTCAGTTCATATGCCACTATTTGATCTAACTCCTAAAAAGCACAACATACGTAATCATAGTTAGAAAGTAACAAAAGCAAAGCTTTCATATAATTTTTCAAGCCATACCTCATAACTAAACTTGTTTACAAATATTAAGAGCATTTTAAAAATCAGAGATGTTCCTCAGCATGACAAATAATAATAAAACAATAGATATGAGCAGTTAATACTTATTCTGGGTCTCTATTATAAGTCAACCCACATTATTTAACCACAGTATTCTCTAAAGAATATTATTGTTCAACCAGTAAGTTGTGCCTGACCAAAAGAAATAAAGGGGATCACCATCTCCTTGCATCAGAAATACTGGGTTTATCTGCAGTGCAGACAGCAGCTCACCGTGATGCATGCCCTAGCCAGACAGAAGCCAGCTCTGAACACAAGTTTGAATTTGTGTGGTGCTGTGCCCATGTTAGGAAACACACCTCAAGGCACGATATCTGCATGGGCTTGCTACCACCCAACAGACAACATGGCTTGTGGATCAAACTGGGTCAGCTTGAGCACAGGGAAAGTGAACTGATGTCTCTGCAGCCCAGTGTTAGTCAAGGAATTCCTAATTGTTGGTGTGTACTGATATTTATTGATTCATATCAACTTACACACTTTCATATACTGAGAATACATTCAAAGCAGTAAGGGCAGAACTGGAGGCTGTTGGAACCGGACCTCCTCCATGTGGAAGCATTTAACTAACTCCCAGGGAAGAACACAAGCCCATAGGGTTAGAAATCTAGTTTTTGGAAAAGGAAGGGGGAGAGAACATGACAAATGGAAGAGTAAGAAGATATACATCTTTCTGTGAATTCATGTTACTGGTTGGATATTAGGAAAAACTTCTTTACTGAGAGTTGTCAGGCATTGGAACAGGCTGCCCAGGGAGGTGGTTGAGTCCCCATCCCTGAAGGTATTTAAAAGATGGGTAGATGCGGTGCTTGAGGACATGGTCTTGTGGTGGACTTGGTGGTGGTAGGTTAACGGTTGGACTGGATGATCTTAACGGTCTCTTCCAACCTTAACAATTCTATGATTCTATGATAAAGAACGAAGAGTCACTGCTGTTATCATTAGAGTACCTGTCTTGGAGCATTAGACTGGAAATGTAAGGTATAGACAGAAATTCATTTTCCGAGGAAGGAAATACCTTTGACAAGGATTTTTTTATTGTTTCATTATTTTATTCAGTACTTAAAAAGTACTGAAAGATACGTGATCTATTACTGATCCAAGCTAACGCTGGACCGCTTCTGAGCTATATGGATGGCTATTACAGTACAACAAATTCACCCAATAGTTCTCCTTATGAATTCCATATTCTAAATACTTAAAAATCTCAGGTTTTGTGAAAAAGTCCAAATAAAAAAGAGGAAAACTAATTGCAGAGAGAGATAATGAAAATTATTATTCCCAAGTCGGTCACAGAAACGTATTTTGCCTAAGATATTTTCTGTTTTTCTTCAAGCAAGTGGTAAAAACATGCCAGCTCTAAGTTTTGTCACTGCCACACACTTCTTTAGATTGCAGTGCAAAACTGGGTTTATATAGCATCTTCTGTAATTTAGAATTCCTGAAAGATACAGAACATATTAACATTATGTTGTTACCTGTTTAATCCAGTGGCGATACTCATTAACACCAAAGGTTTTTTTCATCCAAAGGCCATAAATATAACCAGAGATTCCCTTTAGCACCCATTCATCTGACCTATAATAAGAAAGAAGCATGAATTATATTACTTCAGAAGGTATTTTGTAAGGAGTGGTATTTTTGTCCAGCTCAAAATAGCCACAGATTTCAGCAGGTTATATAACTTCTCTAAGTCAATAGGAGTCTGATGAGCTGTGAACCAATTTATGTAACTTGGCACCTGGACAGGACCGATGAAACTGAAAAGCCAGTGAAAACTGAATTTTTACCACAGAAGCCCAGATTAAAATATAAAATAAACCAAACTATTTTAGCTGAAACAATAATAATAAAACAGAGGAAACGGACACTAAAGTTAAAACAACTGCTAAACTATATGATCTTAATTCACTGATAAACATCTCAATGCAATGCAAAAGATCTGGACAGCAACTACACAAAATACCTATGTCATAATTTGGCTGACACCCACTTAAGCACCTCTTCTGAGAGTTACTTTCTAAGAGAAAAAAAATACAGACAAAATTATTATGAAATAGAATTCTAAGCATTAAGAATGACTGTACGGAATATGATGAAGTTAACAAAATAAAGACTCAAAGGGAGTTGTTATGAGTGAGGACCAGATGTCTCCACAATGGAAGCAGACTAGAAATAAGGAAGGGAGCAAGAGAATTTATAATAGCACACACATTAATTTATAAACATGTTGGTTTCTTCTTTATTAGGCCAAGGATACTCTGGGACATACACATTTTGCCGTGAAAAATGTAACGGGCTCCTTGTCCCCGATATACACAGTGTACATAAAATGCTTTAAAATAAACACTGATCTGAACTGTAAGAGCCAGTTGGGAGAGATTTTCTGAAGGAGTTATAGGCAGCTTACAACCCAAGGAATTTACCTAATTCCCACATTACCCTCTCCAAACTTCTTTGCAACGTATTAGTTTTGTGCTCTACAAGTACTTCCTAGGCAGGCTACAGTTCTTCATCCAAAACATCTGACAGAAATTTACTGATGATACAGAGAAGTCTCTGCTCCAAATTTCCAGGTGTCAAAGCACACTACAGCACTCGGTAGCAACCATTTCTGAGAGAAGACATACTCAGTCTCTATGATCTTTTGAATCTTTATGCCGCCCCTATTCCCACCTCAAACAACAACAAAATCTCATGGATTTTCACTTACTGAGCTGGTTTTATTATTCCTTCTACCCATCCCCCCTCCCTTTCATCTACAGGTACTGCTCCTCTTATTCTGATAAAATGCAACATACACATTAAAATTTGCATTTTCTAGATTTCCCTCATTTTCTAGAAAGTATAATGGTAAAATACTTACCAGGACATTCTGGATATAAAACATCCAAAGAACTGCTGGGCCAGGGCCTGTGCTAAGCACCTCCTTGTCAGTGGAGTTTCATCTATAATCATTGCACTGTGCAAGAGATTTGTGCTGGACCCCCATGAAAAGAAAATAACATAATATGAGCACAGATCCAGAGAAACAAAACAAAGACCTTGCTTTAAAAACCAAAACAAGTAAACTAATTGCTTCACTGGTTTTCCAATGAGATAGTAATATTTTTTTTTTAAAAACTTAATTCATTAAGTTCTCCTGCTATTATTATATCTATACACAATCCTCTGTGTAGCTCGAAAGTAGTTTAACTACTTAAACTCTTTTTCATTGCTGGCACCCTATCCTAGCTGCAGAAAAACAAAACACAACCTAACTTTTGCACTTAATTTCATCTTATATATTTCACGTATGGTCTATTTCAGAAGGAAAACAACTTCCAATTTTTTCTTAAAGAAGATACAAATCCAACATCTTCCCAAGAAATAAAATTGGAAATGGTGTTAAAAGCCCATAATGTCAACAAAAGCCAGACTTTTCAAGCTAGAGACTCCAAAATTCAGGCTACAAAAATAAAATCTTCATGTATTTCCCAACATTCTTGGATCTAGAGCTTCTATGCCTGTGGATTTAGAAGGTGTAATTTTCTCAAATACTAACCTGAAAATACTCATGGAAGCGTAAGCAGCTACTTCAACATAAGCTTCATCTATAAAAACTGTCTTGAAACAAGAATACGGATAGCGGCAAGTAAGAATCTCCTCATAAAATTCAAATACCTCATGGAGGTATGACGTGGTGTGTTTGAGCAACGGAAGAAGTTGTGGTAAGCAAAAGTGAGTCACCTATGAACAAAGGAAAATGTGGCATGAGACTGACTTAATATATTTAAATCCATAGAGAACAAGCGTGTTACATAAGAAAATGTAACACAACAAAAACATAGCTGCCGGGAATTTCAGAACAAAATCACAGAACAAAAGCATTTTCAAGCAGTGATAATGACTATTGTGGCAGAAAAGTGTATCAGGATGCTCAGCTTAACTATGAGAGCAACAGGAAAACAATTTTTAGCAAATAATGCATAAAAGCAGTATAGTGATTTCAAATGCACATCATTTTTCTTTGATTTTTGCAATCCAATGTCTTTCAGAGATTTTTTCTTTCATGTAGTAAACAGTTACCTATTTTCAAATCAGTTGAGCAGCGCTATGATTTCTTACAGCTAGAACAAGTAAACTTCGATACTACAGATTTTTTTCCACAAATGCAGCCAATGACACTGACTTCTGAAGTGACACAGGAATCAAGCTGATAATGATAGGTAACTTCAATTAGCTCTGCAAAAGTCAAACCCTACAGAAATTTGTCTTTTTTTTTTTTTTTCAAATATCAGCAACTAATTTATCTTTTTTAACAGCTGTTATCTTTGACAGATGAGAATGTCTCACCAGTAGAAGTCAACAGAATACCACTAAAAACTGATGTCTGCCTTTGGATCAAGTAAAACAGCTGTTGTGTAATCTTTTCATATAATGATTTTAATAGAAACATATTCCAGCCACTCTTTATAATAAACTGGTACCTTAACTTACCAAGTCCATCCTCAAACAAAGTGAAACTAGAGATGTAAATATAAACTGGTTGACTTCAACGTTAAGAATGAAAACTCAATGTAAAATTTAGTTCAGAAGACTACTCAATTGCGTAGCAACAGTCTTCATCTATGACCAGCAACAGGATGAGTTTAAAGCTATTTTGAGAAAGATGATGTTACCAACTCCAACAAAATTAGCCCCATGAAATCAGGCATAAACGGAATTATGGAACTCATTTCCAGGCTTTACTTTGGAAATAAATTTAAATACAGGCATTCCTAAACAAATTTTATCATGTAAATGCACCAAGGGAAGTTGTATACCTGTATTTGACCAATATATACTGTCTGTAACAAAAAAAGTCACAAATTCTTTATAAAAATAAAATAAAATGGAGGCTTCTATGAAGATTATTACCTCGTGCATGTATGGATCAACAAGGATTTCAAAAGGTCCTATAGCCAAGGAGATGTTAGAAGCTGCAGTTGGAATAGTCAGCATGTAATGGAAAGTCTTCTTCCTCATATCGTGGGTATATACAGTTTCCACCAAATCTCCGTTTGAAACGGCCACCATTGCTGCATCTACAGTGTACTCAAGTTTCCATGTACACAACTCAGAATAAGAATCAACACAGGGAAACCAAAATCTAGGGAAGTTAGGATTGGGGGAAAACTGGTTAACAACTATATAATTATACTTCCTTCTTGAATTGCAAACTATGTTCTTAAATATTCTGAATGCTGACATACTGACTTCTATTAATTTAATAAAGCACTACAATTTTCTTTGCCATTACCTCCACTCAGCTATAAAGACCAGAAAAAAATAATTACTAATCATCAGATGCTATTTCACATTAGTAAGCTCCTTTAAAGCACAAATTCAGTTTTAGAATTTTTCTATCTTAGAAGAATCCAAGGAAATTATTTTAATCCCCTACCTTTTGTGATTAAAAAGGAAATACAGTTTAACATTCAAAGATAGTTTTCTTACCTTGTAGAATTTTGATAACCACAAGAAAAGACATGAGCCCCTCTTTCTGCCATGCTGCCCTCCATATTGGGTACCACAAAATGAAGGCCTCCTTTTGGCTGGTCCAGAGAAAAATTTATATGCACCTTCAGGACTTTTAATTCTGCAGCAACAAAACCAAAATTAAATATGTACAGTTTACAGACAAATTATTTTAGAGTAATCATCCAGTTTAGGCTCCTGATCTTTCAAGATTACATGTTTACATCATTCTCATGGACCTCTATATTATTTACACTTACAAAGAACAGCTTAAAACCTTAAAAAAAATGGGACTTCAGCCTAAATTACACAATATGAATTTATAAGAAATTTTATTAATTAGTAGAAGCTGCAATTGGAGTTACACTTCCTCTTCCAACAAGCCAACACTAAAAAATCTTTATACAGTGATAGCACCCATACCACAATCTCCTTTGTATTTTGCTCAAATAATTTTCTACAAAAACTGCATGTTACAAGTACATGTTACATGTTACATTCTTTCTTAAAAGACATGTTATTGTCATTTGCATTTTTTTAAAACCTCTTATTATAGTCAAAGCCTGTCCTGAAACTGAAGTGTCTTTACTTTGGTTTAGTTTCATAGAAATCTCACCTATGAATAGGCTTTCACGAAAGAAATTCGGGCATATGGTGAAATTTATCCAACAAGTTTCATCATATTTTCACATCATACCTGTTTGAACATTTTCCTTTCTAGGCATGCAAGTAACACAACAGGAACTTAAAATTACTATCTCATTAAGGTGTATCTGAAAACACCATGTGAGTCAGCTTCACAATAAAGTTGCTTTTTCTTTCTCACAGGTCTCACAAATCGACAAGAAAAACTCATGTAACTATATAACAAAAGCAATATAAGAAAATAATAAAATCCGTGTAAGAAAATCATCAATGTCAGACAGTAATTTATAAAAAAGTTAATTGTCCTAGGGTCTACAACACCAATTTATAAAGTGGTCTACTTTTCACTATAAAACTGGTTTTAAACCAACCATTCTTGAGAGATGGGAAAAAAAAGCAATTCAGCTTTCTAATAAACACATATAAGGGCATATCCTTGTAAATCCTTTTGTTATCTCATGTACACTGTAAGCAGCTTCAGTTACTATCTGGCACCCAACATGCCCCATACACCCACATTCTCACGTAAACTTTTGAACTCATTACCACCCAAGAGTTTGTTTACAAAGGCTTCTGAGAAACCTCGTAAACACTTCGCCATATTACCAAGAAGCTTGAAGGTATTTTCCAGAATTCATCTGGACAGGTTTGGGTGAGGAAAAAGGGAATGGTCACCACCATTTTATAATGTAATGCTATTTCTATTCATTGAAATACATTATTTTTCTATGCAAACTTATAGCTAACAACCCTATGGCATCTTAAATTTAGCTTTCAGTATGGTCTCTTTACCATCAACATGTTTCCACAACTCCGAGGGAACCTTAATGCAGAGTTCTCCATTTCCAGCATCTGGGTCCACAGCACTGACTGCAGCAGCGTAGGCATTGGAAAAATAGTTGAGATTCCTCCTGTCAGAAATACCCAGTTAATTTTTAAAGTACACGTTGAGCTACAAAATTCAACTTTTGAAGTTTCAAGATTTCTACACTGAATTTCATAGTGCACATTCAACCAAGTAATTTTTGTGTGTTTTTAAAGGAGTGACAGGAAAAGGAGTAAAGATTAGATTTCAAAACCCAGAACTAAAAACTAGGCTCTCACAGAAGTGATCCATGATAAAGAAGACCTAATCAGTAATAATCACATGTAAATGAAACTAAAAATGCTCAGTGCTCTCTAATTCCCAATAACAGTAATATTTATGCTTAGGAATAGCAATTAAAAATTCTTGTTTTGGAGAAATTTGGGTTAGGTTTGTATGTTTATTCTAAAGCTCTGCCTCCTCATATACTGCAGGTTTGTTTTTATGTTGGTTTTCCAAACGCAGTAAGATTTTAGCTCGGCAATGGTATTTTTGCCTCTAGTTTGACAGGAATAGTTTTACTTTAAGCTCTTTTAAATATCACCTAAATACTACATGCTAGAGGTTTTGCTTTAATACACCAAAACACAGAACTACATATTATACTTTTTAGTTTCCAGAAACTTTTCTTTTGGTTACTAACATGTGATTATTCAGGATGCAGACACAAATCTTTGTAATTGGGTTTGAGTTGCTGAAGCTACTACTATGTATTAGCTGCTAACTGGCTGCACAGTTCACTCCAAAGTAATACCATCCTTTCAACTATGGCTCAGATTAACTGTTTTCTACTGAAAAGCACAGGAGTATGTGCGCATCTGCTGTTACAGCTGTTGTGAACAGGATGTTGTCATCTTCTTATTCATTCTGATTGTGTTCAGATACTGGAGGACTTACAGGTAAGTTCAAAAATAACCTTGGTTTTCCAACTTTACACTATGGCCTCTAAACCTTTTCATAACAGATTTTTAAACTTTGGAAAGTGTGAAAGCAACAACTTTGTTCATTCTAATCCTCTATTCCACAAGAGTTCCTCAAAAGCTTGCACAATTCCATACCCGAAGAAGACATGTTTATATACTCATCACTTTTTTTTCTGCAGAATTTTGAGCATTCAGATGCGTACCACCAATGAACACAACTGTTGCTGGGGCACAGCCAAAATCAAGCATAAATCTACCTGCAGCAGTACTGCACCACAATACGCTATTGTTTGGGTGGACTCCACTCTGTGGTGGTTTGCAATGTTGCTTCTTTAAAAGGCAGCTAGAAGCTTCTTGGGGGTCCAGCAAAGTAAAACCCATCTGGGCTCCCAAGGCCAAACTCCCAAACTCTGTTACTGACAAGGCCGAGCTGTTTGTACTTCTCATTACTCAACTCTGGTTTCTCTGTGTGGGTAATGTAGTGTAATAAATTAGAGAATTTTCTTGCCTTTCTATGTTGAGTCTGTTTTGCCTGTGATGCTGATTGTGGAATGATCTCTCCCTGTACTTATCTCGGTTCCAAAGCCTCTCAACATGTATTTTCTCCCTTGTCCAGCTAATAGGGGAGCGACTTTGGTGGGAGTCTGGACTCTAGACAGGGTCAAACCACTACACACTCTTCCAGGAATCTGAAGCCCACACAAAGCAGACATGATTTAATTTCAGGATTTGACTTTCATCTTGAGCATTCCCTGTTCACCACCCACAAAGAAAACAGCAATCAACCCAAATTACAATACCTTACTTGGAGGAATGAAAGGTAATTAACCATGCCATGATCATCCCGTAATACTAGTCATGTCAAACACCATGTTTATATTCCTAGCCTTTCAGATCTAAAAGACTTTGCTAAAACACTGAAATACATTGAAAGCATATTTTCATGCAGTTCTTGATCTTTGGCACTAATAGCACACAAATTCCCTGGCACCTCTACCAAGACTAAGAATGTCAGGAGCAGTAAACTTGTCTACTTTGCTTGGAAGCATCTGAAAATAGGACATGAATAGTAAATGGCAGCATATGAGCAAATCCCAACTTTTAATACATCAGAATTTTTTCCGTTTTCATAGTTGAGGCATACCTAAAGATAGGATATAATGCCAACAAGTTCTAAAAGCAAAAGGTTGAATTTGTATCCTGGAGTATACTGTAACTTTGTCTACGGTTCCAGAACAATTCAAACCAACATAAAGTCCAGCTGATGTGCCGTCTCCTCGTTTCAGCCACGCATTCCTGCTACCTCTCTCAATAAGGAGACCACTGTTCATCCAACCCTGCAGTGATGCAGCTGAAAGTGCCAAATTATAAAAAAGAAAAAGTTTGTCTTTTTTTTCTTTTCAGATAATTTTCAGTTGGTTTCACTCCCTGATCTGACCTATGAGAGGGTCAAAAGCTACTGCTGAGGCATGGGACATTGTCAGTGGGATCATAACCACTCCAGCTGATGTTGCTTTCAGCTGTCTTCAAATTGCATCCTAGGAAGGCAAGAAAATGCCACTGGAAAACACTCTATAGAAAATTAAAAAAAAACCCAAAAACAAACAAACCAAAAACCAAGACTGCATGATTAAAAACTATCTTCATAATAAAAGAAACCTCCTAGCAACAAAAAACATTAGTAGCACTCTGTTAGACTGAAATTTCAAAGTTTTTCATTTTAATCTAAACTGGTTCTAAAAATTCACAATTACTGACAGGGCATCCCTTCTCAATACAGAAAGGGAGAATTCTTCAGAGACAATTTATTCCAAGTTTGAGGATGATGATGAGTTTGTGGTTCTATTTTAACATCAATGGGTTCATAGACAGGAAAAGTTTATGATTTTATAGCAGAAAGGTAGACTCCACTGGTCTTAACATCTATGGAAAACAGTCTATTCTGATATTTCTATTTTTGTGAAGTGTTCCAGTTCAAGTTTGTGATTCATTGTAAAAGGAATTCATTAAAGGCTTAGTACCACAGATTAATTTTTTCATAGGTTGAACTATTCTCAACAAACCGGATATGGCCATTTTAACAAAAACAGAACATATGCCAAAAGCTACAGCCCAAGGAACAAAGACAAATTTTCCTAATGCTAAGCAGAGACCGACAATGAAAAAGTAATATGCATTCTTAATTTTTTCCTGGGAGGAACACATTTCATTATCAGAATTCACCCAAAACACTTAATTACAGTCCAACTGCATGCCTGTTGATTGACTAGAAATGAATTCTGCGATTCTGTGAACAATCCTGTAGACTTATTTTTAAAATTACTCATTGATTCCAAATACCTCCACGTCAACTTTCCAACTCTCGCTACTAGCTGCAGCAGCACTACTTAACTATTACACAGCCCAAACATACAGTTGATAAAACACTGTCTTCCTATAATATTTCATATCAACATGGCAAAATAAGTAATTCATTATTCTTTATTATCTGTAATTAATTTACTATTCTGCTGTCCAGCTACTATTAGCACTTGGTTTTGGAGTCTAACCCCAAAATAGAGCATGTATTTTAGGAAACATTATTTTATAGAAATCTAGTATGTACACATATAAGTAATTTATTAATAAGTAAACCAATGATCTGAGTCTTTGGCACACTAAAAAAAACCCCTACTTTTCATTCTAGTCCAAGGTTAAGGGCCTTGCCATCTCTTTCTTAAAAAATTCTTTATACTTCTGTTTATCTCTGACAAAGTTTATGATTAATTTACTAGGTAAGTATCATACCAGTGGAAACGAGGGCTACTCACTGCAGCAAAGCAACACATGCCTAGCCCACCGGTACTTTTTTCCATTTTTCTGTGCACAGGCTTGATCACTGACATCTCAGAAGACAGAATACTGCAAAACATGCCCTGAAGGCTCACACACTGCTCTCACAGATTACTGCTGCGTGTAACTAAAGCAACAGGGAAGTTGCAGGTTATCAAATTATCTTCCTATTTGTAAAGTTTAAAAACTACAAGTTTCAAGTTTAAAAAAAATTTAAAAAAAGCTGAACTAATGAATGAACAGGTCTACACAGCTGCAGGTTAAAATGACACCATTTAAACCTGCAGCTGTGTACTGACATACAGGACAGCATCACATGCACACTGGGCTTGCTATGGAAAAGCATAACTTCTTTTACACAGAAATAGTAACAAAATGCAGTACTTCTCAACCCTGTCACACAAACATGGAAAGCACATAACATGACAACAGCAGAATCATCACAAACTTCACTTGTGACAGATTATACCACTGCAACAAAACTCCAAAATTTTTCTGCAGCTTTTTAACAGATGACAGGTTTACCCATAGGACTAAGAAAACACAGATGATCTTTGCATGGTAAGGGGGTTGGAACTACATGATCTTTGAGGGGTCCTTTGAACACAAACTGTTCTAGGATTCTATGATTTGCCTGTCTTTAACATAAAGTGGGCTGAGGTACAAGCAGTTGTCTCAGCAGTCAAAATACATTTTGTGGGATTCCTGCATACTGTAGCCCAGAAAAATAAATCCCACTTCCCTTATACTGACAGAATTAAGAAAGCAACAATTTACAAGGAAAAGAGGGAAGATGAAGAGAACGGAGGTGGATGTACACTCAACAACAGCCCTAAGACAAGACCCCTACACACACTCACACACTCTCCAACGGTATCTTCAGCCTTTGCGAGATTTAAAGTATGAGCAAAATGGGATTCTCTGCCACCTTGTGTACACATGGTAAAACTATGTGAATTGTTTTATACCTTTATAGCAGTGCTCAGATGTTTGCCTGGTCAGTGAAGAAGGGACTGCATTACCTAAGTTCATTCACCTATTCCAATATGAAAAAAAATATGGTACCCTGAAGCCTCAAAAGGAAATTACAAGATGGAAGATTGACTTCATTCCTAGACAGAACTTTAAAATTATGTTTTCAGACTGATAAGTAAAATGGCAACATCAAAGGTGAAAATGTTTGATGCACTCACTAAAGGTTTCTAACATTTCCTACAAAATTCATCAGTTTTTAACTACCTTTGTAGTGAAGTTTTTTTTCTCATTCAGCAGAAGTGACAATATAAAAGACAAAAAAAAGTTTCACCTTCTACAACACTGAAAATGTGAAAAGGCAGAGACTGTATGTCAATGATGTTTTGCATCAACAGATGATAAAAGCATTACTTGAACTGAAAACAAGTTGCATGTTCAAATTCAGAACACAAAGAGCTGACCCAACAGATCTCACTCAAGTAAAAAAAAACATCATGGTCAAGCAGAAACCATTTCAGATAGCTGTACTTGCATTTTGAAGACAAAGCTCTCTTTAATCTTGACATTCCCAACACTCTTAACTATGTTTCCTTGCATGTGAAAATTTGCAAAACAAGAAGCAAATGATTACTTCACTTGACTGTCACCTCATATGACTGAGCACATCCTCTCAAGTCACAGATGCTGCAGCAAATCTTTCCAAAGAAATAATCACGCTGGCTTTAAATACAAAGTTTTCCATTTTTACTGAATTCTGCTGATAAGGGAATAATAAGTCTTCAAAATATTTTAACTTTGATTAAAAAGTTACGAAAGAGTCCATTAACAACTTTTTCTACATACTTTATGTGCTCTTTTAGAAATCAACATTTATGAAAGCTAAAAGCATTACAAAAAAAAGGGTATATAAAGCCTTAAAACTTGAATGACTTTTTAATTTGCTACATGCTATAGGAAAGAGTAAAGATACAAACCAAATTCTTTTAAACAAACAGGTTACCAAGAACCATCTTCATTTCATATTTACTAGCTTAATAAACTATCAAAGCAATCCAAACAAAAGGTAACTATCCCTGGTGATTAACTAAATCTGATGATTAATCCATGTCCCATTCAAAATAACTGATATTCCAAGTTCAGATGCAAGGGTACAAAGGACATCATTCCTACACTTGTCATAACAAGCCAGAAGTGGGAAGAGATGACCAGCGGAGTAAAGAGTGATTAGGCATAAAGACGACTGCGAACCACCGCTGTTTCAAGCAGCAGCTCTTCGTAAAGAAGGGCAGAGTAAAGCCACTGGCAATTTTTCGATTTCTAGCATTTCTGTATGTAATCCTGCCTTAAGTGCAGAGATACAGTACTTAATAAAAAACAAACTTGATACCCAATACTTGACACTGTGTACCAGCACTTCAATGGCAAAAATACACCTCTCAGGTAATACTTTGTAACCCACATGTAGCCTTTCACTTCTGAGACAGATTTTTCCTTAAGAATATTTGGTGAGCTCTTTCAAAACTACAAGTAACACAGAAGTTGCAAAATACAGAGACTTTCTATAAAATTTGTTCAAACAGCAAAGTGAAACCTGTAGCAGCGAACACCACAGGCCACTAGAGCCCTGGGAGACAGTATTTCACTTTACCTGCATTGATCTCAAATTTAATTCACTGCTCTTAAACAGGGTAATAAAAAAACAAAACCCTAACTATGATGTTCCACCATACCACTAGGACACTAAACAAAGAAACTGACTTCCTCCACCAAATGACAGAATTCTCTCTCCTGAATCCCTTTCTTATCATAATGGAGTGTTCATTCCAAACATTTTAAGTGCAGCTCCTTTCCCACACCTTCTGGAAGTCATGTGGTCCAACCCTTCTACTCAAGCCAGGCCACAACCATCAAGCAAATTGTCCCAGTGCTCAATTTCCTTTCAAATTTCAAAGTGAGTTTAGATAACATTCTAAGACTTATTCTCTACGTTACTCACAAATAATGAATTTTCTTTAATTCAATAATTTGAAATTTTATAATGAAATATTTGTTTCAAAGGAAAAGCTAATTATATCTAAGGATATCTAAACATATTAAATAAATTTGAAAACTATTCTTACAAAACTGTATTAGGAAAATAGGAAATACTCCCATGAACTTTGATACCATATAAATATTCTTAGGTTTAAAACCAGAAAGGACGATCACCTAATCTAACGTTACACATCAAAAAATCAGGACAACTTTTGCAGGACAAATTGTCATAATAGTTTCAGTTTACATATTATTATACAGATGCAATCAAATTGATTTAACTAACTGTGCTGGAGTAAGAAGTACACAAATATGAAATGGCAAAAAAAAAAAAAATCTGCAAACTCCAGAACTAGAGGCACTCCTCGCATATGAACATAGTTACCCAACTGTAAAATGGCCTCTCCAAGAACATATGTAAAATGCTATTGTCACAATAATGTAACCAAATTTTCTTTAAATAAATAAGCACAAAATCTGGGCACAGATATACCTGAAGTCCAACAAAGAGAAAATATTTTAACCAAATATATTTTCTTTCCAGGGAAAAAACACACTAAGAGCAGCTTGCTAACACATAGAGAACACCACTAGAATACACCACCTTTTTCCCTATAAAGTACATTTTTAAAAGTTTCTGATACTTTTACAAAACAGTAAGAAGAAATGTTAGTAAAAGAAATTCTAAAGATGAGGAGGTTAACAGTCAAAATTATTCCTGCAACACTTTCCCAAAATTAAGTCACCATGCAAAAAGTTGATTATTTCTGTCTGAAATTTCTGTTATTATCAGGAAATCAACAGCTAGAACTTGCCAGTGCAGTAAGACAGGTTATGCTCGACAGCAATAGACGACACTGCAAGTGCAGAGCTTTAAACACATCACTTACTGCTTTGACTCATGGTGACAGACCTCCAGCGTTGGATCATTGTAGATGAAAGCTGCTTCTAAATCGTTGACTCTTACTCTGTAAATCCGGCACTGTTTACTGTTCAGTTTGATTCTGTTCAGGTTTGCAACTGTGGGAAATATTGTCAGTTCCACATAACCCTACAAAAACACAAATCAAAACCTACTATAAAATCTTTACCAACTAAAAAAATAAGAGATATATTAAAAAACCACACCGTATCAATGTATTTCAAAGAAAAATACATTAATGCTTTTATTTAAAGTATTGAAATAATTCTATAGATTATTCTGTACATTGTATTTAAATTTAAATACTTTTACTTAAAAAGGAAATTGGTTTGCTGTTTTGACATCTAGAATAAATTCTCCTTTATAGCTTATAACAGGGGAATTTTCCCAGTTATGAAACAGAACAAAACATTTTGACAGTTCTTTCAATTCTGCTTGTTTTACCAGAAATGGTCTACCTCTGTTGACCAGATTTCAAGTTACTAACATCACCATGGTTTTTATCACTTTTTAGGTTTTGATATATGAGCTTGAGCCAGTGAGTTTTAAAACCTAAGCAGAACCCATTTTGGCAGTTACCTAAATTCAGAAAAAGCCCCAATAACTTCAAAAAATCACAAAAATCTCTCCAAAGCCCTACCAAACACACATATAAGCTAGAAAACTCTACAACCCTACTCCTAACATCCGCTAACGCAGTGTTGCATGTCAACTGCAAACTGCTTTTTAATACTATTTGCAATGCAGTGATCTTTTAAAAAGCTTTTCCTTGCAAAGACTAAAATATTCACAAATAGAACGTGTTTTATTTGATGCATCTCAATGAATGACAGACTTACAAGATGCATCAGATTACAAAGTATAAAATACAAAAGCTGAAGAACATAATTAGCTGGTGTGTGCAGTTGTGGCTTCAAAAAGCATGAAGAAAAAAGAGACTTTTAATTTCTACTTTCACATTTTATTAAAGAATACTTACTACAACTGACTTTCTCTGAAAATTTATGTTGTTGATACAAACTACCTGGTGAGTTGTGCTGGGAAGAAAGAAAAAAAAAGAAAAAGTAAGGCTTTGCACAAATGCTGACATTCAGAGTAATATTTCAACACGGGGTTAAAAAAATAGAGCTCTCATAAAGGAGGTATGTGCATACAGATAAACACTGCATATAGCATAGATTTATATAAGAAGAACTCATGATGGTCTATTGTGGTATAACCTCTTACATGGTCCAAACAAAATAACGAATAGAATTGCACAGAGTATCAGAAAAGTTCCAGTAAAATCAAAAACCAACACTGCTTCTGAACATCACATAACAGTATGTATAAAACACTGTATTATTAATGGCACAGAATTGCATTCTACACTTCAGTGATGTGAACAAACAGCATGCGGCTGTAACATTTGCAGCCAGAGACCTGCAGAAATTTACCTGGTGAGATGTTACTCATATGCAATTCATGTAAGCAGGTACTACACGTAAAAAAAGGATGTTCTTTTACAACTTGTATGTCATAAGAATGTACTGTTTTAAATAATGGTTTTGTATTAGTCATGAAGGGTATTTTAAACAAGCCAAATATGTTTACTTAGATTTTGAATGGTGTATTAGAACTAATAAATAAAACTCTGATTTAAAACATGGAAGACAAAATAATAATTCACACTTCTCAAAACGCTGGAAGCTATTTATCTGCAGTAGGTGGGTGGCATCTTCACCACACTTCTCAGGAGTGCTATTCATGACTCAACATACAACCTTGTTGGAATTCAACTTCTGTGCCACATCACATATTAAATACAAATACTCATGCATCCTGTGCATTAAAATGTGACTTTGCTTCAGCTGAGCGAGTTCAATAAAAATTCCTACAAAAGAATAACATCTAGTATCCAGTGATGAATTTAAACATTACCTGTACATCAAAATGTATATAACAAGTGATTCTATTTAGAAATACATTTGTTACACATTTATAAAGAAATCAAGGCAGTAAAAAGAGAAATACATAAAGATCCACTGAAATCCACAAAAAACTGCTTTACAGGTTGGTTACAACCAAAGTAATTCATGTGTAAAAATGACAGTTTGCTTAAAAAAGCTGTTTGCTGTAAATGCAAGCATTTCTATATATAAAACAGCCCTTAAGTCAAAAAGGCTTTGACTTGGCAGTAAGAATGAAACCAGGACACATGGTCCGTAGTACTGTTACTCTGTGGAGTGATCTCCAAGGTATGAAGAACACAATGTCAGTATCTTTATGAGACAGCATGGATGACAGAATCACTGTCCATTCACACAATAAAACATACACCTACAACATACGTTTTCTAAGTGCAAGCTAAACTGTAAGCAACAGTTAAAACCTTCTCAGGTCAGTAATAACTGATCAGCCTGTTCAAATGGGCATTGGTCTCAAATATAGCAGCTTAAAAAAAAAAAAAAGATACTTATAATTTATATGGCCTTGGGCTCTCAAATCCTTTGTCTCCTTTCTTCCTATTCATCCTGAACAGCAGCACTAAACACACATCGCTGACCGTCAGACTGACATCAATATCATCCTCGCTTGATGGGTCCTTTGGTTTTTCCCTGAGCCAGGTCGTCTCTGATCACTCATCTCCCCTGCAGATCTGCGACTCCCCAGAGCCGGGCATCTTCAGCTCGAATAGGCACGGTAGTTATAAACAACACTCAGTCTTACAGTAGCTTTTTTGAGTGCAGCACACGACCCCCTCTCCTCCTCGAGGGAACGGCACCAGTCCGGAGGTGCTGAGTGCTTTGGTTCCCGCGCAAACCCCGGAAACGACCGGCTCGGCGGGCAGCGTAGCTAGGAGGCCGAGACGGCCGGGCAGACACAGCCGAGGGGTCCCCGCTCCTGGGGCCGCTCCCTCCGCCGACAGCTGGGACAGGCGTTGCCGGGAGTGAGCGGGCCGGGAGGGGGGGAGCGCAAGCGCCACCGCAGGACCCCCCGCGGCCCGGTCTTATCGTCGCTGCGGACGCGGGCGCTGGTCCGGGCGGCGCCTAGGCTGGGGGCTCCTGTGGTTCGCTGTACTCCGTGGAAGTCGGCTGTGGCCGGCCGGCATGGAGGTGAGGTGGAGGGGGGCACCGGCACGGCGCGGGCTCTCCAAGCCGCGAGAAGCTCCCGTCAGCAGCAGCCCCGGCAGAACCCGCCAACGCTCTTCCTCTGCGCAGCGGCCGCCATCTTGTTCGCGACCTCTGACCCCCGGAGATGGGAAGGTCACAACCCGTGGAAAGGAACCGGGAAGATGGAAATTCTTTCCTCCGAATCTTATCTGCCGAAGGAGCGGTGACCAATAGCGGCCAGACGCAGGCAGCAGAAACTAATAATAATAATAAAAAAAAACCCGAAGAAAATAATTCTCCTAAATTATTCCAAAGATAAACGGAGCCGGGTCAGGCACTCGTGCGCATGCGTGCTGCCGGCTTCTACGGCGGGAGCAGGAAGGCGCGCGCAGGCCTTGCCCAGCGCTGGGTTAGTGTGGCGGGAAAGCGGCGGCGTTACCGACCGCCGACCCCGGCCCTGGCCGCCCTGGGGTGCGGCTCTGCCTGGGAACCTCGGCTAGCGTGCGAAGCACGGGTCCGCAAAGCAGCCGCTCGGTTCTGAGTCTGGGATTTGTTTCACGCTCTGTAGTGCCCTCAGCTGTCACCAGGCCTGGCAGACTCGCACAGCGGGCAGCGGTGGGCGGCCTCAGCGGGCGCGGCGCTGCTCAGCTGCTGTGAAGGGACACTTAAGCGAAGAGTCTAGAGCACAAATCTGATCGGGGGCAGCTGAGGGAACTGGGGGTGTTTAGTCAGGGGAAACAGAGGCTGAGGGGAGACCTTATCGCTCGTAACCTGAAAGGAGGTTGTAGCCAGCTTGGGGTCAGCATTTAGCCCAAGTAGCAAGCAACAGGACAAGAGGAAATAGGTTCAAGCCACACCAGGGCAGGTTTAGATTGGATCGTAGGAAAAAGTTCTTAACCAAAATGGTTGTTAATCACTGAAATGGACTGCCCAGGGAAGGGTCAGAATCACTATCACTGGAAATAATAAAAAGACATGTAAACCTAGTGCTTACGGACATGGCTTGATGGTGACTTGCCTGTGTTGGGTTTACAGTGGACTTGATGATCCTAAAGGTCTTTCTATAACTGAAGCAATTCCATCTGCACTTGCACTGGGGAAGCTCCCTGGCCTGACAACACCTTAGGTGTACTTAAGTGCAGAACCTAATCATACCTGAACTTCCTTACAGGCCAAACTCAAGGCTGTGCCCAACACAGACTCCCTGAAAAATACTAAAACACATCTGACTTTATTTTCAAATCACAAAAGTATTTAAGACAATAACAACTCTGCTGGAAACTTGGTAGAGCCACAAAACAAGATTGAGGCCAGCAAACTTCCCTCCCACCACGTGTGTTGTGGAATGTCTTTAGTCACACTACCAAGAAGACACAATACAAAGTTTCTTCATAACTTATTGGGTTTTATTTACTATAAGCAAGTATTGATTCCCTTACTTGACCTTAATATAAATGCTTTGATGAAAGCAGCTAATACAGTTAGTCATTTCAGCATCACTTCTTGAAATTCAGAAAGATCACCAAAAAAAAAAAAAAAATCAGAAGGACTGAGGACATGTAGAGTTGAGATGAATTAAGATAAACCTGAATAATTACTTGGGTATTATGATAAATCTCTATTAACACAATACTTAAATTCTTACTTGTTTCACAAGCAAAACCCAGTGTAAATATACTGTTGTATCACAGACCACAAGACTAATTGTCTTGCCTATTTCAACTAAGGAACCTTACATGATGCAACAGAATTTATTTCCAAGGCTTTTGCAATTGTTTTACCCTTGATGTCTAAGAGGGAGCCTCCTGCAGCTGTGGAAAGGACCACAGCTGCTGAGCCCAGGCCATGAGCCAAGCAGCTCTGTGGCACAGAGCCACTGTAAGCCAGCTGAGTCTCTATGCAACTGGGTCAACCACCACGCATTCAGAAATGCAAGGCACGGGGAATTGATCCTGCATCACAGGACAACAAGCAGGGCACAGAAACTAGTTGTTGTTCAGCTTCCTATCTGTAACAAGATTCCAAGGATGCAGACACCCATCCCGAGAATTACATGTGATGTGCAGTTTTTCTCCTCTTCCTGTTCACCCTACATTCAGCACGTTAGCAGTACCAAACATTTTCTTAATGTACATCTGAGTTTGTAGGGGATTTTCCCATAAAAAGAACTTGCTGCATCAACTTTTGAGTTTTTAAAAAAAACTACCTGAAAAATGACAGACATTAAACTCTGGTTCACTATGCAAGCAATCCTTTTAATAATTACAAAATTTTAATTTCAGGCACTCTATGACAATACCATAAAAACAGCTGGTTTCACTGCTGTACACAGTAATATCCCACCCTAAATTTTCAAGGCACAACTTCTACATGTGGTTATTTGCCAAAAAAAATTAAAAGAAAAAGACATTACAAAATTTTATAAGGTCTCTTTTTACATCAGCTACATTCTAATGGCAGTTTCTAGAAGTTCATAACACAATGTCCAACTTGGTTGCAATTTGGTTTTTTGTAGTATTTAAATGGCAACTCTGCCAAGCGTTAAAGTGCCTAGAGTTTGTGCCTGTGTTATTTACAGACATGACTGTAAAAAGAACCATCTTCCAAAATAAAGACTAGTGCAGTTTGTCAGCTCATCAAGGTATGTGGTATTCAAAACATCAACACTGCAACAAAATCCTAATCTTTAAGAATTCTCACTAATGAAATACAGAGTAAGCATTCCATTTTGCTGTGGAAATCAACTGTCTGAATTATTATCAAAGAGGTTTAATTTTTAATGTCAGACTTCAGTTTATGGATAGACAGCTAAAGTGTATTCAAGTAGCAGCTTGACTCCTGCCGTAACTACAGACACAAAGGAGAAAAGGAAGAAGGCAGGCATGGGCTGCTGACACAGTGGTTTCTTAGGAGAGGCAAGTGTCCTCACATTGAATAAAGCTGAGCACAAAGCAAAACTCATTCAAGAAGCTCCACTGCTTAAACTCAAGCACACCGTATCATCTTGGCTGACAACTCCTTTGTGCAAGAGGCAGGAAGAGGTAATGTTCACCGTTACTCAGTTCTTAAAACAATACTTGTTAGGAGATGGGTCGTCTAGAATTATAGACTTTAACACCGTTCTGCATGGAGGAGCGAGCATATTTTGTCAGAAGAGTACCAACCGTCTGCTTCTCTGCACACAGATCTCTAGAGAGGAAATAAAGCAGACATTGACATTAGAGAGTCTTTTACTAAATGAATCCATGAAATACCTGGAAAGGTAGCAATGAACTGGGTTAGGGTATGGGGAGGAAAAAAAAAAACCCAAAAATACTGTAGCTGTCATATAATGCTTTAAATTACCTTAAGTTTAAAACTTGACATCTGAGCAACAGGCATCGTTTACTCCAGAAACAAGATTTTGGTTTTTAAGGGGAGTTGGTTGGTTTTTGTTATTATTGTTCTGTAAAGGGTTTTCAAACTAGCAAAACTCATCAAAACTAGTGAAATTCAGCACAATCCCAAGCACAACTACATCTGGGCAGAGAATGGCTTGAGAACAGCCCTGAGAAGGATTTGGGGGTGTCTGTTGATAAGAAACTCAACATGAGCCACCAATGTGCACTTGCAGCCCAAAAAGCCAATCAGATCCTGGAGTGCATCAAGAGAAGCATGGCCTGCAGATCAAGGGATGTGATTCTGCCTTTCTGCTCCGCTCTGGTGAGACCCCACCTGCAGAACTGCATCCAGGAAAGCTGGGGAGGGACTTTTTGCAATGGCATGTAATGATAGTACAAGGGGTAATGGCTATAAACTGGAAAAAGGATAGATTTAGATTAGATACAAGGAAGGAATTCTTCCCTGTGAGGGAGGTGAGGGCCTGGCATATACTGGTCAGAGGCAGTGGCAGCTGTGGCTGCCTACCCCCTGCCAGGGTTCAAGGCCTGTTTGGATGAGGCTTTGGGCAACCTGGGCTAGTAGAGAGTGTCTCTGCCCATGACAGAGGGGATGGAACTAGATGGATTTTGAGGTCCCTTCCAACACAAACCATTCTATGATTCCACGATTCTATGTGACAGTTAGTTTTGAATTAATCATATTACTTGGAAATTTCAAGCCACTCAAAATTTTGATGCAGTTACTTCTGGATTGCCACCTATATCTGCTGACACATATCCTGGATGGGCAGTCCAGATAGTACTGCAGTGTAAGTGTAAGCACATAAACAAAGGATGCAGAACAGGAAGCACTACTGCCCTGTACTTTGTGTGTTGTAAATACGGGCACTGATCATAAGTGTCAGGAGGTTTTTCCTGTGAGTTAAGTCTGCCTCAAGCAAATAAGAGAGTTATCACCCATGTAACTTCAGGAGGTTCAGCTTCTTACACAAGTTAAATCCAACAAGCAGTTGGAAATACAGTTCTCAGGGGTGTGGATTCTATGCATAGACAATTTGTATTAATTTAAAAGGTATAGTATTTGAGGCAGTCACAGTTGACAAGAAGTCAGCTATGCAAAAAGGGAAAAACATAATACTAATTGTGTATCCTTACTGAATATAAGGTGTAATATCCACTTCTGTCCACTTTTCCCGTATGCTGAATAAGCTGTTGAATCTTTCCTGATTGTCTTCTGGTAAGTCTTCTACTTTGAGCAGAAAGATGGTCTCTGGTCTCGAGCTTTTATCCACAAGAGCCAAGCCCTGTAGACCAGAGTCAGAGAAAACATAAAGACAAAACAATTAGATTTCCTTCTCTTTGGCAATGACCCATACAAGTTGCCCTCCAAACATCCAAAGCCACTTAAACTGTACTACTGGAGGCAAAGCAGAAAGTATCACAAAGGTGCTGTTTTAGAGGCACTATTTACCATTTCCTTTATGACAAGGAGGAAATGGGAAAATCAGTGCATTCCAATTTTTCTGCCTCCTTTGAGCAGAAGGATTTCCATAGCACTTGCTACTCTATTGGCTGTCACTATAATCAGCTCGACAACAGCTCCATATTTACAGGTATTAACTGTACAGCTGGAACTTCTCTTCTGACTCACAGGAACCTGAATTGTCACAATTCCAGACTAGTGATGCTTATAGAGAATATCATAAGAAGTACTTTAACTGAAAAGCTGATGGAAATAACACTACTGATACCAGTAGTTGACAACCTACATATGACACAAGTCAGTTAATGGCCTACTCATGAAAGAATCCATACATGTCTTGTCCATGTTTTTACCTTAAGTTGATCAAGCCTTGTTGTCATCCCTTCAGGCACACTTTGTTGCCAGACTTGTTGAAACTCTGACAGATTGAATTTAACTGCATTTTGCAAAAGCATTTGTGCTAGAACTCTGCATATTTTATCTTCATGCATTTCAAAGTAAACCTCCCCTGCTGAGAAACAAAAAAAAAAAACCCAAAAACAACCCAGGTTATCTTGGGTTCTTGCTTTTTGATAAAAATAACAGAGAACAGCCTCGTATTTCCATTCTGTTCTACAGTTTTCTACAAACCAAGCATCCTGTTTTTCCTTTTCCTTGGAGACTAACATGACTCGGTATGATTTTGGGTAAATGATGGTATCTTCTCATTCTCAAGCACACATCAAACAGAATATTTTGTGCATGCACATGGTCTACAGAATTCATTCATATCGGTAGATTTATTTGGCTCCCACATTCTTTCCTTTCAGCTAACACCATTTCTTCTACAGCTTTCATTCCTATTTATGAAAGAATTGTATTAAAAGTGTTTGTTGTCTGTGGTTGAATAATTAAAAATTTAAACTTCCTTAATCATTTTTATAATATGAGATGATGAAGAGAATAATGAGAATTTATTTTATTTCACACTGACTTGGTTAAAATTCTCTGAATAACATCAGGCACAAATCAATTCCTGACACTTTTTCAGTCCTCTGCAACTCAAACTACCAAGACAGCAATCTGTATCACTCCAACTACTTTACTATGTCCTTTAAAGTTGAGCGCAACTTCTTCTTCAACCAATGGTCAGATGAAACAACTGGAGGGAAGAGTTCAGATAGACACTGAAGCACTGAAATAGGATATCTGCATGTGAGATAGGTAACAGATTTAATCAATATAATCAATCAATCTTGTGATGCAGATCAAGGGACCAAAGGCAGATGTTGACTTCAGGCAAGCTGAATTCAGGAAGATCTACTTCCACTGGCTATTCACAATAACACAATCAATTGCTGAGACCTCCTAGTGTATCTAAAGAGAGGTCCCATCCAAATTTCATTAGTGATCTGTCTTTAGTCACAAAATTACAGCTGTAGACACCTAATAAATCACTTCAGGTATGTCTGAATCTGGTATCTGATAGTTCCCGGGTTTTTCCCTAGTGCCTTGTACATTTTTAACATTCCTATGAAACTTTCTCTTACAATTTTAGTGATTTTTTAGCTCAAGGTTTGCATTAAACCAAATTCACTTGCTTGGGTCATCCTCACATTTACTCATGAATAATTACTTCCTTTATGTAAAATTAAAATATGCGTACTTTCCCCAAACGTACCATCGTCCACGTATTTCCTTCCATAGCTTAAAAGAATATGTTCTATCATCTCTCTGAAAAAGAAAAACAAAACAACACCAGGAAGCAATGTTTAAAATTGTTCACTAGGATACTGCAAAACAGTTAACCGTTACGATGATGAAGGAACAGGTAAAGTAGAAAAAACTTAAAAATCAGAGAATGAAGGATAGCTGAATTAAAAAAAACTTGGAAAAAAACTTTATAAGTTAAAAGGGAACAAAAGAGTACAAAAAGGACAGATAAAAGTTAATTCAGCATGTCATCCCCAGAAGTCTCTTCCACTTTTTAATTGCAACTAATAAAGACTAAAAGGCATAGGGAGAAAAGACTCTTGCAATGCCACTTCTTTCCAGTGAGAAATGCACGTCAGAAATTTGGCAGTTAATTATCCCTTGCTGAATAGCAGGCATTTTTCTACACCTATGGCACAAATTTACAACCTAACTGCAGACACTGATACTAAAGGAAGGTTTCTTTCTGAGCTAAAAGCCAAATAAATGGAAAACACTAGCTATTGTAAACCTGTTTGGTAATCTTAAATTATTAATGGCAGTATGAGACACTTTTAAAGTCTGCATTCAGTATTACACCAGAAAATACATTACCATCAGGTCAGCAATTTATGGCTGAAGTACACACTATTTCTATCATTTAGAAGTCATCAGTAACGTTTCTACTACTGAATGAATGGAAATATTACCAATCAGCATTAAAATCAGTTTACTAACTTCTTGGTCTAACCTACTAATACCCTTTTGTATTTTAGGGCCAAAGAAAACAGCACTAACACCACAGTGAAGGGAATCCAGATTTCTAAGGCTATAATCCTAAAAATAATTAATAATAATTGCAATTACTAATAATAATGACTGTGGACAATTGTAATCAATAATTGCTTACGTGGGCTCTAGAGATCCAAGTTCCTCAAGGCAGGTACGTAAAGGAACCTTACTTAACGACCAGGACTCTGCGTCTATTAGCTGAATGACGTGGTTCAAGAGTTTCATCGCATAGTCAAATTCTAGAATTCTCCAATATCCTGCCAAACAGGAAAGTACAACAGTGTCACAAGGAAAACATTTAACACCTTAAATCCGTGATAAACCCAGTCCAGGAGGAAGACAGGACTATGCAAGGGCTGGGGTTACCTAAGATTCATCTATTTTTGTCTCTAGAACTACAGAAAGTAGTACCCATGAAGATGGCAAGCAGCCCAAAAACTTGCATGCTATGGAGGGGGAATATTCTGATGCCAGTCTGTAGAAGCAAAGAAAGAATTACCCTGGAAAGAGCAGGATTGGTCAATGCCTGCTCAGTTTTATCTTTTTGATCAGCTTCATAGCAGCAGAGGATATAGGAATTATGGAAGCAGATCTTAGTACTTTGAAGTAACTTGTACCTTGAAAGATGAGGAGCGGGCCTCAGGAAAAGGAGACATTTTTGGGGGGAAAATGGGGTTATTTCCTCATACACAACAGTGATTTTAGAAACAAATACCTTGAATTTTGCAGGCATCTATAGCCTGCAGTTGATGCACTATTTCTTCTTCACTTGCTTGAATCAAGCTTAACAAATCTTCTGTTGTATACTTCAAGATGTGAAAAAGAGGAAACACAACAAGTTATCCTTACTTTACTTCAACAAGCATACTAGATGCATTATAAAACGCCAGCCAGCTCTGAGACAGACTGACTACTGACCAAGGCCGAACCCAAGAGCAGTAGTTCCTCTGGGATAACATAGTTAAGAAGGAAAAAAACCCCAAAAATCCCCAAGCAACAGGTGATTGGTATTTTTTCTGTCCAGAGAATGGAGTGAGTACATGAGAGAATTATTCATTATATCTTCCTTCCTCTGTCCAGACAAGGATGGACAGTAATACAGTGGCTTTGTTGGGCACCTGGCCTCCAGCCAGGGTCAAACCACCACCATAGCATAGCTAAAATTAATCTACATTTATCATACATATATATACAGTTGTTCCTCACGACTAAGCCAATAAATGAAATAGTCTCCTTCAAAACAAATGTACTGCACATAGGTGTCCCGTGACCTTATACTTAGCTCATACATGACAACCCCAAAGAAGGATGAAAGGCTGCATTACACCTTAGTAGATGTACTCTAGATACACCTCTCAAGGAATTTACTACTTGTTTACAACAGTAGGCTTAAAAAACCTAAACAAACAAACTCAAAGTAACATCATGAAACATAAGAGCAAAGGTATTTTTCTAGTTAAAAGTGTATCCTCCCTTTGATTTTCCTATTACAAATTACAAGAAAGTAATTTACCTAGCTAATTTACCTTTGAAAATGTCAAAGTCTGATCTTTCTGACTATCTGGCCCTTCATATGGATCTTCCATCAAAAGCTTCCTCAGTTTCTTCAGTTTTGGTCGGCATCTCCTTAATTCCCAATAGTTATTGGAGAAACCAGCAATCTGCAAAAAACCCAAACCAACAGATTATAATGTTGTAAGAGTAACTATAATTTGGCTTCAAATAAGCTTACAAAAATTGTCAGCAAAAATGTTAATATAGTTACTGAGAACAAGAATTTATTATTAGGGTAATTCAAGATTAAACAATCATTGTAACATTTTCAATTAAAAAATTAATTACTGCAGGCAATAAAAAAAAACTACTGTAGGTTGATGAAAATGAATTTGTAGTGCATACGACAAAGGGATCTCTACATGCAAATGACAGCGTATCATCATGGGATATATTCCTGCACAATTGTCATCAACGTTTCTTTTCCTCCTAGTAGTAAGCTATACTGCTGCCATAAACCCCCCTCCTTTATTACCCCATTTCCATCTTCCCCTCTTCCCGTGCTTGGGATCTGTTTCATGGTCTTTGTACATCTTAATGAATTGCGTATCCCTAAGCTCAAGCAAAACAGCCATTAACATAGCAGTATGACACCTCTTGTCCTTTAACTGATGCAGCAGACAATTTAAAGTGAGCAACAGGAAGCTCAGGTGTAATTGATACAATAGCACTAAACTAGTAAACCTCTACCTCAGAGTAATCCTGAGATGTTTTAGGGTGTACAGCTTGGACGTCCTAGAAGATTCTTTGAAGAGGACAGCCTTTCAGCACTGTTTCTGCTATTTACAATCCAACAGAAGTGGGTATAGAATGGCAGAGGCAGAAAAGTCTCTACGATTCTGACTACTGACCCAACCACAAACCCTTCGTGAAATAAAGTGTCCGTGAAAAAGCCTCTGGATAGTACTTTAAAATACCCTAAATACTTTACCATACTAGTCCGTCCCCTCCCCCCACCAAGGTTATCCATTAAAAAATGCCAAAAAATTTAAAGTGATTTTCTATTTACATCAGCTATAAGTAAATCACCTAAATGTAGAAGTCCCGTCCCAATTGTCACCTAAAGTTCTTAGTTAAAAACTAACTATGCTTGGGACAAAATTCAGGTAAAAACTAATTTCCTGACAAACTTCTATGATGTCCCTCCCCTCCCCCAAAATGCCAAATAGCATTTACCAGTTTGTTTATTACCAAATTGGAGCTGGAAGAGACCTCGAAAGATCACTAAGTCGAACCCCCCTGCCTGAGCAGGATCATCTAGAGTAGATAATTGCTCAAAAAAAAAAAAAACAAACAGGTACTCTGAATAAGAAAGTAACTCTTTTTGATTTATTAATCCAAAGCTTGTAACTGGAGCTGGTCTGTGAAGAAAATAGCATTTTCTTGGATGCTTTGGCTCCAAGTATTAGCCTCGGAAATGGTACAAAATGCAGCACTAAGACTGCAGAACAGTGAAGCCCCAAAATACTGAGTAAATGTAGTACTTCTCACTATGTTTCACAATTTGCAGTGTCAATACACCATGTAACATTTTTGAAAACATTAAGAAAGCTATTAAAAATAAATCTATCAAAATTATCCCTAAGCAATTAGCATGTATTTGGTTTGTGTAGCAAGGGTGTGGTAGTGGGAGGGCTAGTGAGGTTACTTCTGTGAGAAGCTGCTAGAAGCTTCCCCCATGTCCAATAGAGCCAATGCAAGCTGGCTGCAAGATGGACACACCACTGGGTCAAGGCTGAGCCCATCAGTGATGGTGACAGCAGCAGTGCCTCTGCGATAACAGACTTCAGAAGCTGAAAAATGTCTGTGCAGCAGCAGCCAGTTAAAGGAGTGAGAAGATGTGAGAGGAACAGTTCTTCAGACACCAAGGTCAGTGCAGGAGAGGGAGGAGATACTCCAGGTGCCAAAGCAGAGATTCCCCTGCAGACCTTGGAGAAGACCATGGTGAGGCAGGCTCTCATCCTGCAGCCCACAGAGGTTCATGCCAGAGCCCTGCCTGAGTCATCAGTCTGGTGTCACATGCAAAGCACCTCAAAGAAGCAGATTAGGAGATGTTCAAACCGTTTGCAGAGTTGTGGGAACACCACTCCTGCTGTCTGGGAGAAGTCACCAACATCACCCAAGCTATTCAGAGGCAGCAAATCCCACTCTGTGACAGACTCACTGTGGATTTGTGTCAGTGTATGGCCAAGCCTGGGGTCTGGCCAGCACTTGGTTGCCAGCATGGTGGCTCTGGCCAAGGCAGCATGCCACAGCTACCCAACTGCTGTGCCCCAGCCTGTTCCCATCTGCCTGGAGGGGATCCTCTGTCATGGACCAAGCCCTGCAGTGCCTGTGACCCTGCTTCTGGGCATCTGCCAGGCACTGCTCTGGGGATCCCCCAGTTGGTGAGGTAAAAAAATAAATTTAGGCTTTGCATTTTATCCGTGGTTTTGTGGTTATTCTGCATCCTACTTGTGCCAGTTCACAGATCACAGACTACTGACATCATTAAACATAACAAAAAAAGAATAGGGAAGAATGTTCCTTCTTCACTGTTCTTCTTTAGTTTGAATTAACTTTTTCTACCTTCTGACTTCATGGAAGAAATTGTGTTGATTTGATTATTATGTTAATCAAAGCTCAACCAGGATAACTCCTCAATGATGTCATAATATTCATTACAGCAAATAATGACCTAGTACTAATATTAGTACTAAAATTAACTGTGCTTCAAAAGAGCAGGGAACTTTAAACTGAGAATTTCAAAATCATTCACCCCAACAAATCTTCACAGAGGCTAATTGAAAGAGTCACCTTTGACTATATTTCTGTATTTAAAAAATAACATTCAGGCGCGACATGGCACAATCTGACTTTTGGGGAAAGCACACCTAAGAATCAATCTGCAAACATCTTATTTTAAAAATAGCTGCTAACACCGAGAAATTAGATTTTCTCTGAAAGTTTTTAATAGTTGCTATAAGTAATTACTATCCACTGAAAATAAACCAAATTTTTAACTTCTTCGAAATAATAATTATCATACATTATGGATAAAGTTCAGTTGCCTAAAGAAGGGCCCTAGAGCCATTTTGGACACCCTAAGGTACAGCATGCCCCCTGTGTATAAAGCATATTTATAAAGACATCCTCCTGGGGCTGTTGAATATACAAAGAACCTACAGGTAACTTGTGTCCTTCTGCAGTGGCAGCTCACAGCTAGACCAATACCACAAAGCATCTAAAACAGCATTAGAAGCCTATGTTTAGGTAAATGAATCCCAGCTGGGTTTCACATATGCATCTTGGATAAAATACAAGAAATTATAGAGAATAAGAAAGTAGAAAATTAAAGCAAACAAGCAAGAACCCAGAAAGACATACCTGTGAATGAATAATATTACAAGATCCTTGATCCACATTCATCTGTTCTGGAGTTTGGCAACCAGGAATAAACAGCAGCATATTTGAGGTATCTGCTATTTTCATGTCATAAGTTTTATCTTTACTGCACAACACGGCTTGTTCATCCTTTTCACCACGGATTACCAGGCTGGAAAAAATAGCACAAAAATACAGATGTATTTTTACTTCTATTTCAGGATGAAAAGCAATTTAAACTTGCCTGATCTTTACCAATCCATAAATGTGAAAAACTAAGTTGTAAACCGTAGTTCTATAGCAGCTGTCACAGTATACCAAAATACAGACATAATTGTAAATTAATCTAAAATATCTTAACACTACAGGTCTTTCCTCTCCTTCTTAAGTTTTCCCACTCTGAAAGACAAGCATTCAAGGTTTTTAGGCAGATCACACAGTTGAACAATCTCACCTGCCTATTGACATGCCCCTCCAACCCACTGATTAAATTATGTTTAAAGCCTGAACGAGTTCACTAATCACAGAAATTAAGATTACAGATAGTGTTGATCTTTAAAGATGACTGACACTGGCCCGTTGTGAAACAAAAAAGCAAACAGAAATTGTAATGTGCAGTGCTCTTCAGATAATTCCCTCAAAAACATACACTTTTTCTTGCAAGTACTTCCAAGCAGAAAACTATCTTCTAGAGCATCAATGCAAATTCCCCTCTTAAACTCCCATACATGATTACATAGAGATTCTTAGGACATAATACCATAGAAACATTGAATCTTTAAGGTTGGAAAAGACCTCTAAGATCATCAAGTCCAACTGTCTGTCCAATACCACCATGCGAACAAAACTGTGTCTTAGAGTGCAATGTCTGCAAGTTTTTTTGAACACCTCCAGGGATGGTGACTCCACCATCTATCTGGACAGCCTGTTCCAATGCCTGACCACTCTTTTGGTGAAGAAATTTTTACTAATACCCAATCTAAACATTCTCTAGTACAACTTGAGGCCACTTCCTCACCTCTTATTGGGTGGTCCCTTCTCCCACATAACTATGTGGGAAAAGGGACCAACCCACACCTGCCTACAACCTCCTTTCAGGTAGCTCTAGAGAGCAATAAGGTCTCCCCTCAGCCTCCNACATTGAATCTTTAAGGTTGGAAAAGACCTCTAAGATCATCAAGTCCAACTGTCTGTCCAATACCACCATGCGAACAAAACTGTGTCTTAGAGTGCAATGTCTGCAAGTTTTTTTGAACACCTCCAGGGATGGTGACTCCACCATCTATCTGGACAGCCTGTTCCAATGCCTGACCACTCTTTTGGTGAAGAAATTTTTACTAATACCCAATCTAAACATTCTCTAGTACAACTTGAGGCCACTTCCTCACCTCTTATTGGGTGGTCCCTTCTCCCACATAACTATGTGGGAAAAGGGACCAACCCACACCTGCCTACAACCTCCTTTCAGGTAGCTCTAGAGAGCAATAAGGTCTCCCCTCAGCCTCCTCTTCTCCAGGCTCAACAACCCAGTTCCTTTGGCCACTCCTCTCAAGACTTGTGCTTCAAACCCTTCACTTCACCAGCTTCATTGCCCTTCTCTGGACATGCTCCAGCCCTTCTTGTAGGGAGAGGTCCAAGACTGAACACAGCACTCAACATGCAGCCTCACCAATGTGGAGCACAGGGGCATGATCACTTCCCTGGTCCTGCTGGCCACATCGTTCCTGATACAGGATGCTGTTAGCCTTCCTGGACACACTTCTGACTCATGTTCAGCCAGCTGTCAAACAGCCATCTCTGGTCCTTTTCTTCTGGGCAGCCTTCCAGCCATTCTTCCCCAAAACTGTAGCATTGCATAGGGTTACTATGACCAAAATGGGGAAAAAACACTTGGTTTTGTTGAACCTCACACAGCTGGTCTCACTCAGCCCATCGATCCAGCCTATCCAGATACCTCTCCAGAGCCTTCCTGCCCTTGAGCAAATGGACACTCCCACCCAGAGTGGTGCCATCTCCAATAGTACTGAGGGTGCACTCACTCCCCTCACGCACAGGCCCCAGCATCGAGCCCTGGGGGACACCATTTGCAACACACCACCAACTAGATTGAACTCCATTCACCAGGGCTCCTTGGGATCGGCCTTCATGGCAGGGGAACACTCAGCTCCTCCAAGAAACACTTGGATTGCATTCTGATTGCAACGGTGGGAAGGGGAGGTGGGGAGAGATTGAAAAGGAAGAGAGCGGGAAAAGAGAAGATATTAAGGGAAGGAAGGAAGGAAGGAAGGAAGGAAGGAAGGAAGGAAAAACCTGACACCGCCCCGCGGCCCCCTGAGGAGACGCGCTCGCTGCCCGCCCGCCTGCACCACCCCCACCCTTCGCCCTGCAGGGGGCGCCCCGGACGCCGGTACCTGCGTCCCGCCTCCAACTCGGCGCAGAGACCCGGTTCCAGCTGCAGCAGGCAGCACTCGCCGGCACCGGCCTGCGGACCGAAGCTGAGGCAATGCACTACCGGTAATAACTCCGCCGGGTTCAGTTTGGCCGTCTGCAGCGTGGCGTCCACCTCCGCGCGGTTCCGCATGGCGCCCGCCGTGCCGACCTGCTCCGAAAAGCGCGCCGCAATGATCGCTCCCGCCCCTCGCCGGGGAGGGGCCGGTCGCGTCAAGGGGCGGGCCGGCAGGCAGCGGAGCCGGGCGTCGGTGGCGCGCGTGGGCTGGGTTGATTCTCTGGTTGTCTGCCATGCGCGCGGGCGGAAGTCGCTGGGGGTTAGCGTGACAGGAATCGGTCTCTCTGCCAGTTCCCGCCCGGTGAGGTGAGGCCCAGTCCGCTGGCCAGCTTCGGGACCAGCCTCCTGGAGTTTGTACAACTGTAGTAGAGGCTCTACACCAGGCTGTGATGCAGTAAAATCTCCACATATGTCAATAAACCAAAATTGAATAAAATGCTCGAAATAACGTACGGCTATAAAATACGATGGGAGTCTCTACCCAGCTCTGGCTGAGGCGGTACCCTGTAGATATGACCTTGACACCAGAGCATGAGAGGAAGGCTGGCATCTGAGGTGCCGTTGCAAGGTCTGGCCATGGGAGGATGTGGGGTGAGGCAACTGAAGGTGGGTGCCCACCAGTGTCACCCATCCTTGCTCCTTCTGTCCTGACAACTGTGGGCAAAATCTGACCCTGGGTGAGTGCTGGCTCTTATTGCCAGTTGATGCTTTAGGAAAGGGATGGTGCAACTCCCGTGGAGGGCTTTGTCTCCCCTTGACTCAGCTGAGCTCTGTGCTCTGAGCTGGCCTGGGCCCTGCTCAAGGAAGCTGTGAGGAAGTTCTTGAGCTAAAGCCATGATAGAGGGGACTAAAAACCACACACACTTTGCAATTGTTGCAATGAAAATAGTCTGCAGCTCAAAGATTCAAGAGGAAATCTGTTGACATCCTTAAACCATAAGAAAAAGCTGAAAACGGACGCTCAGAAGGCAGTGGCTCAGTGCCACTGAGACAGTCCTCTGCAAAGAGTTCCACAGGACAATTCTTCCTCCCCTTGTCCAGGATGGCCAGCTATCCCAAGGGTCCCCAGTCTTGCTATGGAGTGTATTAATGCTTGGCCTAGTACTATGTTAGTCCTATCTACCTGCTGCTTTATGCTCCTAATTTGTGTGTAACCACTTATAGAGTCCTTCTGATTGGTTTAAGCCAAATGACTTTGACAACGAGGTTGTGTCATGTCTCTGTTGGAAGCAGAAGCAGGAGTCTGAGGGATAGAGCTGGTTCAGTTCCGTACCCAGCCCAGCAGAGAGCAACTGTTATACATGAACAAGTCAGACATTTGCCGTCAGAGGCCCTTTGCATGATCAGTGCCAGTGAGGCAGCTGGCCTTGGAGAAAACGTTTGCTGAAGTAACGAGACAGCTACCACTATCAGGTGCAGTGGCTTGTTCAAAGACTCAACAGTCTATGATATTTTCATGTTCTGTTACAGTTATTGGAAGGTGGAAATACAGTCACTGTGTACATAGGAAACCTGAGGCACTCTGGCTTTGTCTAGTTTCTACTCATGTGTAGGTGCAAACTGATACACGTACAGCCTTATTTGAGACGTACATTTTGATTTAATGTAAATCTGTTCCTGCACACCTCTAAGTTAAACAAGAAAATCACTGTTTTACCAAGTAAATGTTCACACAGCTACTAACTATTTAAATACCAGCTCAATTACACTGTGTTTAATTTTTACCTTAATCTGTGCAATTTTCTAATGACCTTGTATGCAGCTTCTCCTTTCTGCTTTTCATTCTGTGAAATAATAATAACAAAAAAGAGATTCTGATATAGCCAAAAAAACCCTGATTGCAAGGCATGAACTGACAGAGACTAATCTTAAGAGTTCTGCTACGTAACAGAAACACAATTGGGAAGAAAATCACTGAATGCTGTTAAGGAGTTGGCACTGATCTGTGGTCAGGAACATTTCTACTACTTAGTATTTTTTCCAACCAGTATTGTTTATCCTAATAGACGTTGTAGATATTAATTTTATCTTGTTTCTTAAGGAGCTGAAATGAATACACTTATGGTGCCTGCCATCTTTCTCTGCCTGTCCATAACATACCACACTGGAAGTTTGCTGTTCAAATTAGTCAGAACACAGACACCATCAGTGCATTTAGAACATTGCTTTGAGAATTTTGCAGAACCCAGCTGTGACAAACAAGAACCCTGATGTCCAGTGTCTACTAGACAAGTAGTGCTTAGATACCTGCTCTGTTCTTGTCACTTCTCTGTCAGGACAGTGTATGTAATTGCAAACAAAGATCAGTCACACCACACTGATGGCATCCATGATAAGGTGGAGTTACGTGAACAAGCTGGTACCCAGCCTGCATTCACAGCTTTTCCCAGTCTCAACCATTCAGCCAGGGCATTTGTAGCTAGATTGTGTCCTTGCAGTGTGAACACTGGTGCAACGTGTGGGAAGTTGCTATCATTTCTGTTTAACATTGGCATGAAAGGGCAGGACATGTTTTTCAGGAATATGTTAATTATAGGGACACAGTCCCTTTTAGATTGAGAGTATACAACAGGCGTGCGTGTCATTTAATGCATGAG
This sequence comes from Heliornis fulica, assembly GCA_013399135.1. Taxonomy (NCBI): domain Eukaryota; kingdom Metazoa; phylum Chordata; class Aves; order Gruiformes; family Heliornithidae; genus Heliornis; species Heliornis fulica. The sequence continues at coordinate 75,456 of VXBZ01001084.1, read as the reverse complement.
CATGCCATAAAAGCCTTTTGCTCCATCCCCTAGGTAGATCTTCGTAGTACTTCTACCACAGCAAAAACTGTAATTCCAGCACCGCTGATTTTGCTAGTTGGGAATATTAACAGCAAGGCTTGACCACTGGCCCTAAAATTTAATCACGTTACACCTGCTGCTAAAATTATCTGAAACAGTATTATCATTAGCATGAAGGAGATAAATGTCTATAGATAAATGGAATTATTTTTTTAAATATTGTACAAAATGCTTTGTGGCTAATTTCAAGGCTCAGTCTGGAGAGCTTATTAATAGTGACATACTAGATGTCAATATATGTCACCTGGCAAGTTACCATATTGTCTCACTTCTTGATTAACTACTATCTGCATAGTAGTAGTAACCTTAGAGAGGGGTTTTTTTTTGCATTTAATGTATTATTATTTTTTGAGACATTACTAGGGCTAAGTGTTACAAGTATATCCTAGCAAACAGCGTACCTATAATATCTGTATGAATCTAAAATAGATAAACAGATTAATTAATGTGAAAATCATAGCTATATTATGCAAAATATAACCTCCCCCCAAACCAGGAAGATGCATCAGATGTTCTATTTTTGATGACTGTACAATGGAGGAGGACAGTAGTGCAGGAAAATGACAGTGAAAAATAGCAGGATAAAAACTTGAATGAGGACCACAAAGAAGCCAAGATAGGAAAAGCTCATGTAACAAAAGGAGCAGGAGCTATACACAGGGAGAAATTCAAATAACGTTACAAATGTGTACATCATAGGACAAGGGGCAGTGGGTCCAAGCTGGAGCATAGGAAGTTCCATGTCAGGGTAAGGAAATTTTTTTTAACTGTGAGGGTGATGGAGCCCTGGAACAGGCTGCCCAGAGAGGTTGTGGAGTCTCCTTCTCTGGAGACATTCAAGACCAGTCTGGATGTGTTCCTGTGTGATCTAATCTAGGTGATCCTGCTCGGGCAGGGTGGTTGGACTAGATGATCTTTCGAGGTCTCTTCCAACTCCTGACATTCTGTGATTCTGTGATCATTAAAAACCCATGGAAAAAAAAACAAAACCCAAACATGTTGTTGTGATGTATAGATTGCAGAACAAATAACTGACTCTGTTAAATTCTAGTTATTGCTCTTGTTTCTGCTTGTAGGTCATTATAGGCTCCCCCTCAATCATTCTGAATAATGAGATCTTAGGCCGGAGCCTTCCAAGAATTACCAGTCAGCTCAATGTTGTCATTTTCAGCATTCCTCCTGGTGCTGAAATGTCAGATGAGCAGGCTATGCCCTTCCCATCCTGCTCACCAGTATCCCTGGGAGTTTTGTAAGTCTCAAGTCCTTTTGAGCTGGAAACCATCTGCCTGGTGTGAAAATGGAAAAAACTCTGCAGACATCCCTGCAAGAAACACTTTGTCCTGAAGATTTCCCTCTACCTCCCTTATCAGATATTACTAGGGCCCATGCCTAAAGCATGAATGTTTCTGTAGCAATTACATTTTTAATTTTCTTTTTCTGTGTAGATCCCAATAATGTCTAGGGTGTTTGGGTTTTTTTCTTTTCCCCTGGCTTGTCATGAGGCCAAACATTTTTTCCATTGCAATCACTGTGTCAGTGAGTAGCTGGATTTTTTTTCTTGCAACTCTGTGACTAATGACTAGTAGTGTGCATATCACAAGGAATATCTATGTCTTGAGATGTGGAACAATTTGACATCATGTGGTAAAGTAAATTTCCATTCATGGAGAGTTTGGCCTCTCAGATCTGCAGTAACTCTCATCTTGGTAAATAACTTCATTGTCTGTACAGTTAGGAAATATACTGGTCTCCTCATCTTCCCTATCCTAGGTGTTGGAAGCTGGGTTACCAGGTTTGACGCGGACCATAGCTAACAGAATTGCCTTCCCCTGTGAATTGTTTGGTAAGTGAATGATGAAGCTGCTCTTGTCACAAACTGCCTGAGAGGAAATGCTGTGTGAGGCTGGGGGAGAGATGCTGTCCTTCAAGCCCTCTTTGGAGAGCTAAACGGGTTTCCCTCCCAAACTGAACAATTTGAATGAGAGAAACCTCTAAGGCAACTAAGAAACTTAGACATCTTTAATTAAAATGCTATGCATGTTGCATTCCTGGGGGACTGGGTGCTGGGTTCTGCCAAACTGTCATAGAAGTACAGCTAGCTACAGTTGACCCTATTCTGTGGTGGGGACATGCAGCTTCTTCCTGAGAAGCTTCCAGTCCAGTTTTTTATACTAACATCTTTCAGAGTGACAGTTTGGGGGGCCCCTCTGGAGAGAGAAGAGTCAGTGCAGAGAAGGAGGGTGGTTGCTGTGGAGATAGGCAGCATCCCACCATGAAGACAGTGGAAGAGAGAGGGGAAAAGCTCTGAGGGATAAGACAATTTATTCCTTCCACCTCCTACTCCACCCTGATTCTCTTGCTGCTATCTTCCTTTTAGGTTCTTCTATTCCCTTCCTGATTCTCTCCCTTATTTTCTTCTTCTCAAATCCCACTTCTTTTTGATACTCCTTTTCTCCTCATTCCTTTTCTATTCACAGAACTTTCCTGTATCTCTTTTCTCCTCATATCACTCTACTTCTCGGGGTGAGTTCACCTTGGTGAAGTTCTTCTTCCTGGAGAAGCTGTGGGTGCCCCTTCCCTGGCAATGTTCAAGGCCAGGTTGGATGGGGCTTTGGGCAACCTGGGCTAGTGGAGGGTGTCCCTGCCTGTGGCAGGAGGTTGGAAGTAGATTATCTCCAAGGTCTGTTCAAACCCAAACCATTCAGTGAATCTAGAACTACAGGCTGATTTTGGGGTGTTTTCTTTTCTACTAAGACCTTGAGAGCAGGACAGCCATGGCAGTATTATTACCAGGTTCTGTATTTCAACAGACCCAGGTTTATTGTGAGAAAAACACTGAAGCTTCTGCTTAATCCTAGTGGTGTCTGTTGGTGCCTCCTTCCACCAGTTCCTTCAGCACCCAATTTCCTTGACACAGAGCTGCAAAGATTTCTGTTTCTCTGCTCTGGTTCTCACGAAAAATCTTTGGTTTGATAAAGGGACTGTCCATGTCTGGTCATTTTGATATATCCTAGCACAATGTGGTGTCTGATTTCTTTTAAAAACATGTTCTACTGAGTTTATCTCATGGCTTGAGCACTCCTGAAGATCTGTAAATATTTTAAGAACCCAGGAGGTCCCGGACAAACACTTCCTTACAAGGTACTTTCCTAAAAGAGAATATTGACTCATCTAGTATTTTACTGGCTTTAATTTTAAATTTGGACTAGATTAGTTATTTTGGTGTTCATTGTGGAGGGAGGTGAATGGTGGACCCAAGTATGCTTGTATTTGTAATCTTGAGCAAAAATTCTGTTGTCTAAAGGTTATAAAATCACCACTACCTTCATTTAGTAGTCCTTTTCTTTGTCAAGCATCAATTCACGATGATTTTTTAACGGGCATTTCCCTGATTTCCTGAAAGGGCCACGGGGTGGCAGAGTGATTAAAAATGTATCTACTGGAAACGGTTTATTTCACAGACATAAACAGACGAGTTAGGCAATGCAGAGTAGCTGCTGGTAGTGATTATCTCAGGGGAGCTAAGTGACACTGTGAGTTTGTCGTGTTTCTGACGTTGTGTGGCAATGGCGGCATAATTAGGATGTGCCATGCCGGCTGGCGGGGCCCTGTCAGCAGCTTCGCTGGTGGCTGTTCCTGGGGCATGGGTATCTCTGTGTGCTACAGTCTCACCTAACGACTGGATGTGATGTGGTTAAGGATGGAGACAATGCTGAAACCTCTGCTTTGTAGAGTACTGTTTGACAAAGACTGGTTTTCTTTACTAAGAGCCTCATCACTCACAGACGACTGAGATTCTGTATCTCACAGCAGCAGCTGTTTGGCATCCTGTCAAACTGTTTGCATCCGTTCCTGCCACCAGCACCACATATCCACAGATACGTGGGCAGGGTGTGCCTGTACCCACGGCGCAGAGGGGCCTGATCGCTTAAGGCAGATGTGCTCCATCACGGGCAGGGTGGAAGGAGTGACAGCTATCACAAACTCAGGCTGAGGAGAAGGAGCAGGTAGCAAAGGACTAGTAAGGAACAGTGTCTTAGACTGAATCTCATATCTTGGGTGTTGCCGCACAAAGGTGGAATAACAAAAAAGTGCCTGAGTGTTCAAGGCTGGCTACAGTGCAGAAACAAAGCATCAGTTCAAGCCACAGCGGTTTAAGCAAACCTTTTTGATCTTGTAATCAGACATCAGAGTGCATTAGCACAGAGGTAGCTGGGGGACAGCTTGAGAAGTTGGCTTTTACCACTTAGCTAGTAGGTGTTGTCTTCACACTTAAGATGTGGTTTAGAAAGCAGCTATCAGTTAAATGCAGAATAAAATTATGCAGAATAAAAGAGAAAACAAACCAAAAAATAACTTCTGGAAATAGATATGAAATCTTCACAGATTAAAGTTTTGGCCAGTCTTACAGGTGGTTGTTGACAGATAAATATTTTTGTGATTCTCAAAATTAGAAATGTTTGCAAAACTACTGAATAAACAAAATATGAGAAATTAGAAAATATTCCAAATATAATAGATAAGTAGAGGGACTTGAGTGTATAGAACAAATGGCATCGCCAGCACTGCGGAGTGCAAAATGCTGGTTTAGCAGACCATACTGTCAAATGAAGTTATTTGGTCTGCTGATCTGATGTGAATTTCTGATCTTTTATCCTATTGAAGCTGTTTGTTTCAATCAAATATTTATCTGTTCACTGGAGCAAATACTAAAACCTGTACCTGTCTCTTGGTCATGCTTTAGCCATCCGTCTGCACAGGAATCTCACTATCTCTGGACAAGTGAATGTTTGAACATTTAATAAAAAATGAAAAAGCTGAGTAAGAACAGGCTTAGAAAGCTCCTTTCAGATTGTCTCTGTGTGTCTCAGAATCAAAATGCCTTTTTCTCTGCACTTCAGCTCACAATTACCAGGTCAGTGACACATAAAATGTAAGAATCTAAACAGATGAGTATATAATTTTAGTGCTGAAATATTGGACAGATTGTGATAAATTTCTCCTGTTATCTCACTGTGGTGGCTTTTGCAGGATCTTGGATGTTACAATAGAAAAAGAGAAGTTTGAAACATACAATCTTTTTCAGAAAAATTACTAACTTTTCCTGTGGTTTATCACGAGACTAAAATTAACTTGGCCAGATGCATTCAGTCCTTTGAATCACACAAGCACTGATTCTTCTGACCGGTTCCTAGCAGGCAACTTAAATTGTTCAAACTGAAAGCAGCAAATGAGCAGCAATGAATGTAATCTGTGCTCTGCCAAGAATGGGAAACACAGTTGTACTTAGCCTGAAAAGAGGAGGGGAGACTGGACAATACCTGGTAGTTTCTTTGGTTAAATTCTCTCATAATTTCTATGAGGTTGCAAGACCTCTTTAAGTGAAAGGCCAACTTAAAAGCCAAACCCCTATTTTGTGTTTGTCTTCTTCACTAAGAGGGACCAGATTTTTCTTTGTAAATTCAATGTTTCCATAATGCTGGCTCTAACACAAAAAGTGTTGGGTATTGGGAAAGAAACAGCTGTTAACCCATCGAACAGCTCACTTGGTAATGTTCTAGTCATCCCAGCAAAGGAAAGACAAACAACCTTATATGGGACTTGGGAACAATGCTATTGGAGAAATGACACATATGAATATTGGTATTTTTTTCATGCAAATGTCTCATGCTAATACAAGCTTGCAGAAAATTAATTAGGGAGACTGCAGAATTCATTTATCAAATCTCAGATTAATTAATCAGGTCCAAATGTAGGCCACATGTTCAATATTCTTTAAAGCAGTGAAAGTAAAAATTCTTATTTCACTATGAGAAATTGTATTGGCCTGCATTTTTTAAGTTGCAAGACTACGAAAGAAAGATGCACATTTCAGGCTGCAGTTCCAGAAGCACCCTGAGTCAAGCCTCTAGCTACCCAAAGACAGCTTTGTCCCCCCTTTTCCTTCCCTCCTCTTTTGTTCCTGCTCCCAGTTGCCCAGGTCCCATCCATGTTGGTGCCAGCTCTGGTGTGTGTTGGACCTTACAGCTACTGCACAGCTCTGCGCACTAGCCCAGAAGTAACTGCTTAGTGATTTGAATCGCAGGAAGCAGAGGTTCTAAAAGTAAGAAAACTAGCATAAGGCACGTTGCAGATTGAGGGCAGAGCTGAGAGGAATGTATCTCAGTGGTGATGAGCTGAATCAGCCCAGCGCAGGTGATGGAGCCAAGACCTTACCCAGAAATGGACAGTAATGTCCAAGAATATTCTCTTGAAATTGGCTTTCCTTCAGTCATGTGATAAAGTCCTAGATAAAAACTGCTGTGTAACTTCTTTGTCCTGAGGATAAGGTCAAATGAGATGGGTGTTTCAATTCCTTTTTTGTTTCCAGCTCTGTGAATCTGTACTTTGTATGTTTGCGCTATGAGTGGCATTAGAGGGTGTTTGCAACCATTCAGATTGAGTGTGTCCTCCAAATTTACAGCAAGCAGGCTCAGGCTATAGTGTTTACACTCCTGAGGTGTACTCTTGCCACGGCCCATTCCACAAATGAAAAGAATGCAGATTCTGGGTTTTTCCTTTTGCCATCCATGGATCTCTAGTGCTCTTTGAGATCAACAAAGGTTCTCACTAAAATCACTTTAAAATCACTATACCGGCTTGAACGGAAGGTCTACCTAGTCCAGTATTTGTCTCGCTGTCTATAAACAGGTGCTTAGGGAACAGCAGGGAAAATGTTATGAAGCATCTTGCAAAGTGCTTACCTTATTTTTAGAACAGAGAATTTCCTGAGCTGGATGGGACTGCTGTCTGCCTAGTAAACCCCTGTAGATTTCTTTTCCAACTACTTGTCCACTTTTTTCCTTGACTCCAAGTCCATTCTTTTACATCCAGAGCCTCCTGTGGGAATAAATACCACAGCTCTTCTATGGGCTGTTCAGAGAACCCCCTTCTTCCCCTTGTCTGCAGCCTGGTTCCTTCTGGGTTCACTTCATTCCTTTGTAGTTCTTCTTTTGGTCCCAAAACTGCAGTCTTGGTCTTGAATCCATGGCACTGTTGCAAACACTTATGCATATGCAATTTCTGTGCATAGAGTATGTGCAGGCAGACGTGAAGGCAGTGTGTGAGCAATCAAGGTATATCTTAATTGCACATGATTGTAAATTAAAACCATGCTTGGTTCACTGCAGGTGATGCTTCTTGAACTTTTCTTAGTAAAAAAAAAAATGTTTTTTTTTTCCATTCCTCCCACGAGTGTTAACAAACATCATTCATGACCTTGCACTTTACTTTCCACTGCCAAGACTAAGTGCTGGTAGAAATGCTGCTCTCCCCTCTCAGGAATCCTGCATCGCTGTCGCCTAGAGACAGAGGTGAGGTGGGCAGGGGACCTGTGCTCGAAAACAACCCCTGGGTAGCAGATGAACAGAAACCGGGACGGTGGGAGAGCAGCATTAGTTTTTGATGGTGAAAATCCGCACCAGAGGTTCCCTCTCCGCAGCCCCCTAAGGATAACTGCCGAGGCTCGGCGCTCCGGACCTGCGCGGGCGTCATCAGCATCCCGCCAGCCCCGGCTTCTCCCCAGCGCACTTCTTCCTTCAGCCCGTCCTCCCCGCCTTGAAGGGAGGCAGCGGGGACTTCGCACCCGCGGGAAGGGAGTCCCGGGAGAGGAGCGCTTCTCTCCGCCGTGCGCGGCCGCCTTCTCCCCACTCCTCCCCCCGCGTCCGTCCGCCGGGGCAGGGCAGTGGGGAGCGGCGGAGCTGCCCTGGCCGCAGCAGCAGGGCTGGCGCGGAGCCGTGGCTTGGCTCGCAGCCCCCGGCCGGGAGCCGGCCCCTTCCCGCGGGGCA